>CM076070.1:4895000-5292500 GCA_038088235.1 Zacco platypus
AACCAATGTTTCATTTCATATATTTAATTATTTGGTAAGTATCTGTGTTATATTACACAGGATAATGTACATACCCCTCTGCCATTACTTAAACAATGTAACAAAATCAAGGAAAGGCTAGTTGGTTGAACATTTATCCGATGCTATTTTCTGCATGTCAGCCTAAATATTAAAATGTTACAAGAGTTTTGTGGTTCTGCTTTCATTATTTCATTTTGGCCTATGATAAGTCCATTATAAGTTCATCAGGGTTTTTGTTCTTGTGGGCACACAAGTTTGGATGCTTATCAAAAGAAACAAGCTATTAATTTCAGTTCCAGTTTGCCTGTTGATGTGCGTTTATTAAATCCTAAGCCTGTTACTGAAGTCTCTCTTTCTCTTTTCTTCTCTTCCAGGGTTTACCTGGTCCAATAGGGCCTGTTGGGCCGAAAGGTGCTCGGGTGTGTACACGTCTTCTTCCCGTTTGATGTGTGATTGCAACTTACAGCGCTGTGAGCGGTCTGAGTGGCCTATGGTTACCGTTGCAATGTGTGATCTTTTACAAAGCTGAAAATGAACGCTTTTTCTTGACGTTCCTGTCGACTTATTTGAGTTTTAAAGTCAAGTGATTTGACCTCGACTCCATAAGAGAGATTTTTACTACTACAGCTTCTCTTTTCTTCCGTCTCCCCCTCGTTTTCTGGTTTTTCCTTTTCTTGTTTTTTGAGTCAACAGAGACTCAACCATGACAAATTTGCTGCTGACAGCTGCCCGAGCCATAAGTGTGCATTTATGTGTGTTTTTAGCCTCCTACGGTCACATTAACATGTTCACATGTACAGCCACCTTCATTTATTTTTCTCTGTCGTCTGTTTGATGTATTCAGAAACAATTTATATTTTATTCTCACTGTGCCACTTTATATAGTGTGCTCAAACATACACACGCTCTAGCTGTTGTGTTTGTAGTTGAGCTGTATTAAAGGCTCTTTATCAGGCTAGACTCCGCCCACATTGGCTGGAATTTCCTGTTTAAAATCAGACTGAGGCCCTGCTGTCTTTAGGCACCACACACACACATATGCATGTGTCTTCCAATGCACATTTGTATCGAAGCACCTTGCATGGAGTTATCAGTCTGCCTTTTTGCTGGATGTGTGCGAGTGAATCCGAATGCATATGTTTTCATTGTACCCTGTGTTTGTTTGTGCATGTTGCCATCGTTTGTTCCCTGAAGTGAGCGTATGTGCCCTTGGACTACATTGTGGAGGCCAGCACCATGCAGTCCATGGGCATATACACTTACTTCATGGCCTGCATCAACACGAAGACGTCCATTCATCCATCCTAGCACCTCTCCATTCATCTGTACATCCTTGAGATCAAATCATGCGGTGGACGTCCGTTGGATTGCCAATGATTATTTAGACTAAAGTTTTAAAATCTTACTTCATCCCAGGGTTAGTTGCACTACTCAGGAGAGTGCCAATTCAAGTATTAACTCTGTCTACATATTTTTTCTAAAGCTGTTGCAGTATAAATGGGAGATTTTGAGATTGTAAACACACCAAGAACGATACTATATTTGCATCCACACCAACGAACGATAACAACACGTTTTTGCTGTTCTTGATGCATTTAAACAGCAGATGTCCTCACCATGCTATGTTTCGAGTGAATAGCTAATTGAGCTAATATAACAGTGAATTTAGCTGACAAAGTCCATATAGTGAAATAAAAAGTCTTTTTCACTGCAACATCAAAGGAAGCTAGACAATGTTGTCGAAACTAGCGCTCGATACCTGAGGTAATTTTATGTTACACTGCTTGCTAGCTTGGCATAATGATCTCATCGTTAAAACTTCTCACCCTTTATGTGGAGGGTATGATTGTTTTACATATATCCGTTTTCTTTAAAGTATCCATGAAAAGACTTGTGAAACAGTGGTTGCTTTTTCTGGACCTCTGCGATTAACTTCTCCACAATGTCGTCTGCCATTTTAAATGCGCGAGGCCTGCGATTAGAATGGATTCTGATTGGCTGTCAGTGTTTTATCGTTCAACAGCTGGATAAAAAAATGTTCTGAAAGTGATCGCAATGATATCCTTTCTAGCTGTGGTGTGGATAGTGCTATTCTTTTATATTTAGAAGGATTTTTACAACTATGTCGTTGTCTTTACAGTTGTCGTTCTTGGTGTGAACAGGCCTTAAGAGAATAGGTCTATGAAATGAATATGGATAGCATATTAAGCAACACCCTAGCACTACTAATAATATCCACATATAGCAACCACCGCGAACACCACTTTTTTGGGGAAAAAATGACATATTAAAAAAAGATAAATTTCTTTCTTTCTCATTTTCCTCTGCTCCTGGCATCAGTTTTGAACTTCTCTCTGTTTCTTTATAGGGTTTCATTGGAATCCCGGGACTTTTTGGTTTACCTGGAACTGATGGTGAAAGAGTGAGTCTGTTCATGTTATGACTCCGTCTGTAACCTCCATCACTGAGTCATTTTTCAGCAGTCATGTGATCATAACAGTCAGTGGGCGAATGTTCCGGCTGTTGTGTAACGCCGCTAAAGTACTTCCCATAAATCCATTAAATCCCCTACAGATGCAAACACCTCATTAATACGGTCACATCATTGACATAATTTCCTATTTACAGTCTTCTAAACCGCAAACACTAATTACTAAGCATATTCATTAATTTAGCATACAGCGTACTTAATTTAAACCTTGTGTATATATAAGAAATTTACATTTTGAAAACATTACAGAATGTTCAGCACTCAAACTGTTTGTGTGTGTGTGTGTGTGTGTGTGTGTGTTTAAGAACACAGTGACTATACTGCATTTTTGCAGGCTATATAGTATATGGGTATATGTTAAATATTAACTGTAACTTACACTTTTCCTGTCTTACAAGCACATGGTATTTCCTGAAGGAGATACAAATCAAGTTATCCATAGCTGGTCAAAGGTGTCTTTAACTTCTAGAAATACGTACTTCTTGTGTTCACACTTGTGCAGCTGTTGAGGTGAGATATGGGTAAGTTTAGGGACAGGTTTGGTGGTAAGGGAAGGCTTAAGAGTGTAATTATAGATGTATTTACAGAAATTAATTACACACTGTAAACCCGAATAAGTTGGCAAAACTAAAAAAAAAAATTGAGGCAGTTGGTTACATAAAAATGTTTAAGTTAAGAAATTCAAAGTTTAAGTTAGCAGAACTGGCAGATTTTTATTTTGTACTCAATCTCATACATTTTAATTGTTAGTAAATGGAAATATTTGACTAATTCAAACATTTAACTTAAAATCATCACATAGACATTTTCATTAGTGGAATTTTAGCTTGCTATAACAAGCTAATTCAAAAAATGCTAATTTGCTAGCATGTTAGCTATAGCGGGGTATAACACTTGTTGAATGAGTACAGCAATACAAAACAGTTAATATACCTGTTCTCAAAGCATGCACCACTTGTCACCATGATGGTAACTCTCCAAAAACCCACATTACCAGAAACCCTTAAAAAACATTAATCACTACTAAATCTCACACTTAACGTTAATCTTGCATAAACAAAAACAGACACAAAAAAACATTATATAACACTTAATTTTAACATTTACTCTCCCTTTCGAGTGCCATGGGCAAAGCATTTTATGAAATGGAAATCCCAGCCCAGTTTCAGTTAAACTTAAGTTTGTCTAAATTAAAATAAATGAGTTCATAAAACTCAAAACAATGAAACAGATCATACTTAAAATATATGAGTTCTGTGACCTTGAAAGAAAAAGAAAGAGCTAAATACTCATGAAAGTTAATTTGACTGAACTAGTTTGTTTAATATAAGTCCTACTCAAACCAATTATTTTGAGTGTTAGGGTTTACAGTGCAGCTGAAATTACATGCAGGTATTTTTTTATATATAAGTACAATGTAAAAACATGAACGTACACGATAAGTGCATTGTATCAAATGATTAATTTAAATGTTAATGCATAGTAGTTAAAGACTCCTATTATAGAGTGGGACCGTTCTAAGTATAATTCTAACAGCTGTTACTGTTATTATAATGGAAATAGATTAGTTGTAGATTTTTAAATCAAGTGCTGCCCACTACTGGTAGATGTATGACAGTAGATCCTATCATGGATGTGTGTGTGTGTGTGTGTGTGTGTGTGTGTGTGTTTGTATGTGTGTGTGTGTGTGTGTGTGTGTGTGTGCATGTTTGTGTGTGTGTGTGTGTTGTGAAAGTGGAAACTACTTCCAGCTGGTTCTGGTGTTCAGCTGAGGGTGTTTGGATGAGTCATATGATAATAGAGTTAATGTACACACACACACACACACACACGCACACAGAGTGTTGTGGGGTCTTTGAGTTCTTCTTTCTAATGGCATGAGACTTTTAATCACAGGTGACTATGTTAGCAATTATTTAGTGTCTTTCTCTTTCTCTGTCTCTCTTTCTTTTAGGGTAGTCCTGGTCCACCAGGGAAGAGGGGCAAGATGGGTAGGCCGGTAAAGTTTTGTCTCAACATACTTTATAGATACAGATGTGAGCTTGTTGTACGTGTGTGTGAGAAATGTAAGATATTTTGTTAAGATATTACACCCCACAGTGTAACAAATTCATTTTAATGTAGTTTCTCAATATGAGGTCATTAAAGATGCATGTATAGTAATTATAAAATATTTGTTATTAATCAATAGTTATTTATATATAATTGTGTGTGTGTGTGTGTGTGTGAGAGAGAGAGAGAGAGAGTTGTACTTTTCATTGCATCATGAAATCATCATTGTCCCTTAGCCTTTGGGACAATAGATACACACACACTTTCTAAGATGCAGAATCAGCCATGTTGTTTAAATCAGCATGACCTTTGACATCTGACCTCATAAATTTCCTGTTGAATCAGCAGGGCTCAATGTTATCATCTGAGTGATGTCATCATTAGGGTTAGTGATTAGAACAGTGCCCCCTAATCCACTCTTTGGTGGGAACATGCTGGATAGCAACATGCTTGTGACACCCGGAAAACTTAAGCCAAACTTAAGCCAGAACACCTCAACAACCGCATACCAATGGCTCAGCAACTATCTAGAGCAGTGTTTCTCAAACTTTTTCAGCCCAAGGACCACTTTATCTTCCAAAGGACCACCTAACAGAATCCCGTTCTAACACGCCCCCCAAAAACAACAAAATAGGAAGGATAAACTAAATTTAAGTTTAATATGCAACTGTTTCAAGTCAAAAACTAATTATTCAAACACAAATGCAATGATATGATCCATTTTTTCGTTATTAAAACACACTGACGTCAACCAACCCGCCCGCGATCCGGTGCGGGTTAAGAGCTTGCCTAGTTTAGGTCATCTTTTCGCGGACCACTAGGCGGCGATGGCGGACCAATAGTGGTCCGCGGACCACACTTTAAGAATTACTGTTCTAGAGCATCTGAGCAAACTCTCAGAATGAAGCGTCCTGGGGGCAACTTATGATTCTTTACAAAAATCAAACTGTGTAGATAATCTGTGATATCATAAGTGACTTAGAAGTTCATTCTCTCTCTCTTTCTCTCTCTCAGGGCTTTCCGGGTGATTTTGGAGAAAGAGGGCCACCAGGACTAGATGGGGAACCAGTGAGTTGAACGTTTTGTTTTTCATATGTATTCTTTCATCATGAAGCAGATAAAACACTTACAACAGAGATGATGAGAAATGCATGTGTACATGGTGTCTGCAGCTGTGTGTTTGTGTGTGTGTGTGTGTGTGTGTGTGTGGTTCAGGTAATCCCTAAATTATGGGGACAGAATATCCCCACAAAGATGGCAGTATCTGAAATCCTTGTCCTTGTGGGACATTTTTTTGGTCCCCATGAGGAAAACAACAGCTTATAAATTAATCTAAATTATGCTGGTATGTTTGGGGATAGAGGATTGAATATACAGTTTGTACAGTATAAAAATGTTTTTGTCTATGGAAACCCCCCATAAAATTTGTGTGTGTGTGTGTGTGTGTGTGTTGTCAGGGTGAATGCACTCAGTATGTGTGTTTGTGTGTGAGAGATAACTGTGTATGGGTGTAAACCTCAGCTTTTACTTTCGGTATCTTGGCTGAACACAATTTTCCACTCACTGCTCATGTACAAACACACACACACACACACACACACACAGTATTTTCTGTACTGTTCTGTATTTATTTCTGGTTTTGAAGCCAAATTTAATTTGTTGAATGCAAACAAGGCTGTGATGAGTAGATGCAGAATAAAAAGAACTTAAACCAGCCTAAGCTGGTTTGCTGGTCATCAATAGTCTCCCAGTCTGATCATGCTGGCCTTGGTTTGTTAGATGGGTTTTCAGCACATGTAAATTAGTCAGTTTGGAGACTAGCTTTAGCTAGCTAAGACCAGCAAACCATTTTAGGCATATTTATTTATTTTGGTAGATGTTAGATCATGTCTTTCTATCCACTGAATTTGTTTGTTTGTTTGTTTATTTCAGGGTTAGAGCATTTTTTTTGTCCAGTGGATTTATTTATTTACATTTACATTTATTCATTTGGCAGACGCTTTTATCCAAAGGGACTTACAAATGAGGAATACAACAAAAGATTCATCATTAAGAGGCAAATAGACACAGGAAGTGCTCACAATACAAGTTTCAGACATTGCTCAGAGTAGCATATGCTAGAATAGGGAGGGATTAGAGGAAAGGATAGGACAGGATAGGATAGTATTTATTTAATTTTTTTTAGGATGGGGTTAAGTGCTCCCGAAAGAGATGAGTTTTCAGCTGTCTCTTGAATATTGTCAGGGATTCTGTATTCCTGATGAAAGTAGGGAGATCATTCCACCAGCAGGGAACAGTGAAGGAGAATGTTCTGGAGAGTGATTTTGCGCCTCTCTGTGACGGTACCACAAGCCTTTGCTCCTTTAGTGATCGCAGGCTTCTGGTGGGGACGTAGACTTGTAAAAGTGAGTGGAGGTAGGAGGGTGCGGAGCCTGTGATGGATCGGTAAGCAAGCATCAACGCCTTGAACTTGATGCGTGCAGCAAGGGTTAGCCAGTGCAGAGAGACGAAGAGAGGCGAGACGTGGGCTCTCTTGGGCTCGTTGAAGACCAGACGTGCTGCAGATCATTTGAAGAGGTTTGATTGCGCATGACGGTAGTCCAGCCAGAAGAGCATTGCAGTAATCAAGCCTAGAAATGACCAGCGCCTGGACGAGAAGGCCCTATTTATTTATTCCACTCAGGAAGGGAAGGTGTAAGATCGTCTTTTTGTCCACTGGAATGTTTTTGAGGAAAATTTTCACTTATATTAAATTAAATATGGGATTTATGCTTACGATGGTCAGTTTCATAATATATTTGATAATAAATTTTTGGGCTTGATTATTTGAAAAATGATCGTTCTCAAAAATGTCTATGATTGGATGGAGTAGGTGACATCATAACAGGAAGTGTTCGAGTAAAAGCCCGCCTCTTTTTCACCTTTAAATGTGAGGAGTGTAAGAACAGGAACTTGAAAGCCCTCTCATTTCCTGTTCTCCCTTTCCTGAAAAGAGGAGTGAAGTGCTCCTTTCATCCTTTCATCACACCAGGGGAACGAGAGGAAATGGCTCCAGCACGCTGCTGCCGAGCCAACAACAAACCATCTCTGTTTCTACAAAAACACTCTCACACGCACTCTCTACAGCTCACACTCGTTTGTACAGCCAATTTAATATCTCTGAATATGAATCGAGTGCATATACACAGCACATGTTATAAAGGACACACATGCATGTACTAACCCATGAAGCACTTGCAATCTGTACCTGCTTAAGAAGGAAAGCATAACGTTCTGTCTCTGTTTCTGTGTTTATCTCAGGGTGTTATAGGAGCTCCTGGTCCTCCTGGAGTCCTTGGATTGATTGTAAGTGAACGAGTTTACTTGTAGTGTGTAATATAGCTGTTGTAAAAGGCCTGAAAAATGGAGTTACTGTCTCGCAAAAGAACTGCCTGAAACGAGTTGTCAGCAATTTCAGTCTTACTTCCTGCACAAACTTACATAGGTTCGTCGAAAATGTGCATTTCCAAAGGATTTCATTGATACGGTACAACAGACACCATCACTAGTGTTCGTATCACTGTGCATCAAGGAAGATCAGGAGCTTAAATTCAGATATGCTAATACCAGGGCTGGGTAGTTACTTTTAAAATGTATTTCACTACAGATTACAAAATACATGCTTTAAAAAGTAATTTGTAACGTATTTTGTTACATTACTCAAGTTTAGTAACTTAATCTAAATACTTTAGAATACTTTGGAATACTAATAAGTGTGGAACAAACACAAAAAGGTAATTGCAAGTTTTTATCTCACAATTCTGACTTTTTCTCTCAGAATTGTGTGATATAAACTCGCAATATTGAGAAAAGTCAAAATTATGATAAACTCACAATATTGAGAAAAGTCCGAATTATGACATTTAACTCACATACTAAATTCACTATTGCAAGAAAAAAGTCAGTATTCCAAGTTTATATCTCCCAATGAAATGCAAACTCACAGTTGTGAGGGGAAAAAAACAATTTGTGAGAAAAAGTTGCAGTGACCTTTTTTACAATTATAAAATGACTCACAAACAACTATCACAAAACATGAAAAGAGTCGAAAACATGAAACTTAACTCCACTTTTTCAGACTGTCAGAGTCAGAGAATCACCAATTGCTGTTTAAATGACATTAAAATTCAAAGTAATCACTTTGGTAATCTAAAATACTTTTCAGATGTAACTGTAATCTGATTACCACCCATTTAAAATGAAACTGTCATGAAATACAGTCACTCAAATTTTGTATTTTAAATATGTAACTAAGTTACTTGTATTTCATTACTCCCCAACCCTGGCTAATACCGACATGTGCTGTAAGCGGTCCACCAATCACAACAGGCTAGGCCATCTGACCAATCAGAGCAGAGCAGGCTCTCAGGAAGGAGGGGTTTAAAGAGACTGAATCCTTTATCGAACTGTTTCAGGCACTGAGAAAAGAGATGCAATTTCAATTTTTCTAATCGTTTTTTCTTTATCTTTTTTTAATAATTTTACATGACTGGCATTGGAAATGGTTTGGCATATTTACAAGTGCAATGTTAATTATTTAGATTGATGGTACTGAATCACAAACATAAATGTGCACACTGGAAAAAGTTTAAATCAAAGTGATGTCAGTTTAAAATGCTTATATATACGCTATATTTCAGAAATTTGGCTCACTAAGATAGTTTTTTAGGTTGATAATACTTTTATTCAGCAAGGATGCATTAAATTAATCAAAAGTGACAGTAAAAACATTTATAATGTTACAAAAGATTCTATTTCACATAAATGTTTCTTTTAATCAATCAAATATGTATCACGGTTTCCACAAAAATATGAAGCAGCACAACTGTTGTCAACATCGATAATAATCATAAATGTTTCTTAAGCAGCAAATCATCATATTGGAATGATTTATCAAGGATCATGTGACACTGAAGAAAATTCAGCTTTGATCATAGAAATAAATTACATTTTAAAATATATTCACACAGAAAACAAATGTAATTGTAATAACATTTCACAAATCAGGATGTCTGCTCACTCTTTTGTTCAAGATTTCTACGCACATTGTGTGTCTGTTGTTGCTGTATTACAGCTGAAATCAGTTTCACCTAAACAGCATGATGTTCATATTAAATCCATATTTGCTTTTACAAATGTAAACAAGTTGATGGCATATTTTCTGTTGGTTTGTACTTGAGTGAGTAAAGTGAGACCATGTGCCCCCTGCAGGCCCTCTTAGCATGTTGTTTTACTTCAATAAAACACTAAAACTCAGATTTTTCTTTTAAATTGGTAATATTAATCAGATGAAGCTTTATAAGTTAGATCCTTCACAAACTGGAGATCAAAAATGCTCATTCCCGTCTTTTCTCCAGGGGGACATGGGCCCTGTCGGGATAATCGGTTTACCTGGACCAAACGGACTGAAAGTAAGTCATGCACATTTGTAGCCCACGCATATTTCTAGCACTCACCGGCCATTTCAGTGTTTGTGTGTTTTTGTTTGTTCCAGGGCGTCCCAGGGAACATGGGCGAGCCCGGACTGAAAGGTGATAAGGTGATCTGAATACTCTGTTATTGGCCTGTTTTGCAGCATGTGATGGAAATTCTCTCTCCCCATTGGCCACCCTATGTTACGCATGTTTTAAAAGTTCTGTAGATTTATTTTCGAGGTACAAACACAAATAGATTGTTGAGAGAGTTGCACAGTTTTATGGCATAATGTTGCTTATCATGATCAATAATGTAGTTTTTAAACATTTTTAAATTAATAAACAATTATTAATTTATTAATGCACATAAATTGGAAGTCAGCTTTCCAATTAAAAGTGTACATTTAAAGCTTGCATTTTATCCCAGAAAAGTCTGTAATAGTGTCTAAATTGTCCTTTTAAAGTTCTGATACTTTAATAAGTGGATGCATAACCAAATTAATTTGTGTGAATAGAGTTTTATTCGTATGAATAGTCCCTTTCTGGTATCCTTGTGCATATTGTGCAAAAGTTAAAAGACTGGATTTAATTTTACACAGAAAAGGTCAGTAAGCGAGTCTAGTCTCCTGCCAGCGCATGTAATGTTTAAAGGGATAGCTCACCCAAAAATGAAAATTCTGTCATCATTTACTCACACTCAAACTGTTAAAAAGTCAGTGGGGCCCATCATGTGTTTGGTTACCCATATTCTTCAAAATATCTTCTTTTGTGCTCAGCAGAAGAAAGAAATTCATTCAGGTTTGGAACAACTTGATAAGGATGAGTAAATGAGGACCGAATTTTCATTTTTGAGTGAACTATCCCTTTAAGTCTTGTGGATATACTTTGATGTACCATCAGAAGAAATGATTTTCTGTGCCAATCAATGTTATGCAACAAATGCTGTCTATAGAGCTCAACTTTAACAGTTTATGACTGTACTAGTTCAAATGATCAGGTTTCTTCTCAAACTGCTATTTAAGAGCAAAAACAACATAGATCTGGCTCTAACCATCTTCTTCCGTCACTTTCTCCGGTCTCTTTTCTGACTTTGACTTTCTTCACAACTTATTTCTTACTTTTTCCTTCTCTTTCACTTTTTTCTCTCTCAGGGTGACGTTGGGCTTCCTGGAGAGCAAGGGGAGATTGGGTTCCAAGGAGACAAGGTATACCTTCCAGAGCGACCCCTCATTTCCCCTTGTCAAACACACATTTGCACACTGTCAGCGCAGAGCGGTGGACGTCCAGATGTCTGGTGTTTTAATTAAACATGACCCTCTAATTGCCCTGATTTTAGAGCTTTCATGGACAGTTACACTTGCACTCTCTCACTTACATGCTCTTGAACTTGTGTTTGTGTTAATATAACAAATATGTAACTGTTCACATGTTATTTTTGTTTGTTTCAGGGTGTGCAGGGTTTGCCAGGATTACCAGGACTTCGTGGAAAACCAGGACCACAGGTTTGTTGTCTTTCCAATCTTGACTTACAAGTAGAAATTCTTGTTGTTATTGCATTTTTCTACGTAATTAGTTCCTCTGAGAACCAAAGCTTTCAAACTTCAAAAAGAGTCTTAAAAGCTCAATGGAAATGTCTAAACAATGGTTTATGTGACTTTTGCACAATAAACCAGATTCAGATTCTTCTGAATCCATGTAGACACTCAAGTCGCAGTGTTTCTTATCTGTACATCCATTTTGACTCTTTGAAAGTCATTCATTGTAATTGCATGTAAAAGAGATTTCTTTAAATACAAATGGATAAATGATGTAGCGTGTTCTTTAATGCTGCTGTCTGAGCTTGAAAAAACTGCAGTCACAAAGCAAAGTCCCTCCAGAAGGAGTTATTCTCTATATCAGCGTCACTAGCCGCGTTTCCATTACAGATATACGTAAAACTTTTGCGTTATTTTCTAGATATTGATAAAATACTATTGCGAAATGTAACCGATGTTATCCGACTAAAACATCATTTTTTTCTTTCGTGATAAGTCATTACAAAAATCATGGCAATGGATGTTGGCAGCTTTATGTATATTCCAGTCTCTGCACTAGCCATTATTTTTAATCAAAGGAGACGTACGCATGTTATACAAGCATTTATGCCATTTGAGGTGCCATGATGAAGTGTTTCTGACTGCTTCTCCCTCCTAACTGCTTCGAGGTCTTGATAAATCAAATTGTGGCATTTATTTGTTGTTTAGAAACCAGTAGTCCCGTAATACTTTTGACTTTAATGAGTTTAATGAATTTTGCAAAATTGACGTGTTTCCATTGACCGTATTTTCAATTCGCAAAGACCCGCCCCCTTTAGTTTCTGTTGCTATGTCCGACAAGCCATGCCGCTCTCGCGCCACACATCATTTCACGAAGTGAAAAATTCCTCCCGGAGCAAAGAGGACACTGACAACGCATCGACAAGACAGAGCAGATTACTTTTGAAATGAAACAGTTTCATATTTAAAATACTGTCATTTTTTAAAGAAGTTTAAACAATAAACAGCGTCTAGTGTCTCTTTAATGTGTCGTGACAGATCGCTGTAGCTCCTCGTGAACCGATCATCTCTTCATACTAGTTCATTTATAGCATCAAATAAACAAGTTCAAGTTCAAGTTCACCAACGTTAATCTACTAACTCCCCTGACCGCTTTGTCGCACAAAATGGTGGATTCCGGGTTATGATTGGTTAGATCGCCTGTCAATCAAACTGCCTGCGAAGGGTCAATTTCAATTTGCGCAATTTGAAGGGTAATGGAAACGCGGCTACTGTTTCTGAATTCCCTGAACTGCCTCCATTGTAGTCTTGAGTTTTCTTCCGTGAACGAACACATCACTAATATTCCTCATTTAAATAATTCCCACCCAGTACGTGTGCAACAAAAGGGGACGAGGCCTGGTTGAGTTAGCTAGTAGTGTGTTGAACTCATGGTTATGGTAAAGCCCAAAGTATGCTTCACTTTTTACGCATACATGAAGGTCAACATACAGTGCATGTGACGCAAATTTCCTCATCAGAAGAGTACGCATGTACTGTACACACACTTTTTTGCAACCGTGCATACTTCATACTCGTTTCATTTAATTTGCGCATTTAATTTTTTTGCATTAATTAGTTTATCCACAAGGTGGCAATCATGCCCTTGTGGTGTCGATTCACAAGGTAGTCAAAGAAAACCTGCATTAACAGAACGGACCAGAACACACACATGCAGGCTACAGCAACAATGAAGGCCTAGATAGACGACAGATTGTGCGAAGAGGTTAGAAAGTACCCTCATTTAGTACCCTCAGTACCCTACAACATGGGTTGTAACTCGTGGCGTTCGGCTGTGTAAAGAAACAAAGTATACCCAGGGCTTTAGGGGCGGGACATTTCCCAAACACGCTCAAAGAGCTTGACCAATCACAACACACTGCTCTAGCCAACCAATCAGAGCACACTGTGCTTTTTGGAAGGAGGGGCTTCATAGAGACAGGAACTAAACCGAGTATTACTGACAGATTGAGAAGAGAGGAGCTACAACAATGACAAATATGAGAAAAATAATGTGCTTTTTGAACATTCAAGCATGAAAACCTATTCTTGTAGAGCCCAAAACAAAATCAAGACTTTGTAACAGGGCATAATATGGCCACTTTAACAGAATAGTTTTTTTTTTTTGCCCATAATCAGGTATTAAAAAGCTGAACTTCGATTTCTGCTCAAGTATTTTGCCTTTTTTCTGTTTTTTCTAGTGTGAACTTTGTTTTTATGTACCTGAGAACCTCTACGAGTTTTGTCTAACACTCAGATCTGAGCATATGGAGGTCTAGAGTAACATTTTAACCTAAAAGCTCATGGTCTTAATGTTCACTTTATTTCATTGTGTATGTGTCCGAATCAGCATCTGTGTGAATTTGTGTGTTTTGAAGGGCAAGACGGGAGAGAGAGGGCCTAGTGGATTACCAGGTCCACCAGGACCCGAGGTATGAATCAACATCTTTTTAAAACTACAACATTACCATAAAACACTGGTGCTGTTTCATGTCTCGATGTGTCGCAACAGATGTACTTTCTGATGTACTTGTTTAAGATTTGCGGTTAATTCTTCACAGGGTTTTCCTGGTGACATCGGAAAACCTGGACAAAATGGACCCGAGGGACCAAATGTATGTTTTATATATATATACTTAAAGAAAATCTTGTAAAAACAGGTGTTTTGAATATTTGCACAAATACATTTCTATATTCCTGATGTTTTCTTCATAGGGTAAGCCTGGAGCCAGAGGTTTACCAGGACCTCGTGGAGCGGCTGGACGAGAGGTGTGTGTGTTATTTGAAAGGTCTAAATGTCTTTAAAATAGACCTGTGAGACAAAAATGAGTTTATTTTCATTTTAATTTGCAGGGTGACGAGGGTCCTGTAGGGCCACCGGGGCCAGTAGGACTCGAGGTGAGTTGTGAATTACTCATATCTGCATATGAAAACTACACGCATGTTTATTATAGTTACTTTAACTGGTCAGTTAGTTAGTTAGTTAGCTAAACTGGTAGGCTAGTCAAGTCTTTTGATAGATAGATTCTTTAATAGCTAGTTCATAGACTAGTTAGTCATCCAAGATAGATTCTTAGTCAGTTAATTAGTTAATCTGATAGGCTAGTTAGTAATCTGATAGATAAATAGACAAATAGATAGATATTTGGTTGGTTAGTTAGTTAAACTGGAAGGCTAGTTAAGTCGTTAGTTGGTTGGTTGGTTGGTTGGTTGGTTAAAGTTAAAATGATAAGCTTAGTCATCTAATAGATTCTTAGTCAGTTAGTTCATTACTTAAACTGATCTAGGAATCAGATAGATATTGATTGATTGATTGCTCACGACCTTTCACAATATTTAGATTTCTTTATTCAAAATAGATTCCCTTTTCAATTTTCTTTGTGAGCGCAGCACTGTACATTCCCCCAATGGACCACAAGGTGGAGCAATGGGGGATCTTAATTTAAAATAACTTTAATTTAAAATGTCAATGAATCATCATGGCGAGTAATTCTGGGAATGTTTTTCTGTAAAAACAGAAGAGAAGAATAAATCCAGCCTCATAAGGCAGAACGTTTAGGATCCGCTCTGAACATCCTCTGTGTTACATAACATTCCCGCTCTGTCTCTGTTTTTCCCCTTTTCCCTTCTTTCGTTCCATTTTTCATGTTTAACCTAACTCACGCTTCTCTGGCACAAACTCAGAACATTTCTGGATGTTCTCCATCTTTCTGTCCTCAGACAGGTATCTGTTTTCCTCATCTTTCTCCGTCTCTGTTGTGCGCTCAGTAATTGGATATATCTTGGTGAGACTTTGAGTATGTTCTCTTTGTGTTCTGACCGCTGCTCTTGTACATTAATATGCATACTAATGCCTTGCTCCAACATAATCAAACATGTCAGTGGCTTATTTTATGGGTGAATCTCATGAAGAAATGTTATATTTCACCCAGAATCAAAGAACATAATAGGAATTATATTTTTCATTAAAAAAATCAAGTTAATTTACAACCATTAACATTTTTTGGCCTAACTAATCAGTTTATGATTAGCTCATGCATATTAATTGGATGTGATCTCTTATGGATAATAAAAGATTTCAAGTCAGAACTGCAAAATTATGATTAGAAATGTCCAAAAGTAATTTGAACAATAATAATGACATTAAAATATTATTTCGGTAACTCTTTACTTGAGTCTAATGTATTTTAAAAGTACTCATAATGTATGTTGTGATACATTATATATTAACACATTATATTTGCAGATTCCTTGTTACATCTGAAATTGGTTGTTTGTCACGTGTTTTAATGTATTATATTTTTTTGTGTAGTAATCAATAGATTATTATTATGTGTTATGGTACAATTATTAATACAATGTGCATTACGAGTCAATTAATGCATTGACATTTTTTTTAAATGCACGAAATATAAAAGATATAAAGTGTTACCATTGTTTTCTTGAATTTTTACTTAATTTGTCAAATTATTGTTTGTAAAGCACATTTTAATTACAACCGTGTATGAAATGCACTATATAAATGAACTGTAAGCACTGTAAAGGTAGCACAAAGGTAAAACTGAGATCATGTTTTCGTTACACATAAGCTTCATTCTCTTCATGCAAAATACAATTTCTCTAATTTTTTTCCGTCTGAAACTATGTGTATATGTACAGTCTCATAAGAAATCTTTTTTCTGTCTGTGTTGTTTTTCTAGGGTCAGATGGGCAGTAAGGGTTTCCCTGGGACTGTTGGGCCTGAAGGGGTCAAAGTGAGAACATGAGCAATATAAACACACAAATCTCCTAAAACACACACGGTCACTCAAACACTCTCTGATGTCTTTCAGGGCGAGCAGGGTGTCACAGGGAAGGCTGGACCCATGGGTGAGAGGGTGAGTATATAGACAGAGTTATCGCCTCTGAACACACATGTGACCCTCACACTAATGATATTGTGTTTTTAGGGTCTCGTTGGCTTCATCGGTCCTGCAGGGGAGGCTGGACTAGCTGGAGAGAAGGTGAGACGCACCTGAGAGTGTGCAGCATACATGTCAACTCCTTCTATTGTATAGCATCCCAGGATGCCTATTGTGAAGTGTGTGGAGAGACTGATCAGAGCTTATATGTAGTATGTGCACTACTGTTCGGATGTTTGGGGTCGTTTTTTTAACTTTTATTCTGCAACGATGCTTTTAATTGATCACGAGTGACTGTAAAAACATTTATGATGTTACAAAAAATGTTTAAATAAATGCTGTTCTTTTGAACTTTCTATTCATCAGAGAATAGTGGAAAAAATGTATCACGTTTCCACAAAAATATGAACTGATTTCAACGTTGATGATAATAAGAAATGTTTCTTAAATGGCAAATCAGCATGATTTCTGAAGGATCATGTGACACTGAAGACTGGAGTAATGATCACAGGAATAAATTACATTTTAAAACATGTTAGAAAACAGTTATTTGAAATTGTAATAATATTTCACTCTGTTTTTGATCAAATAAATGCAGCTTTGGTGAGCACAAGAGACTTCCGTCAAAAATACTAGAAAATCTTACCGACCCCAAACACTAGTGTAAATGTTCTGTCATGTGATTTATTTAGGGTGATCGTGGAGAGATGGGTTTGCCCGGACCTCCAGGAGAGAAAGGATCTACGGTACAGCACAAATACTGCACTTAAATTGTCAGCACGCACAATTTATGAATGTTGTTTAAAACAGGAAGTTCAACTGTCCATCATAGTTACATGGCCCACTTTGTCCCACTCATCAGTGTGTTTGGTGTATTTGTGTGTGACTAGAATAATGATGTCATTTGTGGGTTACAAATATATAAAACATACCAAGGTATAACACCAAAGAATACCACGGTATAATCCAATGTAAAACAAAACAAAATGTAATAATTTTGATGTTTGCCATCACTTACAGGGGCACCCAGGAACCCCTGGAGAGAGCGGCCCAACAGGACCACCAGGCAGTCCAGTAAGTCTACATCATATCCTCCAGATGGTTTGGATGTCAAAAGGTAGAAGACCACCATGACCCACTGTCGCTAGATCAGTGTGCTGTCCATCAGCTGTCAGACACCTCTGTGTAATGTTCTGTGTTTAGGTTTGGTCAGACAAAGCGAATATGCAGCCGTAGTAGCAGTGATTAGAGACAGGAGACAGTCTGCTTGACACTCAACCCAGAGCGTGTGTCAGAAGAAAGAGAAAAGAAAGACAAGTATGCGTCTTTAACATTGTCTTTTTTCATAGGGTCCACCAGGATCACGAGGACCAATCGGCGTGAGAGGATCTAAAGGAAGACGGGTAAGACATCTGGGCATCATAAGTGTGCAAGTGTGTGCAAGTCAGTCATTTCACTTTTATCTAAAGTAAAACAGTACAGGGACTGAACCAGTGGCCTTTTGGTTACCAGTCTTTAACCACCACGCCATTTCTGCTATAGTTACTTTTAACTGGTTAGTTAGCAGGGTTGGGGAGTAATGAAATACAAGTAACTTAGTTACGTATTTAAAATACAAAATTTGAGTCACTGAATTTCATTACAGTTACATTTTAAATTGGTGGTAATCAGATTACAGTTACATCTGAAAAGTGTTTTAGATTACCAAAGTGATTACTTTGAGTTTTAATGTCATTTAAACAGCAATTGGTGATTCTCTGACAGTCTGAAAAAGAGAGTAAAGTTTCATCAACATTTTAATACTTTTAAGAGGGATCATAAAAAGTTTGTTATTTTTATTTAATACTGTCCTGAACAAGACAAAATGACTGAATTTATAAAAAAAAATGCCCAACTCTTAACTTAACTGTCCTGTCATGAACTGATGATCCACGACTGTTTTCATGTTTTGTGATAGTTGTGATAATTCACTCGTCACTGCAACTTTTCTCACAATTTGTGTTTTTTTCCTCACAATTGTGAGTTTGCATTTCACAATTCTGACTTCTTTTTCTCAGAATTGCGAGATTTAAACTCACAATTGCAAGTTATAAAGTCAGAATTGGGAGATATAAACTTGCAATACTGACTTTTTTTCTTGCAATTGTGAATTTAGTATCTGAGTTTATATCTCATAATTCTGACTTTTCTCAATATTATGAGTTTATATCTCACAATTCTGACTTTATAACTCACAATTGCAACTTTATATCACGCAATTCTGAGGGAAAAAGTCAGAATTGTGAGATAAAAACTTGCAATTACCTTTTTTGTGTTTGTTCCACACTTATTAGTATTCCAAAGTATTCTAAAGTATTTAGATTAAGTTACTAAACTTGAGTAATGTAACGAAATACGTTACAAATTACTTTTTAAAGCATGTATTTTGTAATCTGTAGTGAAATACATTTTAAGAGTAACCTACCCAGCCTTGTTAGTTAGTTAGTTAAACTGGTAGATTAGTTAAGTTGTTAGTTGGTTATTTAATTAGTTAGTTAGTTAAAATGATAGGCTAGTCAACTAAAAAAAATCCATAAACATGGCATCATCTCAAGAAATATCTGCGTACTCTCGAAACCACTGAAACGACCTCAAAATGATGCAGTATACATGCCAGACCAGTATGTGGCGCTGTAATTCTGCCACAGAGATACACTAAAAACGGAGAAGAAGACTTGGAGCATGCGAGTCGAGGGGTGATGACATCATCGTTTCACGAAATATATACGTATTGGCTGTACACACGAATGCCATGCTGTCATGTTCAGATTTGTCCAGTCAGCTTTCAAGGCTCCCTAAACGCCGGCTCCGTCTCGACAAAACGCCGATACGATACAAAATTTGACATATACAGCTAAATGTGTCTCCGTGTGGACGGGCTCTTAGTCAGTCACATTTTGAAATAAAATGATTGGCTAGTCATATAAAAGATAGATTCTCAGTCAGTCAGTTAGTTAGTTAAACTGATTAGTTATCAGATAGATAGATAGATAGATTGATAATTTATGTATATCTGTTAATTGTCAGGTGTCAATCACAGACTGTGTGTTCGTTCACACCCAATCAAACACACACTGTAAACGTTCAACAGGAATTACTGGAGAGAAGACTGAGCACAGGGATGCAATGGAAACAAGCTCAGAGTTCAGTTTCTCCGCACTGTCTGGTCTTAGTTAGAGTCTGTAAATCACAAATTGTTGTCTTGATGATTCATTGATTTACTGATGCATTTAACCCTATTTTTGTTTTCTGCCTTCACCGCTTCCGTCACTGGGAAGCAGAACTGGCCAAAACAATTACTTGAGATATTTGAACAAAATCCTAACTCTTTTATTTAAAAAGGAGGGAGGGACCTGACCTGTCTATCATAGACTCGAGGGTGGAGTCTTTGAGTCAGTGACTAGAACACCCCGGTAACTGCATGGCAACATACTAAAACCCCTCAGATCACATGTGCAGTTGTGTAGAATCACCTTGGCAAGCAGTCAAGATCCAAACTTAAACGCGAGGACATGATTCTGACCTGTTTTATTGTGTGTGCAAGATCTGTTTGTCTTTGGCAATAAGAGCTTTTCTATGTCAAGTTCATTGTGGTATCCGTGCAATAGAAAGACATTCCCAAACACTTAGTTATCACTGCATATTTCAATGTATATGAGGCCAGGGCTGGGGAGGTTACTTTTAAAATGTATTTCACTACAGATTCCAAAATACATGCTTTAAAAAGTCATTTGTAACATATTTTGTTACATTACTCAAGTTTAGTAACTTAATCTAAATACTTTAGAATACTTTGGAATACTAATAAGTGTGGAACAAACACAAAAATAGGTAATTGCAAGTTTTTATCTCACAATTCTGACTTTTTCCCTCAGAATTGCGAGTTATAAAGTCAGAATTTTGAGATATAAACTCGCAATATTGAGAAAAGTCAGAATAATGAGATAAGTTTATATCTCCCTATTCTGACTTTATAACTTGCAATTGTGAGTTTAAATCTCACAATTCTGAGAAAAATAAGTCAGAATTGTGAAATGCAAACTCACAATTGTGAGGGGAAAAAAAACTAATTGTTAGAAAATTTGCAGTGACGAGTGAATTATAAAATGACTCACAAACAACTATCACAAAACATGAAAACAGTCGTGGATCATCAGGTCATGACAGGACAGTTAAGTTGACAGTTGGGCAATTTTTTTTATAAATTCAGTGATTTTGTCTTGTTCAGGACAGAACTAAATAAAAATAGCACGAATTTTTATGATCCCTCTTAAAAGTATTAAAATGTTGATGAAACTTAACTCCTCTTTTTCAGACGGTCAGAGTCAGAGAATCACCAATCGCTGTTTAAATGACATTAAAATTCAAAGTAATCACTTTGGTAATCTAAAACACTTTTCAGATGTAACTGTAATCTGATTACCACCCATTTAAAATCTAACTGTAATGAAATACAGTTACTCAAATTTTGTATTTTAAATGCGTTACTAAGTTACTTGTATTTCGTTACTCCCCAACCCTGTATGAGGCATACAAATGAAGAATTTACTCAGTTTAGATAACAGCACAAGGAACCTGCAGAATGTCCTGCTGACATCTTTTGCAGTATTAATAGGTGTTGAGAAGATAATGAGCCACTTTTTTTGTGTTTTATGGGTTGGTCAGCATATTAATAACAGTAGTAAGTCATATGAGGTATTCCAGCATACCATACAAAGTTCCTTCAGCTCCTCCAGTGTGTGTGTGTGTGTGTGTGTGTGTGAGAGAGAGAGAGAGAGAAACAGACAAAAGGAGGGTGTGCCAGCTGGCAGAAAGTGTGTGATGATATTGTTTCAACAGTCTGATGTTTTTTGGCTGGACGCACACACCATAAGTTAGTGTAATTATCAGTACTCACACACACACACACACACACACACACACACACACACAGCATTCTTCGAGTGGGAGCTAATGTGTGTCTGGTCTTTTGATGAAGTCCTTGTGTTCAGATCTCATTCGTAACTGTTTTATAGGTGAGCCAAACCGCTGTTTGTGAAAGCAAGGAATCACTTGTTTAGGATTGTGTAGCATAAATGTGTGTGTGAGACATTTATGTTCTGTGTGTATCCAAACAGATGCAACATAGTTCTGCATCATGGGTAGACCCCAGGAGCCTCTTAAACATTGACCTACATGCCTGACCCAATACACTGCTGCAACATATATGTAAATCCTACTGTACAGCTCCCCCTAGTGTTTGAGTATATACTTCAGCATTTGTAATCCCATTTTGTTACACTACTCATGCTTTTTTGAGGTATGAGGGGGAGGGTCAGACATGATGTTTAGGATTTCACAACATGGCTTAGCTCATGAAATATTAATTAGATTATGCTCAAATATTTTAATTTGATCATTTACTGTTTTAATAATAAATAGTAAATAATATAATGATTATTTTCTATAGTAGTTACAAATATACAAACTTTTCAGTGTTATTTTTGTGTTATTTAGTATTATTTATGTGCTACTATATTTTTATTGAGCTTTTGTTTTTATATTTTTTATTTTATTTTTTACTTTAAGTGGTAGTCATTTTAATACTTCAGTTTCAATTTACTTTATTTCAGTTAATGACCAAGGCAACATTTTTAATATTCGTTTAAGTTAGTAAGTTTAAATTTTTAGTCTTATATATTCGTCTTATAATTTTTCGTATATATATTTAGTGCTGTCAAATGCGATTAATTGCAAATATTTACATGTTTACATGTATATTTATATATAATTTATATTATATAAAAACATAAATATTTTATATGTAAATATAAATATTTTTTGTTAAATATATATATATGAATGTGTGTAATTATATATACAAAATATAATAAATATACACAGTACACACACTTATTGTGTAAACACTAATTTTTATTTTTGACAGCACTATATATATAAATTATATATATATATATGTATATATATATATATATATATATATATAAAGTGCTGTCAAATGCGATCAATCGATTATATATATATATATATATATATATGTATATATATATATATATATATAATATTTGACGACAGGCCGTTGAATTATTATAAAATAATACTAGGCTGTAGGACCTATTGAAATAACTAAAATCATTTGGCGAAGTGATATGGAACTGTAACGCGCTCAAGACCTGCCTAGAACTACTTTAGCCATGAAAATAATTGCACACCTTAGAATGTTCATCAACCAATCAGATTTGAGCATTCAACTGTCCTGTAGCATCAATTAAATGATTAAATTTCAATGCACTCAACTTGACTTTCCATTTCAAGCGTGGCTGAAATCGACTCTTAACTCATGATTTAATCGCACTCACAAAATGAAAAACATTACAGTACTGCACTCTGCTTCCCAAAATACTCTTGAAAAGTAATACTACATGCTAGTACATTTTTCATCATTTGTAAGATGCTTTTATCCAAAGCAACTTACAAGGGGGGCAATTAGGGGTTAGGTGTCTTGCTCAAGGGCACTTTAGTCATGGTAGGTGGAGAGAGTGCTGTTTTTATTCACAATCCCCACTTTCAATTCCTGCCGGCGTGGGAATCGAACCGGCAACCAACTCCCTCACCACTAGGCCACGACTACCCTTAGTATATGAAATATCTGAGCAGAGTTTGTGTTTTTTGCACCTCTGTTTTAGGGTCCTAGAGGTCCAGATGGTGTGCCAGGTGAGCTCGGCACTGAAGGCAAAAAGGTAAAGGCCACTGTCCTCCAGAGGTCATCTGTAGTGACCTCAGATAAATGCTGTACACACTTGAATCTAATGTTAATTTATGTCTCCTCACAGGGTCCTGATGGTCCTCCTGGAAAAATTGGCTTCCCAGGACATGCGGTAAAAACCCCTTACTAGACAAATCTCTGTTTCTACTGGAACTGATGTCATGTGTCTCCAGTCTGTGATTGATGGTAACAGCCACTGTGTCTGTCCAATCTCTCTGCAGGGGAAGATCGGAGAGTCTGGGGAGGCGGGGCCAAAGGGATTTCTGGTTTGTTTCTTATTGGATTATATATACTGTGTCATTATCTTTTGCATGTTTTTAGGACTGTTCCTCTAAAATGTAATATGTTTGTGTAATAATAATACGTTATTTGTACACCACATTCCATTCCATTACAGAAGGCAACTTACTGTTCATTTATGATTTATTATTATATTAATAATTGATTTATTGAATTGTAGCTATTATAATCATTCAATTAATCTGTTAATAATAATCATCATCTGTTTTTGTAGGGGATTCAAGGACCATCTGGGGCTACAGGAGACAAAGGAATCGCAGGGGAGCCAGTGAGTGATGCTTTATTGCTGTCCTACACAGAAACATATTTTCCAGTGTCTTTCATGTAAACTGAGAGCTGGAAAACTACTTTACTTCCTCTGGGTGTTGAGCAACTCAAGAAGATGAGTTTTCAACGCTTTGTCTCATTCAGCCATGAAATATATAGAATGATCTTTTGTCTTTCTTTTGATCAGTTGCTTAAAAAATATTAATAGTAATAACTGCATTATTTAGTAATCAGATTCACAAGACCAAGTTCATGACCTAATTTGTCTTTCTTGGCATTCGACCATCATTTGTAGTTTAAATGTTTGTGATTATGTAGCTGTAAAATATAAATTTGATTTGCATTAGTTTTGCCAGGGCATTGATGTGACACTGTACAGATACACACACACATACACACACACACACACGCACAGAGACACACACACACACACACATCTGCTTCACAGTTTAACATTTTGGCTTGAGATAATGGAAGATTGCAATATTGAAGTGTGTGTGTCTGTGTTGTGTTTGTATGTATGTATCACTGATAAATGACTTTGTTTGTTTGGGACAAGGGACCTCCAGGGCCCCCAGGAACACTCGGACCTCCCGGAAATCCAGGGCCAAAGGTGATCCACTCCACACGTACACAAACACATGTCCAGGTTTAGCTACTGTCTGATTGTGATTGATATTCAGATTAAAATGATTGCTCTGATTACTCATGTTTACACTCACAGTCATACTTTAATTGATTAATGAAAGTAGTTTCATTTAATTAATCCATCTTTATTGTCAGCAAAAAAGAAAGAGAAATAGAAAAAAACTCTTTTTCTTGCTCTTAGGGCCCTGCAGGAAACGTTGGCGATCCCGGACTTCCAGGAGAACCTGGAGAAAAGGTGGGATAAATTGTAGGCGCATTACTTTGAAGTCACATTATAATTCCACTGTGTTTTGTTTTTAGAAAAATTCAATGTTAGATAAACATAAACTTAAGTATTATCATATTTTATATATATATTTTTAGAAAAATATTAAAAATGTTAAAACATTTTTTTAGATTTTATATATTAAAAATTACATGTATATTCAAGTATATTTACATGTATACATGTATATTTATATATTTGTTTTATATAATTTATATATAATATATCGTATATATATATTATATATAAACATTTTATATATAATAAATATAATATATTTTTGTTTTATATATATATATATATATATATATATATACGTGTGTGTGTATTTATATACACACACATATTATGTAAACACAAGCTTTTATTTTGGATGTAATTACTTGCGATTAATCGTTTGACAGCAATATATATATATATATATATATATATATATATATATATAATGTATAAATGCTTAGTTTTTTATCCATTTTATGTTTGTTGAGAAAATGAATAGAAAATAACAAATATAGCTTTTTTTAATAATATAGCTACATTTTATTAACAAGTTTGCAAAAGTTCCGCTCAGCACCATAAAATAAATTGAAAATAACAGCTCATATAACATTCAGTTTGACTTCTGTAGATTGCTAATCAACCATTTCCTCCTTCTACTAACCATTTGTTGGGAAAACAGCCTGCATTTTTAAGAGCTGTTGGCCCTATTTTGTACCTACTCATGAAAAGAGCCTGAAATTAGTGTTAACCCATTTCCCATAATTTTCTTGCTTGAGGTGCTGTTATGCAGCACTAAATAGCTGTTGCTAAATCTGCTTTTCTTTGGCATTTCAAGGCCCTATTGAGCTGCTGTAATGAGTAGCGCAGCACATGTGTCGCAATCACAGTCTGAGGAGGAACCGTATGACTATATTTGAATTGTTAAAGTTAGATAATGTCAGTCTAAGCTTGGCAGCGCCGCTCGACGCAGTCACACGTCATTGGGCATAATTGCTGTTTGGCTGACTGGACTCGTGTAATTAAATAAAAAGAATGTAAACTTGCTAGAGAGAATAAAACAGCCTGTGTTTTTGGACTCTTATTATGCCTTTTCATTGTTTGCACAGGGGTCACTCGGGCCTGCGGGGAACGCTGGGGCAGCTGGACTTATCGGAACAAGGGTGTGTGTTCAATCACTGGTTTGATGTTTATAAATGTGCAAAAACAATATTCAAGTTGTCAAGAACAAGTTTTTGTTTGTTTTATACAGGGAGAACCGGGTTTAGAAGGAGAAGCTGGTCCAGCCGGCCCTGATGGCACGAAGGTAATAAAATTACAGTTATGTTCACACATTTTCAGATATACAGAAAAAACGTTCAATTCTAATCTCGTTTTTTGAACAGGGTGAAAAAGGCGACATGGGCGGAGAGGGCGAGCAGGGTGTCAGAGGTGACCCTGGAATCAAGGGGAAAGAAGGGCCACCGGGCGACCCTGGGCTTACTGGCGTTAGAGTGAGTGATGCAGTTGTGCACACACAATATCACATTCATATTTTGCTGGATACTTCAAAACACTACCGCATAGAGTGTTCTCAGTTAGTACACAACATGAGAGTGTGAATTAAGGGGCGACTGGAGTTGCCTGACCCCCCAAAACAAATCTTTATTGGCATTCTAAGAAGAATCTTTAACATCCATGGATCCTTTCCATTGTACAAAAGGCTCTTTAGATTATAAAATGCTCTTCACACTAAGAAAAATGAACTAAAAATGGCTTTTCTATTACATTGCTGCGAAACCATCCCTCCCTTTTGGAAACTTTATTTAGTATATTTAGGAATAATATATATTTTTAAAATCTGGTAGTGATCCAAAGCAACGGCGAACCAGTTGAGTGCTTGCATTATGATTAGGGATGCATGATACATCGGACATCATATCGGATAAGAATATTTGGCCGATATATTAAAGCCAATAAATAATGGATTATTTCACTTCAGATGCGCACTGTTCACCATGATGGTTTTGAATTGCTTGAAATATGATAGAAATCACTTCAGAAAGGAAAATACAGTCAAGTGCAACATCTGTCATATAAACTAAATATTATAAAAAAGAATATATTGGTTATTGGCTTTCAAATATAAAGAGGTATTGGCCTAAATGTTCGTATCGGTGCATCCCTAATTATGATCAGTGATGTAAAGCAAATTGTCAAGAGAAGTTTTTACATATTACAAATACCATTATTACAAAAAAACACTGTTTCTACTCTATTAAATCAGACGAATCTCAACTTATGCCTGAAAACAGAATTTAAACCACTCAGGATATTTGTATGGAAAAAAACTGTTGTTTCAGGATTAATTATATTCAATTCTAATATTTATTAATATTTTGAATCAGCTTATTTTTATATTTTCAGTTTTCATTTTAATTTTAGTATAGTATTTTTCATGTGCTTTGTCATTTTTGTTAGTTAGTTTAGTCTATTTAGCTTTATTTTATTGTAGTTTTAGTAATTTTAGTACTTCAACAAAAATTTGAAATGCTGCCTTGGCAACTAACTGAAATAAAGTAAGTTGAAGTTTTTCAAGTTTTTCATCTAATATGTATTTATTTTTTAAATTTATTTCAGCTTTATGTTAATAGTTTTTAGTTAACAATAACAACACTGTCTGTCGTCTTTATTTGTAAAATGACTGTGGAGTTGTTTTTGGTTTTTCCTCACGTTTTTGCATGTGTGTTTTAGGGTCCTGAAGGAAAACCTGGTAAAAATGGTGAGAGAGGGAAACCAGGGTTTAAGGTGAGACTTTAGAGTTCAAGATACCATTTTGTTTAATTGATGTTATTTAAATTTCTTTAATTTATTTTAACACAGCAGCCATATTGACTGCACTTTCACGTTACATACAGGGTGCTAAAGGTAACATCGGTCACCTGGGAGAGACAGGAACCATGGGAAAGATCGGACCAATTGGAACCACCGGACCAAAGGGCTCACGAGGAACCATCGGACATGTGGTAACCAGTTATTTCTGTTATTATTGCGTTTAGGTTTAGTTGCACATCTAACTCACTTAGCATTAACCTTGCTCAAGAAAACTGTCTCATCTTGCTTCTCCCTGTGTCTCAGGGCGCTCCCGGCCGTATGGGGCTGCAGGGTGATCCTGGCATATCCGGATATGAGGTGAGAGCAAGAAGCGAGTACAAATATCATCACATGACCTTATTTTTCTTTCCACGTCACAGATTGATCAACTCATTTCTGCAAGTGGAATGGTGCTTAAAAGCGTTTTCTTTCTCTACAGGGTCACAAGGGACCTCAAGGTCCAATAGGATCCCCAGGACCAAAGGGTGAAAAGGTAAAATGTATTCATCACTCAGATTTTCATACTTGTGACCAGCACAGTTGTGTCCCCCTGAATGGACATGAATACCCAAATCTAACAATGATATTACCATGTAATACCATGTAATATGAATTTGATAGCAAAAGTATCATAATATTATCATATTAAAGGGATAGTTCACCCAAAAATGAAAATTCTGTCATCATTCACTCATTCTCAAGTTGTACCAAACCTGTTTGAATTTCTTTCTTCTGCTGAACACAGAAGAAGATATTTTGAAGAATGTCTGTAATCAAGCAGTTGATGGACCCCATTGACTTCCACAGTATTTTCCTCTGTACAATGGAAGTCAATGGGGTCCATCAACTGTTTGGTTACCCATTTTCTTCAAAATATCTTCTTCTATGTTCACCAGAAGAAACAAAGTCATACAGGTTTGGAGCAATTTGATAAATGATGACAGAGGACTGTTAACATTAGTTAATGTTTTAACTAACATGAAATAACGGTGAGCAATATATTTTTCCTTGTTTGTCCATGCTAGTTCACAGTGCATTAACTAATGTTATCAAGTACAACTTTAAATTGTAAAAATGTATTCGTAAATGTTGAAATGAACATTAACTAAGATTAATAAATGCTGTAAAATTTATTTTTAGCTCATGTTAACAAATGAATCCTTATTCTAAAGTGTTACCTTATTTTTTTTATTAATACTAATTAATATAAACACTCACTCCTTTGAATCATTCATCTGATGTTTTGCATATGTAATGTTCTAGGGCGAACACGGGGATGATGGGAAGGTGGAGGGTCCTACAGGTCCACCCGGACTCAGAGTGAGTCGCTCTTATGTCAATTGTTATATCTGTCTGTGATTTCCTCTAATTTCAATAGCGATATTTACAACACCATACATGTGATTGTGTATTTTCAGGGTCCAACTGGAAAGCGAGGAGACAGGGGTGAACCGGGAGATCCAGGATACGTGGTGAGATAAACACAGCTACCCAGAAAGCATACTATTGTCTTACTGCATATGAAGCGCATTAACTAATTTACATGCATGCCGTCGGCGCACACCAACAAGTGACCATTTCCCACAATAGATTAAGAACCGCCAACTGAGATTAAAAGCTGTTTTAGATGATAATCGGCTAAACATATAAAAATATGTTATGGATTAAGCGACCATTTCAAGACGGTTTTGATTTAGGTTGACGTTAGAAGATAATATGCCCCAGCAAAAATATGGTTTGAGTAGAAATGTGTATGTTTTAATAGATAAATTGTAGAATTTTGGACAGAGGATTGCTAAGGAAAGCTTCACTGTTATTATAAACATTGCTCATACTTTAGGAGTTTGTTCGGTCTCGACGGCAAGATTTGCATGAGCAAGCACCGTTTCTTCAGAAAAGTTATTTGTTTTTAATTTTATTTATTATCGTGTTTTTTTTGTATGCGCAGGGTCAGCAAGGTGTTGATGGTTTACGAGGCAAACCTGGTGCTCCTGGACTTCCTGTACGTATAATATGATATCCGATCATGAGTACTGATGTAAAACATACACACAAACACCTTTTCTTTCATTTCTTTTAATACATTTTAGGGTAATCCTGGTCCACGTGGAATACAAGGCCCAAAAGGATCCAAAGGAGAACAGGTAAGCTATGCTCGCAGTTCCTGTGTGTGTTAGCATGTGCGTATGTTTTGTAGAAATTCAGATTTCATTACTTATGGTTTGGAGTAGCAGCCGTAAACAACATGTGGTAGAAATCAGAGCCTTGTCACATACTTCAGCAATATGGGTTAGATGTGTGTGTGTACGTTCATGCTGTATATGATTAATTCTGTGTCTGTGGTTTTCTCCTTGGCATTACTTCTTTTTCTCACATGCTTTGTTATTCTCTATCACTTTCAGGGTCAGAAGGGTAAACAGGGTCTTCAGGGGGAGCGTGGCACCAGAGGGTCACCAGTAAGAGCACAATTTTATTAAGTTTTATTTAATGTATTATTTGAACATTTTTAATGGTTCTAAACAGACTTCATTTTCTTTATGCAATATGAAATAATATTTATTTATTCATTTGATTTGCATAATTGTAATACTTGTATATAATTTAGTTAATTATATTACTACTTTTAAAATTCAATTTTATATGTATTAAGTATATCATTCGTAATTTTTTTTTAAGTTGATCTGCCAAATTAATAAATTTATATATATATATATATATATATATGTGTGTGTATAACAATAATCAGAATGGAAAAATCTCAATGGAGTTCATTTTCATCATGCAATATATAATAATAAAATTATAATATATTTATTATATTTTATATTATAAAATTATAATATTTATTCACTTATTTGATTTGCATAATATATAATAAATTAGATATTATATTATTAAAATGTATGTATATATTATATATTTTTAATATAATTAATTTGTAGAATTATATTTAGTTGATTTAGGCTTGAAATATGACACTAAAATGTTTGTAATGTTATAAGGGTCAATTTTTTGAAAGTGAGATTTATACATCATCTGAAAGCTGAATAAATAAGCTTTCCATTGACGTTTTTTAGGATTGGACAATATTTGGCTCAGATACAGCTATTTGAAAATCTGGAATCTGAGGGTGCAAAAAAAATCAAAATATTGAGAAAATGGCCTTTAAATTTGTCCAAATGAAGTCCATAGCAACGCAGATCCACTCACAAAAATAAAATTTTTATATATTTACGGTAGGAAATTTACAAAATATCTTCATGAAACATGATCTTTACTTAATAACCTAATGATTTTTGGCATAAAAGAAAAACAAATCCAGGGTCACATATACTTCATGACAAGTACATTTGCTTAAACCTCTTTACTTTCATTCTTAATGACAGACTAAATGCCCAGATTTCTCTCTGTTCTCATCAGGGTGTTGTTGGGTTGCCCGGCCCAAGAGGGACAGTTGGTCGAGAAGGACAGGAAGGAGTTCCTGGCATGGATGGGCTGCCAGGGAAAGATGGAAGCCGAGGAATACCAGTAAGAATTCATCATGAGACCTCTGATTCCTGACCTCTGACCTGTCTGAACAGGTTCATTACATCATGCATCTTTCTCTTTCTTTTAGGGTGATCAGGGAGATGATGGCGAGTTTGGTTTGCCTGGTAAACCCGGTGCACCTGGCAAGGTCGGCGTGATCGGTTTACCAGGCCCACAGGGATCATTTGGTCCAAAGGTTAGAGAATTTTAACACAATTATCACATGTTAGAGTTATATTTACATTACCATTCAAACTTTTGGGGTCAGTATTGTTTAGATATTGTTTTTTTAAATAATCTCTTCTGCTCACCAAGGCTGCATTTATTTGACAATAAATGCAGTTAAAAACAGTAATATTGTAAAATATTATTACAATTTAAAATAACTGTTTTCTATTTGAATGTATGTTCAAATATAATTTATTCCTGTGATCAAAGCTGAATTTTCAGCATCATTACTCCAGTCTTCAGTGTCACATGATCCTTTAATATGCTGATTTGCTGTTCAAGAAACATTTATTATTATTTTAAATGTTGTGGAAACCCTTTCCCCCCCCAGGATTATTTTATGAAATGGAAGAACAACATTTATTTAAAATAGAAATCTTTTGTAACATTATAAGTGTCTTTACTGTCACTTTTGATCAATTTAATGCATCCTTGTTAAATAAAAAATATTAATCTCTTTCAAAAAAAATTACCGACCCCAAACTGTTGAACTGTAGTTTATTTTTATATTTATAATTAAGTTCCTAGAAAAGAAATACAAAATACAAATTATATTATATTATATTATGGGTCATTTTGATGTATGCATTTGTTATTTGTGTGCATGAATAGGGTGAGAGGGGCCTTCCTGGTCAGCCTGGCCCTTCAGGAAAGAGAGGTTTTAAGGGAGGAATGGGCCTTCCTGGACCTCAGGGAGACCGGGGTCCTAAGGGCCAACCAGTGAGTACTACACCCAGACAAAAATACTCAAAGATGTGCCATAAACACTGTTATTCTTCAACTAACTACATCCTGCTTACAAAAAAACCCAGAGTTCATTTTGGAACAAAACATTAATAGTAATCTTTGATTTAGGGTGACATTGGGGAACCCGGCTTTCCAGGGGTGTTAGGAATGTTTGGACCGAAGGTGAGTTTTAGCACCCGTTGCCAGGTATCTGATTTAAACTGTCCTTCATGGTGAAACCCAGAAATGTGATCGTCTGCCCAAGAGAAACAAACAGAGATGGGATTTATCATTTGTGAAAGAGTTCCTTCCTTTGGGAAACATGTTTTCATCCACACGCTCAAAGAGCGCCATAATTCACACAAACACTGAGGTGTTTTTTTTTTGTGAAGGAGCAAGACGGCGGTTTTCTCACAAACCCACAGCCGTGAGCTCGTAAAACAGGACGAGCGCGTGTAGTTGTTGTGTTACTGTGGAAGTCTAATTCATTCAGAATCATTCATGCTTCTGGTTTAACTAGATGAACTAGAGTTATGGGAAAAATGAAGTGGCCACACAAACACCTGACAGTGATAAACAGCCACATGTTTTCATGGTGTCTGTGGCCACCGAATGTTCCACTTCATAAATGCTCTGGTGCTCTTCAATACACACAACATTAGCATTAATGTTAGGTTAGGCACAGCTGTGTATTTGTGTGTTTGTTTATGTGGGCTTGATGTTTGGGTTGTTAATTCAGGGCCCTCCAGGAGACTTTGGACCGAAGGGCATTCAGGGGCCGAAAGGGCCCCAGGGCAGCATGGTGAGCGCACACACAACCATTATCTATCTTTCTGCCTGTCTATCAGTCACATGGCACATATTATAGTGTTTGTGTTGTAATATTTACATGTTGGTTTCAGGGTAGAGTGGGTTTAGCTGGATCTGTCGGTGTGATTGGCCCTACCGGTAATCCCGTAAGTAAACGTCACTTCTACACACTACTGTAGCGAACAATGTTTGCTCTCCGACCCTCAGCTGACCTCTGTTCTCACATCGACGTCTCTCTGTAGGGCACGAGAGGAGATACTGGCAGCAAAGGAGAAATGGTGAGAAGAGATGAATACCCTGATTCCCTTCAGATCTTGATATGACTGTAGATTCTCATAAATACTCTTTTTTTTCCTTGCAGGGTGTTCAGGGACCTCGAGTGAGTCTTTACGATCACAGACACAGCATTTCGCATTGTCCACGGCTTGTTTAGTTCAAAACCAGTTGTCTGTTTCTAACTTGGTTATTTGTGTGTTTTCCCAGGGTGCTCCTGGACCGCGTGGACCTCCTGGACTTCCGGTAAAACACTCACTTCTTTCTTGAACACTTTTAATGGACTCTATCAGAATATTTACTTAAGCTTTTTAGAACCTAACAGAGATGTCTCTTATGTCTAATTATAAGGATGGACTTTACGTTTTTAAAATTCTAGTGAAACATAAAAACTATTTTTTTTAAATAAGGGTGTCCACAAATATCCCCATTTATGTTTATACAGATTATATTAACAATTTTGTGCCCATCCACACATACATGCCAATCTCTACTAAATCTTATTATTATTGGTATAATTCAGATACGGTTATGATTGTTATTATTCGATTCTCTACAGGGTCCACCGCGAATCCCAGTGGCTTTGGTAAGAATTTTCACTAACATTTTATTTTGTTCGTTCATTCTTTCATTCATTCGTTCAGTGCTATGTTCTGTAGAACTGCGTTAAGTTTCTTTGTATTTTGTAGAAACAAGATTTCGGTCTTGGATTGGCCCAGCCAGTTTTTAGGGAGACAAATGCACAGAAAATAGAGGTGAGATCAAACACAAACACACACACACAAACAAAGGACACGTCCTATTTATTTTGCATATCACACTGTGGTTTATGATGATTGGGTGTTTATATGAAGACTGTCTCGTCGTCCTCTCAGGGTCGGGGTCTGATGGACATGCCTATGTTGGATCAGGCTCCAGAGATCCTGCGGACACTCCATTACCTGAGCTCTCTGGTCCACAGTCTGAAGAACCCCCTGGGCACACGAGATCATCCTGCTCGACTCTGCAAGGACCTGCACGACTGCCGGGACACGCTTTACGATGGTGTGTGTGTGTGTGTGTGTGTGTTGAACCTGAAAACACAGTTTCACTGAAGGAATATTCTGGGATAAAAGCCACCAGTTTTGCTGAAATATTTGTGTCCTGGTTTCTTTAGGCACTTATTGGATCGACCCAAACCTGGGCTGCTCCTCAGACTCTATAGAAGTGACGTGCAATTTCACCGGTGGCGGACGCACCTGCCTCAGGCCCATCACCACAGCCAAGGTCTGTAACATCGTCTGCATTATTTTCACTGTTTTTTTTAGTTGATTAATGCTTATCCTTGTATTCAGGGAGGATGTGTTTAGAAAAGAAGTTCATGATCTCATTTTACAAGTGCTGATGATGCGGTGTTGTTGGCTGTTGCAGCTGGAGTTCAGTGTCGGACGCGTCCAGATGAACTTCCTGCACCTGCTGAGCGCCGGAGCGGAGCAACGAATCACTATCCACTGCCTGAACGTGACAATCTGGAGCCACACCCCCGCACAGCCCCCGTCCCAGAATGCTGTTCGGTTTCATGCGTGGAGCGGAGAGACGCTGGAGCCGGAGGTGTTAGCAGACTCCTGCTGGGTGAGTGTGCCCTTCAAAAATGAGTTCTGCATCCACACCATCATGTGCAAAGAATTACCAAAAATTAAAAAAAAAAAAAAATTAAATTACCAAAAATTAAAAAAAAAAAAACATTTAATTACCAAAAATTAAATTATTAATTAAAAAACAAATGCAAATGTACAGAATTAATATTGTACATATAACTAAAAGCTCCAATTGTTAAATAAATCAATATGAATAGTCAAATCTTTTGATCTGCATCCAACAAGATCAAAATAAAAAATAATGAATTTACCTGATTATCCAAAAATAGTATACATTAAATTTTAAATTAAAATAAATTTTATTTAAAGCATTTATTGCATTGCAAATTGATTATTAGCCGCATTCAGTATTTTTTCCTCTTTAATGACATTGTTTGCTGGAAAATTCTGCTTTTGCAACAAAAAAAGGAAAAAAGTGTCTTACAGGTCATTTTGAGAGTTTTTGAAATAATAATAATAATCATTATATTATTTCTTATAAATAAATAATAATAAAATATTATAAAAATAATATCTCAACAAAATATATTGCATTTTTTACAAAATAAATGTAAATCACAGCACAGGTTTAGTGCAGTTTTATTTTAGTATTATTATATACTATTATAATATTTATTAATATTTTTAATTATGTTTTCATTTTAAAAAGTTTTAGTAATTTTATGTGATTGTCATATATTATTATAGTTTTTTTTTCTTCAGTTTCAGTTTTAGTTTTACTAATTTTAATATTTCAATTTTTTCATTATTGAGAACAATTTTAATATTCTTTGTTGTAGTTATTCTTTAGTCACAAATTCATTTATTGATTCACTTTTGTGTGCATGATGCATCACTGATTGTTTTTATTGCATAGCAACTGACCGGGCGCTGGCAACATGCTGACTTCCTGTTCCGGGTGTCAGATCCCACCTTACTTCCTGTCGTACGCGTAAGCAACCTTCCGAAGACAACGTCCTCGTCACGCTTTCACCTAGAAGTCGGACCTGTGTGCTTCCTATAGTGTGTGTGAGAGTGTGCGCTCCTCAAACACACACCGACCCGCCCACAGCCCGCCCCCCTTCAGTATTCAGCCACTGATTGGACTGCAGAAACAGAAAGAGGTGGTGTGGGCGGGGCTTTGGGAGACGTAGCATTGAGACTCCTACAGTCTAAAGGAAATCCCGCCCCTACCAGCCATGGATGTCCAATCAGATTTGATTCCTTCAGAAAAAAAGCCAATCATCTCGCAAGGACGAACACTCAGGACATCCGGGGGCGGAGAAACTACCAAACCCTCAGTCTCTGTCTTTCTTCTTCTCTTTCTGCCTCAGCCTGTTTCTTTGGTGCTCATTTTCTTTTGCTTGCTCTTTCAAATTAATAATAATAATAATAATAATAAGTTATTATAATACTTGTACTTTTATAATAAAAAAAATCAACAGTTTATTGAAGAGATGAATTAAGATCATTGAGAGGTATTATATGTACATATACACTTATTGTTTATCTGATCTTTTATATGGTAATTTTGTCACATGTAAAAAAAAATGCTAAAGTGCAATAGGAAAACGAAGAAAAAATGATAATTGATTATATATTAAGTGTGCGTCTCAATAAGGAAGGTTTTTCAGGGGTGTTGTCGTTCATTCGTGTCATTTTAACACTCCATCAGACAGGGAAGTGTGTGTGTTTGCGTGAATGAGTTTTGGAAGTGACCGTCAATGTGTGTGTGTGTGTGTGTGTGTGTGTGTGTGTGTGTATGTGGCGGATCAGTGAACAAGTGAAGGTGCGTGTTTCTATCAAACTTACAGACACACCTGTGAAAATCAACACGTGACCCGCCTGACGTGCGGCTGTCGCTTTAAGTGGGCGTTTCTCAATGAAATGGGTGTGTCCCTGATGAAAACGCCTGGGTCATATTTCACCCAAAAAGAAAAAGAAAGCATATATTAGTATTTGCATTGTGACATTTTTGCGACAAACACATTTTTTACGGAAATTTTCTTTACCGTAATGCATAATGCAACTTTTTGTAGTTACTTTTGTCGTTTGTATTATTTGCTTTCATGATTATCATTACAGAAATGTTGCTGTCTTTCAAACTTTCAAACTTTCTGACAAAGGCGTACTCTCAAGCTCAAAATGTCAGCAGTTTATTGCTTTCTTTTGATTTCTGGGTAAAATGTGACTTGGACATGTTCTTGACAGGTTTAGTGAGATTCACTCATTAAAGGCCTGTTCACACCAACTACTAACGCGTCTTTATAAATATAAAAAAATAGCACCACAACTATGACACCACATCGTTTGGAAAGATTTTTTTTTTTTTACCGCTGTTAGAAACATTGACAGCCAATCAGAATCCAGTCTGCTTTAAGAGCGTTTAACGCTAAACAGAATGAGACCGTTGCTGGTGTGAACGCTAATATAACGTTAGTTCCCTTTCGAGTCGACACTGCGTCACTGAAGGTGGCGCTATGGGGTTATCCCTTCCTTCGGTGACGCAGTGTCTCGTTCCCTCTCTCAGGGAACCGAGGTTACGTTAGGAAACCGGAGACGTTATCTTTATAGTTATCTTTTTCGGTGTGAACGGGCCTTTAAAGGTTTGTCTCGGTTACAATGGTGCTAATTTGAAGCCGTTTTAAAAGTGGATCTTCAAGATGTCGATGCTTTTGTTTAGTGCCCGTATTATTCTGAATTATGATGTTAGTGTGAATTGTGTGTACTATTAAGGTGCTCAGAAAAGTCCAAATACATTTGCAGCATGTTGAATTGCATTATACGATAAGCTTGTGCTTTCCTCTGTGGTACACAACAGTTTTGTACTTTCACCTCACTAGTTAGCTCAAACATCATCTATGCTTTTTGTAAGGGAACACACTTCCGTAGCTTTACGTTAATTGTCAAACGCAAATAATGGTCGTAATCTCGTTCCCAGTGATATTCTGTGCGAAGCTTTATGTTTCTTTATTCTCCGTGACCGTGTGTATAATTCTGCAGGCTTTGATGTATACAGTGAGTCCCTTTTGCTTAATTTAATGTTATTTAAATTTTACAAACGCGCTTTTTAACCAAATTCTCTGTTGTGACAGAGTTTCTCTCCAGATAACTTAATTATGCCAACTGCTCTTACGGTTGATAGATTTATTTTATGTGTAAATTTGGGGATCCAGAGAACAATATATTGCTTTTTCGATCTGTTTTTATTTTTCTATCCTGTTTATTATTTTTTGTCTATAATAATAATAATAATAATCTAAAGTCGTACTGTACCAGGACTGTGTTCTATATTATTTCTAAGGTTCTAAGATGAATTTTAAAACATGTGAACGTTCCATGTCAGAAGGTTGGAATTCTGATTACCTCATTGCTCTGCCATTTCTGTTTGTAAAAAATCAACTGTCAAATTCAAGGCTTGGTAAACTCATCTCTGTCTGTTTTTTTCCCCCTCTAAACACGTCCTCCGTTTTGCTCAGTGTTGTTCTCTGTCAGTTTTCCATTGGTTTCATATGTGGATTCTGAATTGGAATTAATGCTTACATACCCAATAAAATGTTCTTACACCCAAGTCTGCATTTTGGTCTGATTGTTTGATTATTAAAAACCATTTAACTCGAATCGTTGCACTTTAGAATGTAGGCTAAAAAAAAAACAGATATTTTTCTTTATGATAGCCTTGACATTCTTAAAGGTGCAGTGTGTAAATTTGAGCGGCATCTAGCGGTGAGGTTGCGAATTGCAATATAGAGAAGCTACGGTGGCCAACGCAAGACAAAGATGTTGCCAGCAAATGCGCTCTGTAGAGTAGTTTGTCCGTTTAGGGCTACTGTAGAAACATGGCGGAACAAAATTGTGAATTCAATGTAAGTGGACCCGTGGTTTATGTAGATAGAAATGGCTTAGGTAGTAAAAACATAACGGTTCATTATATAAGATATGTATGTATTGTATTATATTGCATTTCTGTGAATAAATCCTCCTAACATTTACACATTGCACCTTTAAAGCCCCACTGAAGTGCCTTGGAACGCACAGCAAACAGGACGACAGGGCGGGACAAAACGAACAGCTCCTCCCCTTTTTAAAAATAGCCAATAGCGTTCCGTTTATATCACAGTTAGGCCAGACCTGCCAAACTTGGTAAAACCTCAGTTTCTACCTAATGTCTAACCGTTTCTCCTCCAAATCGCTTTAAAATTCAGCTTTCTGTGCAGAATTCAAATGAGATCGATACGTTTTGTGTTCTGCGGCGTCGCTGAACCGGAGCAAACTGTGCCGTGTGACATTAACGTGAAACAAGACTTAATTCGCTTCAATGGAAAGCATATTTACACTGTCTGAATCGTTCCCTATCCCCTATATAGTGCACTATGTTCCATTCACCATGTAGAACACAGTAAATGTGTGAATAAGTGAATGATTTCAGCCGCAGCTTCAGCGTCTATTTATAGTGAAGGGGCGGGGCTTCAGATTCTAGAAATCATTTGATTGGATGAGAACCTGAAGTCTGCGGTGATGTCATGAAAACCCATGATCCATTTTAGTGGAAGTGAGCGACTAAGTTTTGAATACTTATATCTTCTAAATGCAAATTTTGGAACAGCTTATTCATACTAAAAGCTAAAAAACTTACATTTTGATTTCAGAGGGACTTTAAGGTCACACCAGGGTTATTATAGTTAACTGAAACAAAAAAATTTTTGTTTTTGCTTGAATGATAAACGTTAACAGAAATAAAATATTTTTTTTAAAATAAACCTGTTTTATCAGTTAGTTTTGTAAAATAACTAAAACTAAAGCTGAAATAAAAATTAAACTATATAGACGTTTCCAAAAAAACAAAAAATGACAAAAACACATAAAAATAAAATTAATTCAAAATAAAAACTCAAAGATACTAAAATAAAACTTGATCATGGAGCTTGAAAGGAAAAAGGTTATAATATCTAATTTCACAACACGTGTTCATTTCAGGCAACATCACCAAAATATTATTTAAATACAAACTTTATTTCATATTTGAACCTTGATTTACAGTAATCGCTTACTGTGCGTTGTTCAGGTTTTAATACAAATGAATATAGATGCAGTAGGAACACAAATTTCAGCGCTTTAACTCAACGAGGAGCAACTGCAGAAATTTGAATTAAAAATGAGTTTCATTAGTTCTTCTGACCTTGTCCTTCTTACATCTAGATCAGTATTGGTATTTTTTAACCTGTCCTGATGGCATTCACCCTCTTTACCGGCACATTTAAGGGTTAGTTCACTAATTAAAATCGTGTCATTAATTCCTCTCGCTCATGTCGTTCTACACCTTCGTTCATCTTCAGAACACAAATGAAGATATTTTTGATGAAATCCGACGGTTCAGTGAGTCTCTATTGATAATTTACACTTTCAGATGAACAGAAAGATCCTAAAACATATTTAAAACAGTTCATGTGAGTACAGTGGCTCAACCTTAATATTATAAAGAGACGAGAAAACTTTTAGTGCGCCAAAAAAACAACTTTATTCAACAATATCTAGTGATGGACGATTTCAAAACACTGATTCATGAAGCTTCACGAATCTTTTGTGTCGAATCAGTGGTTCAGAGCGCCAAAGTCACGTGATTTCAGTAAACGAGGCTTCGTTACGTCATAACTGATTCGAAATTTCAATAGTTCGCGTGATTTTGGCAGTTTGACACGTGAACTGAGTCACTGATTCAAATCAAACGATTCGTGAAGCTTCATAAAGCTTCTGAAGATGAACGAAGCTCTAACGGGTGTTGAACGACATGAGGGAGAGGAATTAATGACATGATTTTAATTTTTGGGTGAACTAACCTTTTAAGATCAAACAAATACAGTACAATGACAATAAGCACATCACTTTTTTCAAGTTCATTGTTTTCATTTTTTTAAGTTCATTATTTGGCAAGAAAGTAGAATGTTCTATGAAAAAAAACAAAGGTTCAGTTTTGGTTTAAAGAGTCTTCACATGTATATTATTATTTTTGTGCTGTCAACTTAAACACAGTAAACCACACCTGATAAACTACTTGCTTTACTCACAATAGTTCCATTATTTCTATTCCTATTTTCAATAACAAACTTCACCAAGACTGACGAATCCTGAAGTGTCGATCAATCGTTTAGATTTACCTGCTCTGAATGATGTCAGATGTTGAACACACGCACCATAAAACACACTGTAGTTCTATACGTGTGCCTCATAAGAGAAAGTGTGCAAGAATTATGAATGTGATAAAGATAAAGGGGGTGTGTCCTGAACTGGAGGGGGCGGAGCCATGGAGGTCATGTCCACAGAGAGCGTGCTCCAACAGCAGGTGCGTCTCAGGTGTGATGCCTGCAACACACACACACAGATCAATTACTGCACAACTAACAATGCTGTTTTTACCCTGATTCACTATGGTAAACATATTGTAATAGTTTATATTTAAGACTTTAAATACTGACGTTACAGGAAGTCCTTAAGCTTCTCTATTACGCCTGTTTCTAAAGCTTGATCGCAGCACAGATATTTATTATGTAATATGTAATAAAATATTACATAATGAATTCCAATTGCTTTAAAAATATAATCTGCAGCAGCTGAATGTAACAATAATATGCGGTAACTTACATCCTGGCATCAACCTCATACTACTGATGAGAAAATATAGTGTTTATAAGTTACTGAGGAACATGTGAACCTTCTCTGTAAGAACAGAAGACCAGAATAACTTAATATGTGTATAAAGTCTCCAAAAGAAGCCTGCACTGAATACCAGCTCATAATGCAATGACCTTCTGTTTCCACCGGGGGCGCTGCAGCTTCACTGACAATCCCAATGGAATCTTGCAATGAGGGGCGTAACTGGAAGGGGGCGTGTCTTGAAGTTGTCCAAATCACGCAGAACCACGCGAGATGACAAAAAGAGATGATGCAAGAAGATCATCAGAGGCTTTTACCCTGTATGATCTGTTATATGTATCCCAAATCTCTGTTTTGTTGTTTTTTTTATGTTAAATGTCATTGTATGTTTTTCTGAAAGTTGAATAAAAAGAAAAAATTTAAAAGAAGTCACTAGTAGTACTACTACTTCACTTTCCTTGCTTTTTAAGGTTCGCTATCGCCACCTAGTGAAAAGGCATCGACAACGCAATATTTGTTTGTTTTAGTCATTTTTTTAAGCACTTTAACAATGAAATTCTTCAGTAAATGTAATTTTTTTGGAAGGGGTTTTTAGGGTACGGTTTGGGTGAGGGTGTATAATTGCATGAGTTTGTATTAATTTGATATTATAATTTATTTTGTTTTATTACTAGCTGTTATTTCATACTTAATGTGATTTGAAAGCAATATAAGCTCATCTTACACACATTTCATTCATAAAACACAAAATAATTTACTTTAAAATATTGTTTTAGTCGATGACATCCACGCTTGTTTCTTCACGGAAGGAGTAATTTGAAGGGCCGTGGTTTGAAGTACTGCGGGACGCAGAATTTGAGAGTAAATATGTTCCACATATGAATTTGTTTTAACTTTAGTACAATGACAAGTAAGTCAATTATTTAAGTATAATAAAGTAAATAAAAAAATTTTTACCGAATAAAAACATTCAAAAGTTTTGGTACAAAGAATCTCCTATGCTCACCCAGGCTGAATTTATTTGAGAAAAATACTGTAAAAATAATAATATTGTGAAATATTATTACAATTTAAAATAACTGGTTTCTATTTAAATATATGTTAAAGTGTAATTTATTTCTGTGATCAAATCTGAATTTTCTTCAGTGATCCTTCAGAAATCATTTTAATGCTGATTTGCTGCTTAAAAAAACATTTCTGATTATTATCAAAGTTGAAAATAGTTGTGCAGCTTAATATTTTTGTGTAAAATACTGTCATTTTAAATAGAAAGAAGAATAGAAAGTTCAAAAGAACAGCATTTACTTACCATACAAATCTTTTGTAACATTATGTCTTTTCTGGTCCATTTAAAGCATCCTTGCTGAAAAAGTATTCATTTTTTTCAACAAAAAAAATCTTGTGCGGTAGTCTGTCTGTGTACATGATAGATCTGCCTGAGTCTCTTGCTATGATCATTTAGAGGCTTTTATAGCATTAAGTTTGAAAACAGCTGTCCTTTGTGATCTGTCAATCAATAATTCCCGCCCTTATATGGTCATCTGAAGTACACGTGCCATTATTGATGGGCAGTGTCCTGTTTCCATCATTACACAATGAGTCGATATGGGCCTGGTTAGCGCAGGGCAAAAAGAGGGCCATTTAAATGCGGGTTATTAAAAGTATGTCATTAAAAAAGAGTGAGAAACTCACTGTGTTGTGACCATTCCTCCCAGAGATGCTGCAGTTCCTCATCATGTTCATGAGTGTGATCTGAAACACATCGTCAACCAGCAAAAAACTTATTTTAATAAGCGAAATTTCACATTTAATGTCATTGTGCTTCACTTTAAGGGATAGTTCACCCAAAAATGAAAATTCTGTCATCGTTCCAACACACACACACACACACACACACATACACAGACAGACACACACACACACATACACAGACAGACAGACACACACACACACACACACATACACAGACACACACAGACACACACACACACAAACAAACAAACAAACAGACAGACAGACAGGCAGACACACACACACACACACACACACACACACAGACACACACACACAGACAGACAGACACACACACAGACAGACACAGACACACACACACACACACACAGACAGACACAGACACACACACAGACACACACACAGACACACACACAAACAGACACACACACAGACACACACACACACACACAGACAGACACAGACACACACACAGACACACACACAAACAGACACACACACACACACACACACAGACACACACACAAACAGACACACACACACACACACACACACACACACAGACACACACACACACACACACAGACACACACACAAACAGACACAGACACACACACAGACACAAACACTTGAAGAATGTCGGTAACCCAACAGTTGATGGACCCCAATGACTTCCGTAGTATTTTTTCCCTCCTCCAGACTACTAAAGTCAATGGGGTCCATCAATTGTTGGGTTACCCATTGTTTTGTGTTCAAACATCATACAGGTTCAGAACAACCTTAGGGTGTGTGTGTATGATAGAATGTTCATTTTTGGGTGAACTATCCCTTTACCACTTACACTTCAATCTGAGAGACAAACCCCAAGAGTTTCATTGTGATGAATGAAGGGTTGAGAGTGAAGCGTACCGTCGCTGTGCTGGAACAGAAGCTCCCGCAGCTCTCTGAGGGCTCTCGTCAGGTTCTCCAGCTGGTCGTGGAGGTGGATGTTCTCCTCGATCAGAGCGTGGATGGTGTCCTGCAGCTCAAACGCTCGACAACACACGGCCAGCAGCACACAAACACACACACAGCGCAGAGCCCGCGAGCGATGCATCCTCGACACACACTCACACACCTGCCGTACTCAACATCACAGTGACATCTCCAGCCGAACACACTCGCCGTAGACCTTCTGCTGGCTGAGGGACACGCTGCTCTCACACACTCATCTGACAGTCTGATACAGTGAAGCCAACAGACAGAGAGAGAGAGCCGTTCTCTACTTCACCCTGATCAATTCAATCATTAGGTCATGAATCAGAGCGCGCTCATAGATTATCCTGATGCCACACCATCACTCTCCAGCTGCAGCACAATAAACCGGCGAGAACCAGACTGCGTTAAACCAAAAACACTTCACTCATTCTCACCGACAAAAAGATGGACCATAAAAGCAGTCCAAATAGCTCATCGGTATTGTTATTTTTTGCTACAACTATTCCAAATGGTTGTGAGTGGGCCTAAATGAAATAAAGATAATAAAATGTAAACATTTGATGAGAAACGACAGCAAAGAAACAGCAACCAACTGAAAAATGATTTTAAGTTGAAGTAAAAATAAAATAAAATAATTAATAAAATAAAAAATAAAAATCTAAAAATAAAAAGTATTAGTATGATAATAACACTATATACACTAATTTGCCATTTTACAAGTGAGATTTGAGAGCTGCAGCGGACAGAAGATTTTCAGTGAATAAATAGTCACTAGTACAGTCACGTTTCAGAAGAATTACAAAGACTTTCATCTTAGGATGAACCAAGTTTTCTGTTGAAAGGCTTTCAGACTTGAGTCAAGTCATTTATACAGCTCTTCTCACAATAGACCGTTTCAAAGCAGCTTCACAGTGTTAATAGAAAAATTAATGGACATCGTTTTGGCTTCACAGCAGCTCTAAGAAAATATTATCGAGCTAAAGTAGGTTTTTGATTGAACCACTTCCATGAAAACACAAGGCCTCCAACAGGAAGTCTCAGATATATGTGCATCCATTTTATATTTAAATTTGGCCATGCAAGATTCTTTACACCTTCATACAAGAGGGAAAAGCAATTCATAGAAGTTTTTTGTTTTTTTAGATTAATGATATTCAATTCAATGCAAATTACCTCAAGAGTTGCATAAAGTGAGATGAACAGGGATGTAAGCGAATGGCACCACTCATTACTATTCACAAAAAGAAAAATGATAGAAAATTCAACCACCCCTTTAAGTGTTGATTTAATGTGAAATATCCTGAAATCCATTGAACATCAATCTGCTTTTAATCCAATCCTGTTTAGATGTTCATGTTAACCATGAAAACTTTAAGTCACCTTTTTCTTGAAGAATATTAATCATGAAATACCAAACTTGCCTCTCAAGTATCCTCAGGGAGTTTAATGTTTAGCATATGTAGACTAATTAAAAATGAGACCTGAAGACAAAGGAAGTTTGACCGAAAGCATTTTATTAAGTCAAAAGCTGTATATGCAACTATTTATGTACTCTTGGGAGCCCTGGTGCGCTTCTTCTTCACCACCACAGGCTTCTGACTCCTCAGGATGGCGCTCACGCGTCTCAGAGCAGCCTGGAAGACAGAGAGCATCAGTCAGCAGCGGGACAGACGAAGTACATCCATTCCATACCAGATCAACTTGTAATACTCGTGCGTGCATGTGTATATATATATATATATATATATATATATATATATATATATATATACATATACATACACATACACACACATATATACACACACCAAAATAAAAGTTTAAAACCATTTCCTAGAAGCAAATTGCGACTACAAATGACAAAAGTGAACTAAAACAGACAAATCCTTCATGCTGTTGTGCGTGTAAACTCACCATACGCAGATCCCTTCTGTATTTATTTCTGCGGATGATGTTCCTCACGCTGGCGAGGGTGGCGCGAGAGTTCTTGTTGATGGTGATCTTCTCGTACGAGGTGGCAGGTTTACGCTGACCTGAAACACATGCAAACTTCAGTAAAAGAATCCCAGGAGATGCACGGTTTGTTCCAGAGATAAATCACCTAAAGAACCTCATTCCAAAACAAACGCTCCAATGCAACTGGCATAGTTCGTATTATAATGACAAACAACTGCCATCTGAACGACTGTAATATGTAAACTCATACTGCTAAAACTAACTGGGAATGTAAAAGTTGGATCCCGGGAAAAAACAAAACCAAAAATGGTCACTGCTGTCCATCAGCTTGTGCCAAAATCTAGCAGAGCCTCACTGACCTGCACGTTTCTTCAGGACGACGACCACACCTTTGCCATCGGCGGCCGGCTCGACGCCAACGGTCTTTCTATGAATGAGACCATTGAAGCGGAAAGCATTCCTGGCCTTCAGGTTATTTGGCTCCTGAAAATGAGAAAGAAAATGCCAGATCAGAAAGTAGTCATTATAAATGTAGAACAAAAACACTGGAAATGTACAGCAGGTCTGTTCTGACAGCTTCACAGACGGCAGAAAAGAGAAAAATGCCAATAATTAAACTGCATAACTGTGCTTGGTTAGGTTAGCAAAGTAAGGCTTAAAGGATTAGTTCACTTTCAAATGATATTACCCCAAGCTTTACTCGCCCTCAAACCATCCGAGATGTGTATGACTTTCCTTCTGATGAACACAATCGGAGAAATATTAATAAATACCCTGACGCATCTGAGCTTTATAATGGCAGTGTGAGCTCCGGGGGTTAATAAAAGCTTTCTGAAGAGAAGCGCGCATGTCATGTTTTTTTCCATATGTAACAAGTTATGAAGTAAAATATCTGGCTTGCATCATAAAACTATGAAAAAAAAGTATGTTCAGTTCAGTAAGTTGAATAGGGAAGGTGTAGGATGTTGCGTAAGCATTTTGAACAGCAAGAGTTTTACACTTTCTTCCTAAGTTGAATACAGTTATTAACCCTCCAATACACTTATGATGGAGGGATGTGGACGAGACACTTTCTTCAACTCATTCTTGTTTGGTAACGCTCACTGCCCGGAAGCGTCAGGATATTAATATTTCTCCGATTGTGTTCATCAGAAAGAAGTCATACTCCTAGGATGGCTTGAAGGAGAGTAAATCATGGGGTGATTTTCATTTGAAAGTGAATTAATCCTTTAATCATTTATTTTGGTAAAAAAAAAATAAAAAAATAGTAAAATGACACCAATTCTAAGATAGACAGGTTAGGACATCCCTCATCCTTAAAATCATGTGACAGGCTAATAAATCACTTGTTCATGATTAGTCAAAACTGTCAGTTTTCCTACTCCTGTTCATGCTGGTCCACAGCAGCACAAGGTGATATTTGGACATTTTAGAGATGGAAAACCCTGGATCAGAATCAGACACTGGATTACAACTACATAAGAGGATGGGCAAAAACTAATGCTCAGCTAAATCTCTAATCCTGCATCAATTCTCAATACTTTTCAGTTTATTAGTGAATTAAAACCCACAGAGGTCTGTCCCAGCAGCAGTGACTTACAGTGCTGTAGGTCTGTTTGTTCCTCTTGATAAGGAAACTGGAGGCATTCCTGATGACCATCCACTGCAGGTGGGCCGATGCCATTGTGACTCCTGAATGAATGAAACACGGCAACAAATGAGAAGAAAGTTCACAACCTTGAAACCATATAATATCCTATAATAAAACAGTATAATTTAAAAATTGTGCATTACACATGCGTGCACACATTATAAAAACATATACATTATAAACACACACAATAATATATACACATATAATAATATTACATACAATAATATATTATTGTATGTGTGTGTGTATGTATATATATATATATATATATATACACACATTATATATATATATATATATAAATATATATCACACATACAGATTACATATACATATATAAAATTTAAGTTATATAAACAGAGAGTGCATGTAATGCTGTCAAATCAACTCAACTCTCGTATGAAACCAGATTCGCAAAACATAAACAGCCACCATGCGCTACTTAACATAGGTAAAGTTTAATTTGTGGGGAAAACATTTGCCGGTAGAGAGTGATTTTAAACACATTCAGCGGTGTGGCGCTCGTCTCACTCACTGAAGGCCTCGCTAAGCAACACTAGTAGCGTTTAGAATGAAATATCTTCCAATTTATTCTCTCTACACCGAAAGTTATAGTTCACAGGCAGCTTATAACATATTCGATGCACTTATATGCGCATTTAATGCTGAAATGTGTGTTTTAAAGCGTTAAATCGAGCTTTGAAAACTAACACACGACGACCACGTTACCTTTTCAGCAGAGGAAGAGAGAAGGAAAGGAAGGAGTTCCAGTTCCGGTCGATCTTACATAGTTTCTTACGCCTCTATGAGGGATTAGTTACCTAGTAATTTACATTCGACCCAAAGTGTAGAAAATGAAGAAAATGTATTTCAGATGTCTTTTCGAAAAAGTTTTTCCAAACGTTTTCAAAAACCTTTCATGAAATATGTATTTTTAAAACAGCACTATATGTTTGCTGGACAGTGCGGATGAACATTAAGCGCGCGGCCGCGGGTGATGCAGTTTGTGTACGTCACGCGCTCTGTGTGCTCTTCGTCAGTTTTATGCGTTCTCTAACCACAACAACCTAGTTCTGATGCTTTCCGTAAATACATCATTATGATTATTATTTACACTCATAGAGGACAGTTAGATAATGTAAATAACAGCGGAGACTATATAATTATTCGTATGATAAAATAGTCAGTTAATCTTCATGATCCAATGCTGCAGTGATGGAGAATGATGAAGATCAGGAGACTCTTGGAGAGAAACTGTATGATCTGATTTATCCTAAATACACTGAGATGACACCTAAACTTACAGGTGATACACAATCTATCTATCTATCTATCTATCTATCTATCTATCTATCTATCTATCTATCTATCTATCTATCTATCTATCTATCTATCTATCTATCTATCTATCTGTCTATCTATCTATCTATCTGTCTGTCTGTCTATCATCTATCTATCTATCTATCTATCTATCTATCTATCTGTCTGTCTGTCTGTCTGTCTATCTGTCTATGTCTATCTATCTATCTATCTGTCTATCTATCTGTCTGTCTATCATCTATCTATCTATCTATCTATCTATCTATCTATCTATCTATCTATCTATCTATCTATCTATCTATCTGTCTGTCTATCATCTATCTATCTATCTATCTATCTATCTGTCTGTCTGTCTGTCTATCTGTCTATCTATCTATCTATCTATCTATCTATCTATCTATCTGTCTATCTGTCTGTCTGTCTGTCATCTATCTATCTATCTATCTATCTATCTATCTATCTGTCTATCTATCTATCTATCTGTCTGTCTGTCTATCATCTATCTATCTATCTATCTATCTATCTATCTATCTATCTATCTATCTATCTATCTATCTATCTGTCTGTCTGTCTGTCTGTCTGTCTATCTGTCTATGTCTATCTATCTATCTATCTGTCTATCTATCTGTCTGTCTATCATCTATCTATCTATCTATCTATCTATCTATCTATCTATCTATCTATCTATCTATCTATCTATCTATCTGTCTGTCTATCATCTATCTATCTATCTATCTATCTGTCTGTCTGTCTGTCTATCTGTCTATCTATCTATCTATCTATCTATCTATCTATCTATCTATCTATCTATCTATCTATCTATCTATCTATCTATCTATCTATCTATCTGTCTGTCTGTCTGTCATCTATCTATCTATCTATCTATCTATCTATCTATCTATCTATCTATCTATCTATCTATCTGTCTGTCATCTATCTATCTGTCTGTCTGTCATCTATCTATCTGTCTGTCTGTCATCTATCTATCTGTCTGTCTGTCATCTATCTATCTATCTATCTATCTATCTATCTATCTATCTATCTGTCTGTCTGTCTGTCATCTATCTATCTGTCTGTCTGTCATCTATCTATCTATCTATCTATCTATCTATCTATCTATCTATCTATCTATCTATCTGTCTGTCATCTATCTATCTATCTATCTATCTATCTATCTGTCTGTCTGTCTGTCTGTCATCTATCTATCTGTCTGTCTGTCATCTATCTATCTATCTATCTATCTATCTATCTATCTATCTATCTATCTATCTATCTATCTATCTATCTATCTATCTATCTGTCTGTCTGTCATCTATCTATCTGTCTGTCTGTCATCTATCTATCTATCTATCTATCTATCTATCTATCTATCTATCTGTCTGTCTATCTGTCTGTCTGATATAGTGGTTTGATATAGTTATGTCATGCAGGTATGCTGCTGGAGTTGCCTGCGTCTGTTGTGGCTCAGATGTTGTATGATGAAGCTCTGCTGAATAAAGCATTAGAAAGAGCACTGACCGCTCTCACATCGTCTGACCACAGGTATCACTGCCACTTGACAATAAAACAGATAGATTTTTTACAAAATTGAACTTAAAATGCACAGTAATGTATGCAAATCGCATAATTCTGCATGCAATGTAGTGACATCACACACAACATATAGTACAGTATAGTACATAACCTCTGTTGTATTCTCTTCCTAGTGAACCTGCGTCGCACACTGATGATGCAGCGTCTGTGTCCTCCGACTCTCTGGGTGAACAGCTGTACGACCTCATTGACCTCTACAACACTGGACATACACAGAAAATAACTGGTACATTTATTGACACACTGCAGAAAGAGGGAACCAAATGAGGGAATTTATTGAAAGTCTGTTACAGTAGTAATGTTGCCATGGCAACTGTGCAGGCATGCTATTGGAGCAGAAGAAGGAGGCGGTGCTTCAGCTGCTGTCGGATCACACGCTCCTCGAGGAACAGGTCAAGATTGCCTTGAAAACCCTGCAGGAGTAGGTGCCTTTGGATTTTTTTATTATCAGTGTTGAGCAAATTTCAGAATTGTGAGACAAAAAAAACAGCATAATTATTCTCAATTCAACTCTCTGCCCTGATTATTAGTGTTCGACAAACTCATATCATATTAGCAAGAATTAGAAAGATTATAAGAAACTTTAAAATATGCAAGAAACAAGGTGTGCTGTTTTTCCACGGCGTAGGCAGGGTGACGAGGCCACGGATGTGAGTGACAGCTCTGACAGAGAAGAAGTGGAATCCATTGGCGAGACTCTTTTCAGTTTTGTGCATCAGTTAGACCCCACCCACTGCGCTGACATCACAGGTGAGTCACTCAGGGTTCTTAGTTGAGAGACGCTGCGTCCAAAATCGAACACTTGCCTACTATATAGTGTGCGAATGACAATGTGTCAACGGAGTAGTGTGTGTGAATTCAAAAAAAAAAAAAAACAGTAGGCGAAAAATTTCATGGGGTAGTCGTGGCCTAGTGGTGAGGGAGTCGGGCTTGTAACCTGAAGGTTGCCGGTTCGATTCCCACGCCGGCAGGAATTGAAAGTGGGGATTGTGAATAAACAGCACTCTCTCCACCTTTGATACCATGACTAAAGTGCCCTTGAGCAAGACATCTAACCCCTAATTGCCTCACTTGTAAGTCGCTTTGGATAAAAGCGTCTGCTAAATGATGAAATGTAAATGAAATGTAAAATTTCTGAAGTGTAGATGTAGTGCCTTCTATATATTCGGACACAGTCAATGTTTTTGTATATATGTGTAGGGATGCTGCTGGAAATGGATTCTGGAACTCTGCGACAGATTCTGTCCGACCGGAGCATGTTGGAAGTTGCAGTTCAGAGAGCAAAAAGTGCACTGGTACTGCAAACACACACACACACACACACAGGGCTTTGTGTGCACACAGTGTTTGTGCATGCTTTTAAGCTAGTATTGCTCACAACCACACAGAGAGGGAGTGAACTTTTTAAGTTTTAAGCTGTTGGCGAAAGTTATGAAGTAAAGTAATGCATTACAATTATAAGCAAAGAGGACACTGACGACGCATCGACAAGACAGAGCAGGCTAATTTTGATATGAAACAGTGTCATATTTAAAATATTGTCATTTTTTAAAGAAGTTTAAGCAATAAATAGCGTCTAGTGTGTGTTTAATGTGTGGTGACAGATCGCTGTAGCTCCTCGTGAACCGATCATCTCTTCATACTAGTTCATTTATAGCATCAAATAAACATGAATGAACATCAGAAGGAATGTTGTTTCAAGCGCGGAAAGACGTGAGTACACACAATTTTTTAAGTTCAAGTTCACCAGCGTTAATCTACTAACTCCCCTGACTGCTTTGTTCGACAAAATGACAGATTCGGGGTTATGATTGGTCAGATCGCCTGTCAATCAAACTGCCGGCGAAGGGTCAATTGCATTACTTAGTTACTTTTGTGGTACTTTTTCTCATTTCGATTGGGCTGTTTGTTTTTATAACAACAAAAAGTTATATTTTTAGCAAATGTAAAGGCACTTTCACTGCAAATGTGAAATGAATAGCCTCAGGCTGAAGGAAATGCAAACCTATGCCTGTACAGTAGAGGGCGCAGTTCAAACAAACCTTTCAGCTGTTCTGCCATTCTGGAAAACAGAAGAATAGGACGCAGAAGTAGTAGCTAGTCTAGAACACCCATCATGTTCACACCGCACTCAACAGGAGAGCTGTCAGTCAATACATGGGAAAACAAAATAACTTGCATTACTTATTTGAAAAAGTATCTCAGATATTTTGTTGTAAATTTGAAAGTAATGCATTACTTTACTAGTTACTTGAAAAAGTAATCTAATTACATAACTTGTAAAGTGTTACCCCAACACTGTTTACAAACAGTGGGCTGAAAAAGAACAAATAATAAAAATGTTCTCTTTGTCCACAGGGGGGCGCTGTGAGCCCAAAACACACACAAATGTCGGAATGAAGCAGTATGCAACCTAAAAGAACTTTGTGCTTGGGACTTTTAGGCTCAAATGGCTGTACATTTTACTTGTATATTTCAAAACACTGTTTACGTGGACTTTTTTCATGGATTTTTGCAGCTTTTTGATTGGAATAGGGGAGATAAAATGATTGTGAAGGGAAAAAAAGGGGGGAACTGCATCAGGAAAACAGATTTGGACCTGCATGAGGAACTCAGATAAATGTGTCTGGACTCTTGAGCTTCTGCACTAACCACCAGTTCATTCATGGCTTTGACGTTCCAGGGGCGTCTGCACATGTGTGCACATTTACATTCTTTTGATGGTTTGTGTCATATAATCAGCTATAAATTAATATATGTCTGTAAATAAAGAATGCAGAGTTTCTTACTGTAGTTTTGTATGAGATGCATGTACATAATACAGATATTTTAGCCATGCAGATGTTAAAAACAAGATTAAATGCTCTTAAAAAAAACAGTTTCTTTCCTGTTTTGATGCATTGTCAATTTACAGTGCTTGATAAGTTGTTTTTTTAATGAAAAAATAAATTTTGAACAAAGATTTGCGATCTGCTTTTGTTAGTCAGTGGTAGATCTATTGATGAGAAAAACTCATGCTTGCACAAAAATACACTACCGATTAAAGATTTGGGGTCAGTATGATTAAAAAAACAATGCTTTTATTCAGCAAGGACGCATTAAATTGATCAAAAGTGATAGAAAGACATTAATAATGTTACAAAATATTACTTCAAATAAATGCTGCCTTTGAACTTTCTATTCATCAAAGAATCATGAAAAAAAATACAATTTCCATAAAAATATAAATCAGCACAACTGTTTTCAAAATGGATAATCATAAATGTTTCTTGAGCAGCAAATCATCACATCAGAGTGATTTCTGAAGGATCATGTGACTCTGAAGACTGGAGGAATGATGCTGAAAATTCAGCTTTAATCACAGGAATAAATTACATTTGAATTAAATTGTAATAATAGCTCACAATATTACTCTTAACTGTATTTTAATCAAATATATGCAGTTTTGGTGAGAAGAAAATCTTACCAACCCCAAACCTTTAAATGGCAGAGTACACACAATAATAATATATTGGTTTAAATATCATTTTGCAATTTTTCCCCCCATAATATTAAGCATGCATATATAAGCAGCTCATATTAAAAGAGATTAAAAAAAAAAAATTCTGTAGTATTAAAGAGCTCAAAAATATCTTTATTATCACTTTATCAAGAATTGTACAGTCAATTTCTAAACACATTGGAAAAGTCCAAGCTTCCTTCAAACAGAGCTGACCTTTGGAATTACAAAACCCCGCTGTTACCATGGGAACAAGAACCCCGGAACGAGCAAAGGAATAGCGGTGTGTGATTAAGAGACATGAAGACGACCGATCAGAGAGCGAGATGAAGTCAGGAAAAATAATAATAGATATCTTATGAGCAAAACACACAAATGATCACAGGGATTTTGGTAAATCATATCAATGTGTGATTCTTCGCTACTGGCAAAATTAAGGATTCGATCAGGATCGGTTTGTTTAGCACATTGCGATTCTGCGTACACAAACTCGCTGATATACAGATCCTGTCCGGTTTCATTTCGACAGGAGGCTTAATAAATATCTAAAACATTCTGGTATGCTGCACTGTTCCCATGACAACAGGCCAGACCGCCCTCTAACACATGCATTGGCTGCCTTAAGACACGCCCACATTTCCTCCCCACGCACACACAAACACACGCGTTCATACGCACTCGCATACACCCTGCTGAAATGAGCAGACTACACTAAAGGAAATCAAACTACACAGGGCTAAAAATCGCAATATTGCACTTGTATTCACACTGCTCATGTTGAGGAAGCGCCGCTGGTCCGTACGAACTCGCAACAAGAGGGTAGCGTTTGACCGCGACGGGTATGAGAAGTCTAGAAGGAGAAACGGACAAGGACCGGAGTCGGATCCATTCGTTCCAACTTCAGCACAGACGGGAAACGACGATTATGACGGCGAGACAATGTTATCTGGGAGGCTGAGGGCCGCATGCCAGCGCTGCCAGGAGTCCAGGCAGAAACTTCAGTCCGATCCGGTCTGGAACCACAGTTTGATCTAGAGCTCCAGCGACACCGTTACTTCACTGTGGGGTATCCTCTCTGTCCCAAACGACCGGGTCGAGCGCGGCTGGAGGGAACAGACTGAAGAAGACAGAAGATTTATATGTCAGTTTCTTTCTGGAACAACATCCACAACATTTACTTTAAACCAAAACCATTTTTTTTCATGCGCTGGTCAATTTTGAGATTCTGCTTTTAGACTAATGGAAAGAAAACATCCAAAACACACATTTAAGTGTTTATTACACTCTATTTGTACTGTAGATTTCAATTGCAAGACATTATCTTTAGATGCAAAATGAGTTTTTTCTGAGATCTCCCATTTCATACCAAACTTTACAGATCCTGTCTATATTATTAAGATTGTTTATAAATCATTCGCCTGATTTATGTAACATTTTATTCCTAAAACATGGTGAAGTTTCTTTTTCCGGCTTTTTCATGGAGTGATAAAAAGAGATATACAAAATCCCCTGTGTAAAAACAGTCAACTCTAATATGCCAGGACAATGAAAAAGAATTTTGAACCTGATTTGATCCATGTTCAGATTATTTTTAAATGATATCAGTGCATATTTAATTAGACATTACCTCATTAGCATATTTAAACATACCATTTCAGAAAACTAGCAATAAACAATTGTCCTAATGTACTGCGATTAATCAGCTATGGTGATTTTTATTAGTTAATTTTTTTCTCACTTGTGGTAAATGTTGCGGTTGATAACTATGTTTCACCACAAATTTGATTCTACTTCATGTTCATTTAGTGTAAAACATGCATTTATTACCTTCAACTAAAATTTGACAGCTTTATTTTAATTTTATTTTAATTTCTAACAAACATATTAATTTATTTGGCAGTGTTATTTTGTATTATTTTTATACTAGTATTCATTAATATTTCAAATAAGCTTCTTTTATATTTTCAGTTTTCAGTTTAAATTTGCTTAACATTTAGCTTAAAATGAATTTTCAGTTCTAGTAATTGTTATGGATTTTTATCATTTTTATTCTTGTATTTTTTCAATATTTATTTTTAGTTTTAATTTTAGGTAATTTTAGTTCTTAAATATTTTATTCAGCTAGTAGCAAAAGCAACATTTTCATTTCAATTAGGTTTTTTAAATCGATTATTTAGATTTTATTTCAATAAACAAAAACAATTTTTTGATCATTTTAATTAAAAATAATAACCATAACTTAAAAAACGTCCCTTGTGAATCCTACCTGTGCAAACTGGGAGGGGTTATAAAATGTCACGCCTCCTGCAGGTGGAGCTCCTTGCGCTGGCGGCTGAGTGGGAACCTATGAGAACACATTTGCGGTTACTATGGGAACAAGAGAGCAACATCACCACTTATCTCCATGGATGCAGACGGCCATGCCCACTGAAAGTCATGATTAGCATGCAGCATGTGATTGGTTAATGTGTGCATGCACCAAAAGGGGGCGGAGCCTCAATCTTCAGCACGCCTCTGAGATCCAAGAGCCCTTCCTATTGGCCATGTACTCAGTCAGGGCTGGGTGACAGACAGGTGTCGTGCTGGAGGTGTGGCTTAAGTGTGTGATGTTAGAAGCGTGCGTCATGTTTTACTATACAGCATTAGAAAGAACTGCATAGCACTGTTGTTTTATCATTGCAGTGTCTGGAATAGGTGTGTGTGTGTGCGCGTGTTTCAAATAAGAACCAACTGAAAGTACCTGATTTAAATGCTGACTCACTTCTCGAGATAGAGAACTCATTGAGCTAGAACGTGACAGCTAGAACAGTAGGAATAAATGAAACAAACAAACAAAAACACCACAAACCCAAATTAATCTCATGCAGCGGCATCTTAAATCACACATCTCTTGTCAATCATTACAATATGATTACATCACAATCAGTGGTCTCCATGGCAACACCTCAGTAGCGCGTCGTCCTTTAAGCATGCGTTCTCACTCTCAAGCACACTCGCACACACTCATGCACCGTGTCTTCAGATCTGAGATTATAACCAAAGTCCGTAATCATGGAATACAGTTAGAGATCCAAGTTCAAGTGTGTGTGTCTCAGAAGCAGTAAGTGTACATGTGAGCATATGTGTTGTTAAAATGGAGTTAATCTGCATTAATGGGTGAAGGAGCAGGGCATGACAGAATGAAGTGGCTTTAAATGAGAAGAGGTAAAGCAGTAAAAGATCATCTGACCTCTCCAGACTGGGTTCCCTCCGGGCCGGGGGGCAAAGCGTTCGGATTAAACATCTAGATGGAAAACACACACTCATTATAGCGGATGTGCATTACAAGCAAATTTAGGTGTGATGTTATCTGAAATCAGATATAAAATTAGAATCCAATAAATAAATACAAATCAAATAATAAATTGTCAAGAGCCAAATTCTAGAAAAAAGAAAAAAACAAACTGCTTCTATAGAATAAAATAAAACAAAATTAAAAAAAATTAAAAAAATTAAAATTATTAATAGAATAAAAAACAAAGACAAAACAAAAATAAAAATAAAATATTTAAAATTATTAATAGAATAAAAAAACAAAGACAAAACAAAAATAAAAATAAAATAAAGTTAAAATGTTAAGAGCTAAAATGCAATAAAAATAAACTGGCTCCGGTGATGCACAAATCAAACCAAAGAAAATAAAACAAAAAACAAAACATAACAAAAAATAAAAGAAAGTTGAAATGTCAAAAGTAGAAATGCAATAAAAAAAAAAAACAATAAAAAAAAAAAAAAGTTGAAATGTCAAGAGCAAAAATGCAATACAAAAACTGTCTCTGGTGACAAAAAAAAAAGAGCCAAATGCAAGAAAAACAAACAGATGAGTAAATAAAACGTGAAAATAAATAAATAAAAGAAAAAATAGGTTTGGAGTATATAAAATGAGAACATAAAACAATAAGAAAGAAAGTAAGTAAAATGGTAAACGTGTGCAAAGTAATATGAGCAAATCAAATTAAAGAAATGCTCAATGTCAACTGCACAAAAGCTCAAAGTTATGAGAGACTCAAAATGCTGTGTGGGTCAATTGTGCAAGAAAAAGTTGGCTAAACAAGTCCAGTTGTGATAGGAACCCAAGTCAATTCTGTCTGTGTGTTTACATGCAGTTTTGAGTTGCAGGGCAGGTGTGTGTGTACCTGTGGCACTGTGGCAATATTCTGCTGTGTGTTTTCACCACCGGCGTCTGGAACGCTTCCCTCCATCGGCTGCTGCTCACCTGGGGCTGAAAAGAGCAGTGTTAGACTTCACACAGACATACACTGATGCACATAAACACACTGACACGCATACACACCTGCAGCTGGTGTAAACAGGTTGGCTGGCATGGCCATGGGCGCCAGAGGAGCAAACAGGTCAGCAGGTGGCGGTACAGCAGCAGCAGGTTTAGATCCTCCACGACCAGGATTCAACACGTCCACATAACGGCTCTTGGTGCCTGAAACACAAACACACTTGACGGTCAAAAGAGGCATTATTTGCGGGTATGACAGTTTTAGGACAGAGAGAGTTTAATAGTGTCTTTAGTTTAAAGTGCTTTAGCAAAAATATCAATAGATGGATCATGAATCAGCTCTTCAGAACTGTCCATTCAAAGAATCGGTTCATTGATTTGTTTGGTTCATCAAAGTCTCCAAGAGCCATTTTACATTTTTTAATAAAATATCTATAGCGCTGTTTATTACTATGTTTTTTGTATTGGCACATATAAACATATTCTTCTTAGTGTTCATTTAGTGTAAAACAGACCTTGATTATTTTTAACTAGGTTTTTACTATTTTACTTCCATTTGAAAATGTATTGTATATTTAATTGTATTTGGCAGTTTTATTTTAATATTATTTTATACTATTATAGTATCTATTAATAATTAGCTTTTTGTTTCAGTTTTCTTTTTAATTTTAGTTTAAATATTAGTAATTTTAGGTGCTTTATGTGTCAATTTGTCAATTAATTAATTTAAAAAAAAAATTTTTTTTAGCTTTAACTCATTTTTATTTCTAGCTATTAAAATTAGTACTTCATATTCAACATTTTATTTAAGTTGTATTTTCAGGCAAAGCAACATTTGTAATTTGTTGAAGTTTTTTAATTTAATGTTTTTCTTATATTTCAGCTTTTGGTTTCAGTTTCAATAAAAAAAATATTTTTTGTAGTTTTAGGTCCAAATTATGTTTCCCAACACCCTTTTATTTAATTCATGAATTTATGCATATAATATCTATATACACACACACTAAACGATGATTAATAATGGACAGATTTCTCTCTATGAATAATTAGGAAGAGAAAAGTGGTGCATGACGATGTGACTGGTGACATACCTGCTCTCCTGGAGAACATATTCACAGGGGGCCCTGCTGTTGGACCCCCTGCTCCTGGTGGCCCCATCCCTGGGCCTCCCATTGGAACTTTGGGGAAGCTTGTTGGTGGAGGAGGAGGGGGTTTGCTCTGAAACAAGTACAAATACAAATGCCATGATTCACAACGATACATGCATGACAGCATACAGCCTTAGAAATGCATGAACCAATTCATGTGCGGCACCTCTTCCTCTGGCTCATCCATATTCACCCATTTCTGCTTCTTTTCATCCCAAACAATCTGAAAAATAAACGTAATCTCTTAAATCAATGCTATGAAACAAGACAAGACGAGAATGAGAGAGAGAGAAGGATGTTGTGGGAAGTATGTGCCTACAGATTTGTTCTTGTCATCTGGAAGATGCGCTTCATTCTTCCGCTTTGGATACAGCCAAGTCAACCAGCCGCTGCCACCTGCTCCCTGATGAAGAACAAAAAACATTTTAACACAACATTCTTTAGAATCGTGAAAGGTTTCCTAGTGTGTATCCGGTAGGTCTCTGTAAATGTTTATATACACATATGTACTTTTTTGGGAGAGTCTTTCTTGGTCTTCTTGGGTTCATCCTGTGGTGGAGCCTCTGGGATAGGTGGGGGAGGTGGAGAACCATGATTGGCTAGCGAACTGCTGCGCTCCCGCCCAGAATGATTGGAGGATTCTGACGTTGTGCGAGACCGACGACCTGATGTCTGCAAACAAGGTCAGAATTAGAAATCTAATAATCCATACAAGGTTTAAACACTAAGTACACTACTGTTCAAAAGTTTGGGGTCGGTAAGATTTTAAAAATGGTTTTGAAAGTCTCTTCAATTGATCCTTCAGAAATCATTCTAATATGCGGATTTGCTGCTCAAGCAACATTTCTTATTATTAATGTTGCAAACAGTTTGCTGCTTAATATTTCATGGAAACAGTGATACATTTTTTTTCAAGTTCAGAAGAATTTGAAACAGAAATCTTTTGTAACCTTATAAATGTCTTTACTGTCACTTTTGATCAATTTAATGAATTCTTGATTAATAAAGGGTAATAATTTCCTTGCTTGTTTTTTTTTTTTTAATTAATCTTACTTAACTCATGAACGGTAGTGATATAGACGGAACGTACCATGTGTATTGATGATGACTGTGAAGCGGTTCTTGATCTTCTGCCTTGACCCTTTAACGAACAACAACAGGAACCCGTTTAATACATTTTATAGAATTTAAGTGGTAAATTACATAACTTAATATGTAACATAATTAGCTGCTTTATGTAGGAGTAATGTAACAATTGTAACATTCTAAAAGCGATATTACCCAACAATGGTGGAAATAAATATGAAGTAAAAGCTGTAACATTTCAGTGTTCATGTCATGACAAATACAACTGAAAACCCAAGTAAAATCTGAAACAAAAGTAACCACTGTGTTACATTTCAAAAAAAGTAATAATGTAAACAAATTAGCTACATTTTTATGTAATAGTGTAACATTACTTTAAAAAATAATGTTCAGTTTGTCCAACATGAACATTTTCGATTGAGATCATCAACAATTACTACTGGTGTTCCTCAGGGTTCTGTTTTGGGCCCACTTCAATTCATAAATTAATTATTCCCTCTTGGTCACATTTTCAGGAAATATGGTATTCACTTTCACTGCTACGCCAATGACATGCAGCTCTACCAGTCTTCCAAACCCCCTGGCTCTTTTTTGTCCAGCTGTTTAGCTGAAATAACTTTTTAAAACTCAACACTACAGTGATAAACCCGAGGTCCTACTTGTAGGCACAAGATCTACTCTGACCATTCTGGATAGCACACTTTCCTTTGAAGCTTTTATATTATTCTTTGTATGCTCGTAAGGTGATCTTGGGTGTTATAAAAGTTGCCATTAAATAAAATGCATTATTATTATTATTACTTTAAAAAGTAATAATAATACCCAGAGTTAGTTGTTGCAATAAAAATGGAATTATGTGTTTCTAGGCTATTATAACTCACCATACGTGCCATTTCATCATAAAAGTCTTTCCCTTGTGGAGGAGGACCACTGAAAGTTGGAGACGACTGAGGGAACTGCTGAGGAGTGGAAGGGACAGAGCCATGTTCAGGCCCAGGCATAGGTGGGAGCATCTGATGTGGCATTCCTGGGGGCATCTGAGGTTGGGTCTGTGGAGGCATTTCTGCAGGGTTGTACATGGGCATTTGTGGGGGCATTTGCTGGGGCATTTGTTGAGGCATTTGCTGGGGCATTTGCTGGGGCATTTGCTGGGGCATTTGCTGGGGCGGCATGGGTGTGTACTGCTCATTCGTTTCAGGTTGGTACGTTGCCACAAAGTTTTGCTGTGGTGGCACTGGGTAAAATGGAACACTTTCACCTGGAGGCGGGGCCTGCTGCAGAGGGACTGCCCCATCCTGAAGAATAGTGGGAGGGGCTAAAGGAGAATAAAGTAGATGGTGAATGATAAAGGAATCAAAATTGATTCTTCTCAGGTTCACATTACACATTGGATCGTACCTGGTGGCATGAGTTGAACACCAGCGGGAGGCACAAGGGAGGACATGAGAGGATTGTGGGGATCGGGGGTTAGAGTTGAGGGGTCAGGTGGGCTGCACTGGTCTTCTGAACTGGGCGTGCTGCAGTGATAAAGCTGTGGGGTGCTGCGATCCGCACGGAAAGCAATCACACCATCCTAAATGGGACAATAACATGCATGTAATCAGCGCACAATGTAATGTAAAAGTACACAAATATATGTGTGTTACAAGCAACTCTGGTATGAGGACTTCATGATTTGCAAAAAATGTAATTTTCTGAAAAATGCTACAGGTTTGCCATGCACAATTCAGCCCAAAATGTTATAATTAAAATCAATATAATTATAAACTAATAATATTAAGATGATGATTACTATAATTTAACAAAATATTAAACAAAAAAGTTATTATTTTACAATTACTACTGTTATTTGGATTCTGAATTATGGATTTCTAATAACTATTATTGATTCCCCCTCTCAGGATAATATTTCTTGCAGAAAAATTGCTTAAAGATGACAAAAATGTGAGCTGTCACAAATTGTGTGGAGTTGCCTTTTCATGCTTGATTTTGCATTAAATTCTGCAATCACAGAATTGTGAAATCCTGGAGGGGCCGATTAAACATTTTGATAGAAAACCACAAAGGGGTTTTAAAGCTTATTTCTTGTTCGCTTCTCATTAAAGGTGACCTATTATGCCCCTTTTCACAAGATGTAATATCAGTCTCTGGTGTCTCCAGAATGTGTCTGTGAAGTTTCAGCTCAAAATCCCCCACAGATCATTTATTATAGCTTGTCAAATTTGCCCCAATTTGGGTGCGAGCAAAAACACACCACTTGTGTGTGTCCCTTTAAATATAAATAAGCTGCTAACCCACATCAACTATCATGTGCCGTCATGTTAATCTTTTGTGCAAATCCAGCGTTGAATTAACCCTAGTTTGTGAATCAGTCCAATGTAAAATGACAGCAAGTTAACAACACTTTGTTGTGTGCTCCCGGGGACAGGTTATATGTAAATTTTAGGGTTTGTGATGTCTCCAACCCGGGAAGAAGCTTTCACGATTTGGATTTTATTTAAATTAATCAAGCCTATCTTGAATGAATTCAAAACAGAAAATCATTAATTTGCTGGTACTAAACAGGAATAAAGTAATGCATTTACATACTGTGCATCACACTAGCATGGTGACTTTACTTTTGGATAAAAGAAAAGAAACACACCTTGATCTGTCCATCCAGTTGTCTTAGATGCAGTAACCAGTCAGGCTCTATAAACAACTCCTGCTCTGGCCTCTCCTTCAGCTGAGGGTCAAAAAACCTCAACCTCAGAGACATCTATAATGAGACACAGGAAGAAAGATTAGATCCCAAAGAAATGTAAACTCAGAGACAGACAGAATCAACTGATGAGTGTGGATGTGTGTACCTGTATGAGCTGACTGATGAACACAGGTGAGTAGTACTCAGGGAGGTTCAACAGAGTGCGTGAAATGACCTCACAGTAATGGAAGGCTTGAGCACAGAGTCCCGATTCCGCCAGTCGACATGCGTAGACGAATTTGAACACCTGTGCAGGTCAAAGGACAAAGGTCAAGACCTTCCTGGATTTGTACAGATAGGTCTAACATATCTAGCAGATATTACTTCCACAAATGTCTGTCACAATTTGAAATATTAGCAGAACGCCCGCCTAAATGCTTACGTAAAGAAAGGCAATGCTTCAGTGAACAGTAGTGTTGTCACCATGTCGCAATTATGTTAAGGGGTGTTACATTTCCACCACACAATTGAGGTGTTTGACCAATCACAACGCACTGGGTAAGCTGGCCAATCAGAGACTCTTGGCTTTTCGGAAGGAGGGGCATTGTAGAAACAAACTGGGAATAGAGGTACTGCAATAATGTACAATATGTGAAAAATAATGTGTTTTTGAACATTAAAGCATGTTAACCTATTCTAGTGAACTCAATAAACATAATAATGACCTTTTAAAATAGCATCATTTGGCTTCTTCAAACAGAGCTTCTATGAGACTGATTAGTCAACTAATCTTTCAGATAAGTGTTATTCTTAACTAACCAAAACAAACTACTAAAATAAATTAATGTTAATTAAAATAAAAAACATCAACTTTATAATTATTATTTCAGTTAGTTTTAAAATGACAAACATTTCAAAAACTGAAATGAAAAGTACTAAAATGAAATAGACATTTAGAAAAAAAATGCCACAAAATGAATGAAACAAACTAAAATGAAAACAAAAACAGGAAAAATTAAAATAAAACCTAATTGAAAATATTAACAAATACGATAATAGTATATTAAAGATAGTAAAAGAACATGGTTTTAGATAACGCACAAACTAGCTAGCTGTGAAAGCATCCCTAGCCGAGTGACAGCATGTGTGCGTGTTCATCTCACCTGGAAGTTGGGTAGAGAGAGAGGCTGAGAGCCGAGAGACTGAGCGTACTCGTATGATTCTGTCCTCTGAATCGCCTCTGAAGAGCAGAACTTCAAAAACGGCATGCTGGGAGAAAGAGAGATTGAACTGGTTTTAATGCAAATAAATGGTATGTTATAATTATGCCTTTTGTGTCCATTGTTTGTATGCATATCTCTGATCAACTGTATGTGTCATTACACACCTGTGATTGGAGCCGATGAGGACCATCTTGGTGCTTTTCTTGGTATAAACGCCAAAGCCCACCTGAGCCATCAGGTAACAGAAATGGGCCGCATCCACTAGACCTTTAGATGCTGTAACAAACAGAACATTCTTGACTACAGATCCAGTGCGGAATCTTCAATATACAAGTATGTTCACCTTCATGATAGTATGTTTATGCACCTAATGTGTCCCCCATGGTCGAAATGGTGCGGGTGTCAAGATCCAGAGTGTGTGTGAGGTTGGACAGCACCATGGCCAGGTGAGGGCGCCAATCGCCCCATTTCTCATCTCCACAACACTGCCAGAAAAAAAAGTTGATGCGCATTAGGAAGAAGAATTGCATAAATTACTATATTAACATAAACAAAAAGTCCCGTACGGTGGCAGCAGCTGGCATTCGTCCGGACATGAGCTGGTAAACTGTCTGAAGAGGGTCGTTGATAGGCAAGCTGTTGGCAAACCTAAAAAAGACAAACATAACCACAATTTAAGCACCGTTTGTTGCTTTAAAAACAAGCAGACATATGTTGGTGAAAGTAAATGTGATTTACCTAGTCATGACACGGGCGTGTGTTCTGTTGTCCATCTTACTAGCCAGTAACAGGGCGTGACCCCACAGGCCATTCTTCATGGCAGACTCCAGAGCATCCTAAAAAACACACAAACTTCTCAATTGTCTTTCCATGGATTTACTATATAGTTTTCAAGACTGACAAAACTGTATCATCTTTATCCATTTAAAACAAAAAAACATTTCAGGGTCCAATTCTCACAATTAACTAGTTGTTTATCAGCATGTATATTACTAAGATATTGGCTGTTATTGCAAGGATATTGGTTAACTAATAATAAGCAGGAGTTTATTGAGGCTAAAGTGTCTAAAGTGTGACCTAATTTTATTTTACACAACAACAGTTAAAATACTAACACAGAAAAATCACAAGCATGTGCAACTATAATTGGCCATAACCACAAACTTCCATAATCTGAAGTCGAACAGGATATTCAACAAGAAACAATGTGGGCCAGGACTTCATTTTATCCACTGAGAACTGATTGGATCATAAAATCTGGTAGCTTAATGGCTAAAAAGAAAAGATATTTTTCTTGCCTTCTTGCGACCGAACAATAGCAGTTCTCTGAAACGCTCCGTCTCCTTGCCGATATTCTCAGGCACACCCATGAAAGTGTCTGAAAGGAGGGATATTGGCCCCGCCTCATCTGCCTCGGCATGCTCAATTGCCTCGTTAGTAAAGTCGATGAGATTAGCCTCATTGGGTGATTTTCCCGGCAGCCAAACAGAGCGATGTTCCTTTAGCAACAGGTCAGCAATGTCTGTTCCCACTACAGTCTAAAACCAAGACAAAAAACAACAAAGCAACATACTTAATACTAACAATTCTTAATGTCTTACTGGTATCTGCAACACTTACCACATGATTACACACAAAATAAATCAATAAATGTACATTAAATATTGATTTAATTGGTATCGAACAAACATCCGAACACGGTTCACACTCTTATTTAAAGGGATAGTTCACCCAAAAATAAATTCTGACATCATTTACTCCACCTCAAGTTGATCCAAACCTGTATAAATGTCTTTGCTCTTCTGTACACAAAAGACAGATATTTGGGAGAAAGATTGCTACCAAGCAGATCTTGCCCCCCTTTGACTATCATAGTATTTTTTTCCCCAACTATGGTAGTCAACGGGGGGGGCGAGATCTGTTTGGTAGCAAACATTCTTCCAAATATCTTCCTTTGTGTACAGCAGAACAAAGACATTTATACAGGTTTGGTTCAACTTGAGGGGGAGTAAATGATGACACTTTTCATTTTTGGGTGAACTATCCCTTTAAGGTAACGGCTACACAACCACTCACCCCATTCTGGCGACAGAGCAGCACAATGAACTCCCAGATGAGGTAGGCGGAGTCTTTGTCCATGAGGTCATCGTTTCGCAAACACTCTTGGGCTTTGTTCTGAGCAAACTTTATGACATCCACCTTATGAGTCTCCTCTCTGCGGACACAAATGCACACAAGATGTTGACTGGATTGTTTGACTGTGTACGTGGCTCTGACAGTGTCAGACTATACACGTGTACGCCTTTATTCAGTAAATAAAGCATGATTCTTACTTGACAAGTGGGCCAGGGAATGAACGCATTTCTGCCTGCTCTGGAGAGTCCTGCAGAATCGTCTGGAATAACATCACAGCCAAGATATCAGATGCAAATAATTTAATTGAGCAATTATCATGGAGCTATTTTTAACCAATCACAGATGCATAACTACACTGTTGATGACCGGTGAAAAATACGGTCTAAAGTTAACCAAACACATCTGATCAACTTAATCAGTTGCAAAGCATTACTTTAAGAGATTTTAAACCAACTCTGCTAATTAAACTAGATAACCAAGATGTTTTTAGAACTAATGAACAGATGAAAAAATGCAAAAATTCTAGAGATATTAGTGATTACTTGAAGTGATGAATTATATCTGTTCCAGTTGTTACCTCCATGCTGTGGATTTCCACAAGTGTGGGCTGACCAGCAGAGGGCAAGTTGGGTTGGACAAGGATCAGCTGACCAGCCGGACCAAACCGAGCACAACGATGAGGAACAGAATACTTCTCTGGGGTCAACGGCCTGAGAGGAGCTGAGAAAAGAAAAAAAAGAGTGAATAAGACAGGAACCTTTTCTTAGCATGTACGTTAGGAGTTAAATCCATGCTTTATGTATTTTAATGCTGCAGAGAATGCTGGGAAACATTTATGTCAGGCCAAGTTTATGATCATTAACTAAAAACATAAAAACATTTTCTTCACTTGAAATAAGGCAACATTTCTCATTTTCATGCACTTTAAGCTGAAGTATTAAAATATAATAACTTTTTTTTTTAAATAAAAACAAAAAATTATTATTATAATTATTATTAAAACTTCACCCTCAATAAAAAGAAAACATAACATGTTAAAATTAAAATGTACTTTTAAAACAAAAACTTTAATAGTATATGACTTATACTAAAATACAATGTGTCAAGCAAATAACCTGTAAACTAGATAAATGAATAATATTTTATAACAAGTTTTGTACCTAAAACACGAAACTTGAAAAAAATCCCAGTATTAATTTCAACGTTATGCTGGATATGCAAGCTTATGATGACTCCTTTGTGTTTCTGTGCAAGACTTACGTTGTTCTGGGGCAGTCCAAGTGTTGTCATCGTTGTAAGGAATCTGACTGTAATTTGCAGTATCTGAGGGGTTTGGATACTGGCTGTAGGTGTAATCTGCTGGAAGAGTGGTCCCAGTGGTATCATAGGCGGCACTGACCAAGTCTGGTTGACTCCTGTACACCTGACTCTGCAGAGAAATTTGTTACATACATAATGCAGATACACACACATATAAAACCCCCAACTAAAACACACAAACACAGACCTGCTGTGACCGTGAACTGAAGCTACTGCGTCGACTGTGTGATGAATGTACACTGTGAGCTGATTGTTCACTGTGAACCGAACGGCGGTCAAATTCGTCAGCGTACGGGCCGTGCCGGCGGCTGTCATCATCAAAGCTGGAGTCATAACCAGGGTAATACCGCCATGGATCATCATAGCCCTCTCGTCCCCTGGTAACGATTACAGTGAAAACTTAGTTAGAGATGTGTTAGCAAGTAAAAAAAAAATTATTGTAAGGGTGTATGAGTGTACCTGTTTTGAAATTGTTGGTTATAGTAACTTCTGTAACCATCAATGTCATAGTACCAGCCATATGTAGGATCATAGTAGGCTTTGTAGCGTGGATCATAAGCAGCATTTGGATCATACCACCTGTTCCTGTCTGAATACACAAACACACACCCATAAGAAAAAAGCAGAAACATCTCATTCAGCCCTTGGAAGCATAGAGCAGGTGTCTGTAGTGCTGAACATTATTTACCTCCATAGGCATCATACTGTCTCTTATAGTAATTTGCATAGTATTCGTCATAGGCACTACGGCTGGATCTAGAAAAGTCTTCTGGATACCCCTGTCTAAGATCAAAAATTAGAGAAAAAGACAAGGGAATCATGTTATTGGTTAAAAACAAATAATTTAAAACTCTAAGTCTGAGGATGCTTTGAAACCAAGGCTTTTGGTGAAACCCAAGACTTTTGTATTCGTTGCTTTTCTTAACACAGCTGCACACCACATCAGATTCTGGGTCTGATTGAAAGATTGGTCTATGTTTAAAGTGGTATATTCAAGAGCCACTGTGCACATTAAGTTTTCACATGTTAAGAAAATCAAAGATGCTACAAGTTCAAGTCCACAGTCTGGATCCAAATGTCCACAGTGAACAGAAACCTGCACAGTCAGCGGGGTAGAAATAAACGAATTGCAACCAATCGATTCAAGTGTGAAAATAGGCTCTAATTGGGTGAATGAAGAATACTCTTTCACCTGGAGTTGGGTCTGTCCGAGTATTGGCTGGTTCTAGAACTCGGCCTCTCTGGTTGACGCTCAGCCTCCCGGTAGCCAGGATTTTGACCATCATACCAGCCATATCGAGGATCTCCTCTATGGTAGGGATCCTCCTACAAAATCAAAACAAATAGAAGAAAGTATAGATACTTTATAAGTCATGTTGGTGTGCTAGCATTTAGAGCATTCTTTATTTAGGTGGAAATACATTAGAACATTTCACTGCACCTGATAGTAGTTTTGAGATCTGGGATCTACAGGGTACTGGGGTGGGTATGGCAGTCTTCCATCCTGGTACTCAGGGTAGGCTCCTGGGTAGTACCCTGTGTAGCCTGGGCCAGGGGGCATCGCAGGAGGGCCATAACCTGACTGGCCACCTAGAGATGAAGGAGGTCTTTGGGGTTCTTGAAGTGGTTGAGGGGCAGAGTTCCCATATTGAGGTGGGTAAGAAGAAGGTGGGGCAGATCCAGGTCCAGTAGGAGGGGCACCAGGATGAGTTGGTGGGACCTGTGAAGGAGGCTGGTGTTGAGCTGGAGGTGGATGGAGAGGGTGGGAGGTATGAGTTGGATCACTGTCAGGATGGTTGCTTGAGGGTCGTGGGGGGTTAGAGATCTGCTGAAGGGGTAGGGCCTCGCTGTCAGACTGCCCACTCTGCTGTGCATCTTTGGTGACTTGAAGGTAAAAGCCAGGTGTGTTATTCACCAAGCCCGCAGGATGGGCTTTCTGAGAGACGGCAGGGACTGATGTGACTTGATTTGTGGACTGTGGTTGATGCATAGAAAAATCAAGCAGCTCATAATTTGAAGGTTGATTGTGATTTGTGGCGGCAGCAGCAGCAGAAGGCGGAGCTTGAGAAACAGTAGGCGGAAGTGATTGGCTGTCACCTCTAAGAGACTCTGTCCTTGAGAGAACAGGTCGGGCTGCTTGAACAGAGGGCTGAACATCTTTGGCCTCTCGTGCTAGATTCAAGATGCCTTGAGTGGAAGAAGGGCTGAAGTTTACTGGTGTCTGAGAAAAAAGAGGCTGTGGCTGATTTGTTGGAGGGGAAATCTGAGGCATTTGAGTGGTCACAGAAGACTGAAGGGGTGGGTGAACAAGTGTTGCTGTCGCTTGAGGACTTGTCTGATTTAAAGGTTGTGAGAGGTTTGGAGAGGAAACCAAATTGTAATTAGAGGAAGGTGGCGCAATCAGCACAGGCTGGTTCAGGGCCTCTACAGGAGGCGAGGTCACTAGCAAGGAGGCATAGCCCAAACTTGCCTGAGGCATGGAGTCTGGTGGAATCTCTAGGTTTTCAGAGGGAGGTTGTGGATCTGGCTTAGCCGGATGTAAATCAAGAGGGCCATCCTCTGGTGGCTGGATGACTTCAGATGGATGCGTTGGAACAAATGTTGCGGCCAAAGAGGGTGCTGCAGGGGCTAACAGTATGTTAGCACCTAGACTGGCAGTGTCATTTTGAGCCCAGAGAGTAGTAGCGGGACTCTCAATGGGTCGTCGTGCTCCCTGAGCTCGAGATGAGGGTCGCCGTTCCGATAAGTAAATTGTCTCCAAGTTGTCTGGGGGTTGTTCCAAGTTGCCAGGCTGCACATCACGTCCACCCTTTTCCATTACCATACGTGCACGATCAACCTCAGCAGGTCGAACTCCTACACTGTGTGAGCGGACAGGCTCAAAGGAGGAATTTGCACTTGCCTGAAACACACCAACTGGTTTAGGTGGGCTAGGAGTTGGGAAGGTAGGACTTGCCTCTGCAGCTGGGTTGGAGTCTATCTGTTCAAAGTATCCACCCGTGGAGGGATGCAAAGGAGGGTGATCTGGTGGGCGGGGACTCTCCTGTTGGATGAACGTTCCCACTACACCTGGTTGTCGCCGAGGGATGTGGCCACCGCTGTGAGGACCGTGTCCACTGCTGTGACTGACATTACTGTAGCTGGATGAGACACTTGCAGAGCGGGCAAGACGAGGAGCAGAGTCAGGTGTCTCTAAGTTAGGCCCCCCCTCAAAGGCATGGCTTGACGATGGCTCACTAGGCAGCACTTCCTGGTTTGGAACACATTCCAAATTCTCCACTGAATCACATGGCCCTGCCCCAGCTCGAATGTTGCCACTGTCATTCAAATATGGACCGGAGAACTCAGTCATCGAATGGAGAGGGTGAAGAATTCCATTTACATGTCCCTCCCCTGACAGTGTTTCTTCATTTTCAACATCATTTCCCCCGAAGAACATTGAGAGAGATCCAGAGTCACTAGGGACTTCAGAATAGGGGACAGGGCAGGCACGCTGAGACTGGTCCTGGGGGCTCTGATTGAACCATGGCTCTGAGGGTCCACCTGACTGACTGAAATAATTCTGAGCAGGGAAGTGGGAGTTCTGTTGCTGAGTTGCACTGGGCCCAGTCACATTTGGTTGCACTAACTGACCTCGATTCTGAGATTGTGTCAAAGGTGGGGCTGCATGGGGAGAGGGCACAGGGGGTGGAACTTGAGCTTGAAAAGGCTGAGATGGGAGATCACTGGTTGGCTGAAAGTAGTTTTGAACGGAAGGTGGACGACTTCCGTGGTCAGGAACCCAGTGAGAATGAAGGGGAGGCGTTGGCTGGGATTGAAAAGGAGCCTGGGATTGAACTGGAGGTGTTGGGGCAGTGGAAGTTGGATGTGATGGACTAGAACTGAAAGGAGGAGCAGGGTTAGGCAACTGTGCGATATAGGGCATCGATTCTTGAGAATTAAAGTATCCTGGTTCTGCAGGAGGAGGGTTGGAGTTTGGTGCCTGGCCTGGGGGAACAGGTTGTGGTGTAAAAATTCTTGGTGGTGGGCCAGGAGAGGCTGCCTGTGATGTTCCTGGTGGCGGCCCTTGTGGTGGAGCCGTCGAGTTGAACCCTGCCTGGGGAGGGCCTTGCATAGGAAGTGGGTTGCTATTCGTGGGTGGACCTTGGCTTCCCCCCGCCACAGGCAAAAAACTTTGTCTCCCGTAGGCAAAAGGATCAGTCACTGGCTGGGTGGGTGGGGCAGCCGGTGTCATAGCAGCTGCAGCCCCATGTTTGTGAGGTCTGTTTCTTCTGAAGGCATTGGGGCCACCAGAGGAAGGCGGCGGTCCACTAGCTCCAGGAGGGGCTGTCCGAGGAGGAGGCTGCATCGTTTACACTCACAGGTCTCCAAAGTGTCTATCCTTACTGGAGATCTCACTATAATGAAAACACACAGATTAATGTCATATCTTGGTGCAAAGATTGTATGGTATCACCACAGGGTTTCCCCGTTATCAATACGCATCATGAGAACACGCATCCAAAGTTCAGGTAATACTGCTAATAGCTGCTCAACAAAAATAACAATGAGGAGTCTACTTTAAACATAATGTTTGCGGTGAGAGTGGGCAACATGGCACCTCTATAAAAGTACACACAACAGTATCAAACAGAGCACCTCACCCATTCACGAAGAAGACATGCAGCTGTAATTACCATCAATTATGTTTTCATGCTGACTTTCTACTCAAGTTTCTCCTCTTGAACACCATCTAACATACACTCTACTATGTTGGCACATGAACAGTCACCACGATCAGAAAACCGATACCACACTACAGGTCAGGTGTTAAAATGAAATGTGCCTTAAGTTACATTGAACTTTGAAACCTGTCTGACATTTTTAAAGCAGGGGACCTCAGCTCTACAAGTGCACAGTTTAATCTACAACATAAGTGCAGTTTCTGTAATGAAAATATACGGTTTATCATTACACAATGTTCACACTAACAGTCACACCACCATTGACAGTTTTAGTGGTCTAAATAAAACAACGTCATAGTGACAAATACAGCATTGGACAAATGTTTGGACACTCTTACCTTAATATAATGTTTTTCATGATCTTTAAAACGCTTAAATGCTTAATTACTGTTTTCAACACTGATAATAAATGTTTCTTGAGCACCAAATCAGCATATCAGAATGACACTGAAAACTACTCGATTTGGCCATCACAGGAATAAATGACATTTTAAAATATTTTCAAATGGAAAACAGTTATTTTAAATTAAATAATGATATAGAACTTCAAATATATTTTGATTTGCTTTATAACATTATATCAGTCACTTCGTTATTCACATATGGAAGTATTCCTGTCCCAGAAGTAAATATTAGTGATATTGTCTCTGCCAATACTTTTAACCAAATATGAAACATTGTTAACAATACTGCAGCCAGACAGGAAGGATATTGGAATTTCAGGAGCCTAAGGGCTGACAATTCAGATGTTAAGGTGACATAACAGTCCAATTGTGTTGCCACATAGTAACTACTTAGTTAAGATCTATTGAGTTTTTATTGCTGTCTGCACAGCTTTTGAGATGCAATGACAGCATCATATTATCCAAAAAAAATACCAGAGAATATATAGTGGCCGGTGTGTCAAGCTCCATAGAGTTACTGATCATTTACTATATATTTAAATTCATATTTTGCATTATATCCGGCTCTAAGGCGGACACGTATAGCGCTGGATTTACCCACTGATGTCACATCCTGCTCTTTAATTCCTGTCTTTTCAACTACATCAGCAAATGTACATAAGATAGCTCTTTTACTAATGTATTTAAAACAAACAAAAATAGTGGCATCGTGATAATATGGATCATGGTGACTAGAATGAGTAGACAAAACTGTCAAAACAAAACACACACACACACTAGATGAACTTACAGCAGTGTAAAGCAAGCAGGCAAAAGACAAAAAGCAGTAGCTAAACCACAATATAACTAACCAATAAAGCCTGCAAATTAAACTACGCCCCTGATACAAATCGATTAGACATGTTAAGAGGAGAAACACAAAATAATAGGCATTAAAAAAATGTAAATAGAGGACGCGAGGAATTACAGATGACAGCTGACTGGGCCACTAGCCGTTAGCATGCTAACAATTACAGTTAATCCCTCGACACACAGAACTCTCTGCGACCAAACATACAGCTCCACACGGATTCGCTTACCTGTTATCTTCCAGTCGAGATGCCCAGATACAAACGAAACTCGATATGAGCGCGGTTGGAGTTGAGATTCTCAAAAAAGTGCAGGACACCGCGGCTGACACTTGTCCGCCATCTTGGCCGAGCGCGTCCTGCTTGGCGACGTGTACATGTGACGTCAAGGATAGTTCACTTGGCCCCGCCCCATACACGATATAAAATAAACATAAACTATTATATGATCACCACAATCTGCTCAACATGGGCTGGGAATTTTTTTAAAAATTCAATAGCAGTAAAATTACGCTGTTGCACGTTTACTGCATTGTTATTAAAAAAACAAATAGATGATTGACAGACTGGGCAAAGGCTAAACACCGCCCCCTTTTGATTTCAGTGTGTAATTGAAGGATTAAATGTTTTTAGTTTATACAAGCGGTTCATGTTTTATTCTCTCAGAACCAAAACACAAATAATTATAGACTTATTCCTCTTAAAATAAGTTCTATGCTTTCATCAGATTTCCAACAAAGTCTCTTCAATCTTTTTAGATTACATCAAAATAAAAAAAAAGTCCTAACACCTTTAATTCAAGTTGCTAAATATTGAGTAAATGATTTGAAATTCTGGAAAATGTTTCTCCTCTATGAAATCCTCTGAATGAGGGTGAATTTATACCAATAATTACCAGTTCTGTGAGTAGCGCTCATTGTTAATATAAGCTCATGTTTATACTTTAAGATTAAAAACTACTCTTACAACTACAAAATCAATTTCCTCATTTGTGCAATCTTCAGTTTCTAAAACTGAACTGGAATATAAAAACAATTATCAGATTGGAGTAATTTTCTGAATTAAGTGTTTCGCTTTTAACGTTATAGTCGTCAATTTTGATTTATATTTTCCCATATATTGACAAAACAAGTCATAAATGCTCTTTAGACAATCTGAAATATTTGAAAAACATTGCAGGTCCTGCATCAGCTTCACATAACTAGTATTAAATATCTACATTGCAAAAAGATTACATTAAAAAAGATTTTATGCAGCAGAAAGCATGAGCTTTACATTATATATTGGCAGAAAAAAAGCATATATAGAAAATATGATCGTTTAATCCGTTTTTGAGGGGGGAAAAAAGCACACATATGAAAGTGAGCACAGGACAAAGTCAATTCAGAACCATTTGTTTTTATTTTTACATTTGTCATGATGGATATGCTTACAAAATGTATAAAACTAACAGAGGGTAAAGCAAACTAAGATGTCCAAAAACACACAAATAAACAAACACACAATTCTAAAACTATAATAAATAGTGAAACATTAATGCAGGATTCTCTAATGGGTTTTGCATTTTTGTTTGCATAAAGAAACACTCCCGGATTCTGGAAGTGTCTGACATGACACACACATACACCCGTCTAATGATTTCCACTGTTTTGGTCCAGTAATGATGATCTGTGAATGGATCTCTCATATCAGGCGTAACGTTCGTACAGAGATCCTGTGTTTACAGTAGTGTATCTTGAGCTGCAACCGCTGTTTTTGGTCACTATATTGGGCTTGAATCACTATGTGAACGTATACAAGAGTGCATATTCTTCTGGATCTATGTGTTGGTGTGCATGTACCTATACAGACATTTGTATGTACGCATTTAGTCTATATCCAGGTCGCTGTCTGAATCGTTAGGGTGAGTGACAGCAGCATTTCGAATAGACGAGTGTGTGTTTGCCTGTGAGTATTTCTCCGGAAGAAGGCCGTATTCCTGCAGAAGGCCTTCCACGTCTGTGGCGTAGAAATCGTCTCCAAGCTGATCGGACACCCGCACCAGATTCCCCACCAGCTCTCCTCCGCGGTACAGCAGCAGCGCCGGAAGAGCCGAGCTGCGGAACAGAGCGCTGGTGCCGACCGCAGAGCCCCGGACCCGGCAGAACTTCACCTGCAGGTCACAGACAGGAACATAGAAATGCCTTAATTTTTATTAGTTTTAGATTTAGTTATTTTAATACAAAGTTTAAATGAAAATGAGAAATGTCTACAATTTTAGTTAAAGTTTTAATAATTTTGTTATGTATCTTCTTTTTTTCTCATTTTTTATGTCTATAGTTTTTATTACTATTATTTCAGTTTTACTTTTAGTTATTTTAGTACAAGTCTAACTAAAAGAAAATGATGTTGAACTAATTTTACTTCAAGTTTTAGTTTTTTTTTTTTTGGGGGGGGGGGGTTATTAGTGTGTTTTATGTATATAATTTTTTTTTACTTTTAGTTATTTTAGTTCAAGTTTAACTAAACATCAATGAGAAATGTTGCCTTGGAATCTAGCTGAAATAAAATAAGTGAGTTTTTTGTATATTTTATTTCAGTTAACATTTAAGTAATGAAAATGCTCTTATGATTTTAGCTTTAGTTAACTACAAGTCATTTTTCTGCTTTTTTTTTGTCAGATTTGAGCATGACAGTCCTCAGTGACAGACACTTTAATTTGTATGGAAAAAAAGAGCATGTATAGATATCCAATTAAAAATCTCCTATTGTATTTCATATAAAAAACTACTTATGGGTTTGGAAAAACATGAGGGTAAGTAAATGATGACAATTTTCATTATTTGGTGAATTATCACTAATACTACTACTACTAATAATGATAAATTTTACTAATCAATAATAATAATAATAATAAAGTATTAAATTGGTAAACTGATCAGCATTAAACAAACTTCATACGACATTAAGACAATTAAAGCTCTAAAATGAAAGCATTTCTTTCTCTGTACCATTGGGTACTGCAGTGCCAGGCAGAGCAGGCTGCCATCCATGGCCTGGCAGGCGGGCACCTCTGGCTCGTAGATGTGGACCAGCACCAGAGTGTTCTTTCCCTCCTCGTCGACAGCGTGCAGGAACTCCTCCCCCGACGAGATGTCAATCACCTTTTCAAAGCGCCGCCCTCCACACAGCTGTCGCCGCATCTCCTCCATGCGCTGCAGACGATACTGCTGGAGGAAGGCCTCATCATCATCATCATCCTCCTCTTCTTCTTCATCCACACGGAGGTTCATCTGAAGAAAGAAGACAAGGAGAATGAAATTGATGCTGATATTCGGCACAGATCCTCAGCAAAGACCACAAGTCCTCGGCACAGACCTACGGCCAGCTTCATCTCCACACCACCATAATAATAACCATCTTCAAGCAAAAGGAACTAGATGAAATATTTGAATGCTACGAACCAAACACTGATTTCTGACTTGTGATTCAGTCTGAATCATAAATCGCATTGTTTTTTCATTGGCCAGAGGAGAACTGGTTTCTCCCAGTGGTTTGTCAGCTGATGGAGTTCCTTGCCACAGTCGACTCTGGCTTGCTCAGTCAGAGAGATTTAATATTCAACAATATTATTGATCTGACTGTACGGACACTGAGCTGGACGATGACATCACTGTTTTCTGCAGAAGGTTTTATAGATTAAATTAATTATTTTAATGACTGCTGATTCAACTCTGAACTGACTTCACCCGAACTATTACACTATTTTCTTTTAGAGCTGCTGAACAATCTAAATGAACTTTTCATTATTGAATAATTTTCCTATTATCACTGTAAATAAATCTGCTTTGAAACAATCTGTGTATTGTATGAAGTGCTATAGAAATAAAGGCGACTTGACTAAACATTCAGTAATGGGGAGGGCAAACTAGAATTTACATGTATTTTGAATAATTAATTTTTATATAATGTGAGACTTAATATTAATATCTCATGAATTATCAGGGCTGTTGTTAACTAACTCTATAACCATTAAAAACATTTTTGTTACCCAAAAAATAAATATTAATGATTTTTTTTTTAAATTTAGTTTTTTTATTAACATAAAATAATAAACCAATAAACTAAAACTGAAATAAAAATGTATAAAAATTATATAAACATTTAACAAAAATAAAAATTATTAAAGTGACTAAAATAAAAATGGAAAACAAAAAAATATCAATAAAAAACTATGACACTATATTAATAATTTTAAAAACACACTGTAAATAATCTGATCTGCATCCATCAAGATAAAAAAAAAAAAAAAAAAAAAAAAAGAGTAATAAAATTCTATGAAATATCTTTCATTGGCAAATCATTTAATTGGCAAAATTTTCCAAAAACAACACTCTCTGATCATGTCTATGCCGAGTCACACAGACACTGGGATTCTCCGTAGTGGTTGTCGTCCCGCTCTATCTAAAATTGTATAAGCTTACCGTAATGACTCATGATAAGACACTCGCTCATCACATACATTCTGAACACATTACTACATAGGGCACCTTTAAACAATAATAATAAAAATAATAAATCTAAAAATATTTTCAGTTATTTACACATTTATTCTTTTTCTTTAATAAAAGTGCCAATTTTAACTGAAAACTGCTTTTGCAATCAATAATTTTTTTTATTAACTCAAAACTCATGCTACACTGCTGGATGCCAGTATAAGTCCAAGATGCCCATGCCGACCAGTCCAATATAAATAAAAATGATTTTCCATGAAAACAACCCCCCGGTGGGCCGTAGAGGTATTGCAGGGGGGCGGTAGTTAGTCCAAATCAATATATTAAAATAATTAAAATATTCCAATTGTTCTAAAATTTGATTTTTTTGAAAGTAAGTAAGGTTAGTGTTATAGATTTAAATATATTTGTAAAGAATGTTTAGTTCTATAGTTCTCAGAATTCACATGAAATTCTTAAAAACTTGTTAATAAATGTATTTGTAGATAAATGTCGGTATATATTTTTTAACGGCAGGTCGTGGAGCTTTTGCAATATATTTGGCGGGCCTTACCCCTCTTAAGTTTGGGAAGCTCTGATATAAACCATTGCTGTTTTAACTCATACCATCACAGTCAGTATGTTGATTTGTGTATAGAGTGTTTCTCACTTTTCCTGCGATCTTATCCTGCAGCTCCTTCTGTTTCTGTTTGTCGGCTTCTTCATCCAGATGTGACTTGCAGGTCATGCTGAGTTTCTTGATGAGCCGCTCCATCTCTTTCTGCTGCTCCACGCGCTGCTCGTTCTCCAGCTGCTTGTATTTACGCCAGTCATTGATCACACCCTTCGGCCCTGTGGGAGAAACACACGCACACACACAGTCAGAAGTGTCTTCAGAGATGTGCTGAAGATGAACGTGGAGGCAGCATCTTTTGAAGCGAAGTAGAAGTACAAATTTGTTTTCACATTTCACGTCTGACCGTACCGGTGTTGACCGAACTGCCATCTGCATTGTAGTCGAGTTCCACATCCAGCACCTCCTGGTCGCGGATGGTTTTGGATGCGTTCTCCTCTTCCTCGTGATCGCTGTCTTCATCCTCACTGCTGCTGTAGTAATACTGCAGCTTCTCCCCTAGAATCTTATCATCCAGTGTCGTCATGACTTCACACTGAGACAAAGGTGAGACACACACGGGTGGAGTGTTAGTACAGCACACAGAAAAGTGTCAAACCTAAAGTCTCTCATTCAATGAAAAGGATTAGTTCACTTCAGAATTAACATTCACTGATAATTTACTCTCCCCCATGTTATCCAAGATGTTTATGTTTTTTCTCCATATAGTGGACTTCAATGGGGTTCAACGGGTTGAAGGTCCATATGTCAGTTTCAGTGCAGCTTCAAAGGATCTACATGATCCCAGACGAGGAATAAGGGTCTTATCTAGCGAAATGATCAGTCATTTTTTTTTAAAAATATATAAAAATTATATACTTTAACCACAAATTCTCATCTTGCACTGTTCTGTGATGCGCAACACATTACGTAATCACGTTGGAAAGGTCACGGGTGACGTAGGTGGAAGTACCGCGGTTGGGCGAAATTTTCTCCTCCAATTTCAAAATTGTCCGACATCGTTGTTTTACGTTGTTTGTAAAGGGTGTTTGACTTAGTCTTTGCACATTTGCTTTGTAAACACTTGCTCGGTACTTCCACCTACGTCACACGTCATCTTTCTAAAGTGATTATGCAATGCGTAGCACATCGCAGAACGGTGCAAGATGAGCATTTGTGGTTAAAAAGTATATAATTCTTATTTTTTTGAAAATGACTGATTGTTTTGTTAGATAAGACCCTTATTCAACAGCTGGGATCATCTAGACTTCTGTGAAGCTGCACTGAAACTGCAATTTGGACCTTCCACCTATTGAACCCCGATTAAGTCCAATATGTGGAGAAAAACCCTGGAATGTTTCCCTCAAAAAACGTAAACGTTTCAACTGAAGAAAGTAAGACATAAACAACTTGGATGACATGGGGGTGAGTAAATTATCAGTAAGTAATCCTTTAATGTTATTTTATAAATAATACACTATTTTTTATGTTGTAAACACGTATACATCAACTTAAGTTAATGCATTAATTCTACTAGAAAAGTGCATTAGTATATGAAGAAATTAACATTAATGTAAAACATTCTGTAAAATAGTACAACTATTGCATCATTTTTTATACAATTCCAGTCTAATATAATATCCAGGTATATTAGATTTAAAAAATATTTTCTAAAAATGCATATATAAAGAATTAGTGTGTTTATTATTAGTATTATTTAGCATGTTCATATTCATGCCATATTTGTTTACAAAGTCCCTTCTCTCATACATCTGGATTTCTTAATATTTTCTGGGTCATTTAAGCAATGAATAATCACACAAGAACACTGTCCTTTTGCTGCCCATCAAGCGATGGTTATTCCTTCAAGAAATGCAAATCTAGTTCAAAATATCCTCATGAGGAAAATACATTAGACTGCTGGAAAGAAATCCAATTAGCCCTCATCCCCTCTGAGCTCATATCTAGCACTAATGACTTGGTCTTAGAAACATTTTTTAAACATATAATGCACTCAATGTGAAAGCACACAATTATAAACTATATTTCGTACGGAATATGTGTACATTTATCCCGTCTAAAAAAGTAAACAGATATTAGCTAATCTGTCAAACATGATCTACCTGGCTACAAACATCAGATAACGTTTGAGAAACATTAAACTATACAAATTAATATTCAATACCATTCCCTTACAGGGCGTCTAATTTGTCAATTAAAAATTGAACAGTAAACTAAGTTATAAAAAGGAGATTCTCGATGAATGTTTGTTAGCATGTTATGTTAACACGCTAGTATACTAGCTAACTTAGTCGGTTACCGCACCACGCCACGGCATTACTAATAAAATAAAGTATATTTATTATAAATAAGACGTTTTTATGATTATGAAAGCATTTATAATGTGGTAACCCGACTGAATCTTACCAAAATCTGGTTTCTTTATCGTAGCTAATCGCTGAAAAAGCCACTTCCGATTTTACACTGGCTCTACAGCGCAAACAGGCGTACTGACCAATCACAGCGCAGAAGAGATGACTGACATAAGTTTAGGCCAATGAGAGCTTCGAGCGATTGACAGAAGGCGTTTCAAAAATGCTTCTTTGTGTTGTCTGCCTTTGAAAACACTCGCCATCTGCTGCGCTCTCTTTTTCAAAAAATAAAATAAAAAAATGAGTTTGAATGAATATTTTTTTGAGTTGTTTGGGGAGCAAACAAAAATATTTAAGTATAATATAATAATAATTTTCATATATAAATATATGAAATAATTTATTTCATGAATACCAATTTTTAAGTTGATTACTCAATCTATTCCAATTCAAATAAACAGCTAGCACGAATGCTAAATGTAGTTTAACTAACATGTACATTTAATGAACCATGCCAAATATTTGTCACTTGTCACTGGATTAGTGTGTTGATTTTGTGGAGTTCACCTTTATCTAAACAAACAGGCCACAACCTAACCACGAGCACCTCCCTGAAACTGTGTAAACAGCAAATGGTAGAAAGAACATTGGATTGAAAGAAAAACCAAAACCAAATGAGGGACTTTTTCATGTCAGAAGACCACTGTGTATTTCTGAGAATGTGCATCCTAACCCTAACCCACAATTCAATCAACAAATATATGAAGATCTCCAATAAATGCATTAAATATATGCTTCTTTTTAAACTGTATTGTAAAAATATATCCATAAACAAAAACATGTTCACATTTACACATGCAGAAGTGACTTACATGAAGCATCATGTTTGTCCTACTTAGTGATTCTCACACACGTTTGTTTTGCTATCAAAGTCAGGACATTCCATAGGCGTAATGGTTTTTTTACTGTACAAACTGTACATTCTGTCTCCCTACACTAACTCTACTCCTAAACCTACCCATCACACAAAACATTCTGCATTTTTAAAAACAATACAATAAAATACAATATTTCTTTAAAAAAAAAACAATAAAACATAGTTTAGTATGTTTTTAAAGCTATTTCTATTTTAAGCTATTTTTTAAATATTTTCATATTCCACATTGAAGTTATAATACCAGTGTCATACCCATGTCATTATACACATTTGTGTCCTGATATGTCACAAAAATGCACGCACAGACACACACACACACCACATTTGCACTGTGAAACACTGGTGCTTCTCTTATTCTGAGCTTTTATCTAGCAACAATAAGAGTTTAAAAATTGATCTCTGAAATATAGATGACCTAATGTAGAGGGAATAACAGGGATAAAGGCCTATAGGGATTATTTATTTATTTTCTTTTTTGGTCACTCTTTAGATTAGGGTCTGATTCTCACTATTAACCACAACTTTTGCCTCAAACTCCTAATTATTGCTTATTAACAAAGACTATAATGAGTTTGTTATTAATATAGTATTTACGTTTAGATATGATTAAGGGATGTACAGCAGAAAATGGTCATGCAGAATAAGACATTAATTACTAGTAATACTTTTACTATTACTATTCTAATAAGCAACTGGTTAATAGTGAGAATTGAACCTAAAACTAAAATGTTACCTTCTTTTTCTCTCAACAATCTATGTAGCAACAAAATGGATATAGCAATGCTTAAATGAATTCAAAACCACAAGTTGTTACGGAATACAGACTCAACAGACAGGAGAATGATTGATAAGGTTTATTAATCACAGCAGGATCGACCAACACAGGTAAGGAGAAGTGCAACTGAGGTAATTCGGATGAATGTGTATACTGACAGTCCTTGTTGTTGGTAGGTGGTGAGGGGAGATCGTGGCGAGACGCTACCGAGCACACACTCCGGTGAAGGATGAGGTGACGAGGTGAATCCCGGTGAATGATGGTGGTATCGAACACAGACAGACGATGGTTCAACGAAGACACGGATGACAGGACCAGACGATGAATCACAGGCATAGACAGGTAAGTAGAGTTCGGGAAGTGAGTCCACATTCTCAGAGTTGAGACCAGACACTGTGTTGTGGCGGGGTGTGTGCTCTTATGCTGTGGTGGAGATGAGAAGATTGGATACAGGTGATGGTGATCAGTATTCTGGTGACGGTGCGCGTTGTGATTGGTGACTGACAGAGCCTGACCGATCTCTGACGCAAGTGTTAGTATGGAGCGATCTTTGGAGAGATTTAATGTGTTTTATCTTGAGTTGATTTCATCTAAGGCTGTGGCTGAAGTCAGTTTTTGTGTTTCTCTTTTTTCTAGATTCTGCTATCATCATCCTCAATCATCACTCAATTAATCAATCACATACTTACCTAAACTAACACTGAGTATGAACTCATATAAACGCTAAACAGTTTTAATTTAACACTATATAATTTGTTGTGTATAGCATCATGAAACCACCCACACAGTAACCACCAGCTCTTCTCTTCAGCTCAACCATCACAAACCAACACAACTGAAACTCTTTAAGATGACAACCACAACAGCTTTAAGTGTTTCCTTTGACTAAAAAACACATAAAAACATAAATTAACAATTTCAACATTTTTTCTCTTTATCCAGTCCAATGAAAAGTATGCTGGGAACCAAAAATCCACTGCCCATTTTTCAGTGTTAAATGTTGAGTTGATGTACCGATCAACAATAGACAGATTTTTTTTAAATATTAACATTACTGCATTATAAACTGCTCATTACTTGTGGAAGAGAAAAGTTCAAGCATTAACTAGAGAAAAAGCCACACATGTAAATTATGTGCAGTATCTAAATCTATCAACCAGATAGAAATGTCTAACCAGCTAGAAGAACACCACTAACCACTAACTCATCTAACCACTAACTCATCATTTAAAACTGATCATTAGGTACTTTGAATTTAGGAAGAGAAAACATTTATCGTGAGGTTTTGAGTCTGTCAAGTTTGTGCAGGACTTCACAAAAGTTTCCTCGATAAACCCTCCCCTTTCTGAACAGATATAAAAAGAACGGAAACATTGTGATTCGTTCTGTTCCTGACCCACGATGGATCTGCGAGTCTCTGTTGTTCTTCTCTTCATTTTTCTCACTGGAGGTACAAAAAACAGCAAGTATTGAATGTATTATTTGGTACACATACTGTGAAGTGGAAACTCAGTGTCTCTCTGTCTTTAAGGATATTCTCTCAGGTGTTACTCGTGCTTACCTGATTCAACGGGTTCCTGTGAAGCAAAAGTGGAGACATGTCAAGCTGGATTTTCTAAATGTGAAAGCAGTACAGTGAGTCAATCAGTTGGTAAGTTCAGTGTGAAATTTATTCTCGTAGTTTACTGAAAGTGATAATATGAAGTATTTTTGTTAATCTCATCACATAATTGTGAGTATTTGTCTATTGCTAGAGGAACATGATTTCTGGAATTGTGTCTTTACCCTGTTAAACAGGAAGTTTATCCTTTTTGCAGGTTCCACTAAGGTGTCTTTCATAACTAAACGGTGTGCAGAATGTGTTCCAGGGACCAAACAGCAGTTAGCAGTGTCTGTCCAGTGCTGTGACACTGACCTCTGCAACGCAGCAGGTATTGTTCTTTATTTGACTGTGTGCTAATTTACATTTACATGTCCTGTTCATAACAGTTGCCTTTTTCCATAACGACTATTATAATAATTCAGAGTGATTGTTCATAAGGAGCACAATATCGAATTTCAAGAATAGTGTAAAGCTTGAACAGCATGAAAATGAGGTTTTGAATTAGTCAAATGCTTTTATTAAGTTTTTATTGTTTTAGAAAATTGTTTCGAAATTGACCAACAATGAACATGCCATTTTAATGCACTATTGTTATTATTATTATTATTATTGTTATCATTATGCTTAGTAGTATAATAATGTTCTTATCATCTTGGTTAGATGGAGTGTATAAGGGACGCTTCCTCCTGCTCTTCTCTCCTCTGCTCTTCTACTTCCTGTTTCAGTGAGTCCAGATTCTTCAGACTCTACAGCAAAGACCAGCGAATATGATACACTGAATAAAGCTTGTTTGTTGCTCTGCTGTTCTTTGTATCATGAACATGCATTTTAATAAACATCATTATAAGCAGATTGTCTTCACGGCCAAATAATTATTGATATATGAATCAAAACACAAACATTTCTTTCATACACAAAAAGTGATACTTTAAAATGTGTAAGAGTATGTGAAATGTGGTTTTCATTTGGAAACGCATGTATCATGAAAATGTGTTTTTGGATTAACCACCCAGATAGCAACTTTGTGTCTGCCCAGATTTGGCCCACATCTGGCCACATGCAGTGTTTTTGGGTTAACCAATCAAAGCTTTATAATGTTTAGAAACAATATCCACTGATCACATTTAAATTTAATACTTTCAGCCTTTAAAAGACATTTGTCCAGAGAGACTTACAAGATTAACATATTTGTTTTCTTACTCAGTGACACTCTCTCTCACACACACACACACACACCCACACACACACACACACACACACACACAAACAACCTGACAGATATAACGGAAATGTGTGTTCTGAGAAATCACACATGCTTGTGAGTTGTGACAAACATTGTTTAGATGCTGTTTCAGAGGGTGACATTATCTCTAATCAAAATGACTGGTTTTTAGCTCAGTAAAATTAAAGTTGCAACTTTGTGCCTGAGATCATCATAACAGTACTGAGGATCTGATGAGGATTGATCCAGTGTTGTATATTGATATTAATGAAAAAATATCAAGACAAAAATCTAAAGAAATGGAAACACTTTACATATTTGTTACATTATATATTAGTCTTTGTTAACATTAGTTAAAATACATTTTATTTGTATTTTTCTTTGTTAAAAATATGCAAAAATAGTGTATTTTTCTTTAATGGTTGTACAGTAAATGTTGTATATGATAAAAGTTGTAGTTTATTGGACTAAAAGAAGAAAAAACCCAAAACTAAAGTGGGGACCTATTTCATTTCAAAAGAGCCACTGTAGTCTACATCCTCACATACACAAATCAATCCATAAATATATGAAGACTTCATACTAATGCATGCATTATATTCACAAATATGCTTTGTGACAATATGACCATAAATTGTTCACATTTTTCATATTTAACATACGCAGAAGAGACAAGAAGCATCGTGTTTTTCCTACTCAGTGATACCCATAAAACCACAAATACTCATTTCAATTGCACTACACACATCCTCACCACATTCACATTTCCACTGACACACACAACACACCCATTCTCTTCTGTTATTTTGAGATCTCTTATATCCGCTAAATTGTGAGAAAAGTTTAAAACATTGTTCTCTGACTCAATACAGACCAACATGGACACATAGACAAGGCTTTTCCCCCTCAAAATCACAACAACACATCCCTCAACACCTAATTGTTCACGAGCCCCTACAAAAAAGTATACATTAAGTCAATATTATTAAGTATACTTAAGTAAAGTTCATTTACATTACTTTGTGTAACAAGTATACTAATATCACGTCACAAACTGCCTGTTTTAGTTTAATTTTCATTTGTTTCTATCTATCACCTGTTTTTCTTTGTTCCAGTTTCCCACTCTTCATTTCTTGCTATTGTTTCAGATTAACGAGTAATAAACTGTTCAATCACCCTGTGTATTTTAGTTCCTGCTTTTCATTCAGTTTTTGTCTGATATTGTTTGTGTGTGTAGATGTTATACGTTGCCTTCTAGCATTTGGATTCCCTGAGTTTGTTTTGTGGAAACTAGCAATGCAAATCCGATTCATTTCCACGATCCAGTTCTTTTTGGACAGTTTGGCTCAATGAACCGTTTCAAAAAATTCACAACCACAGCACACATTTGATGCACAAATGCGGGTATGTTCTGCATGTCTGAAGTATATAGAAAGAATAAACCAGTCTTATAAACTCATTGATTAACAACTTAAAATATAATCTGCATGTACAATAAACCATAGTCAAATTTATTTACATCTCTCGACAGAAATGTTTTTGCAGGTTTTATTAAAAGGTTATTTAATTTCAATAGTCATAATTTCGATATTTCCCGCCACTATCCTCGGGCCGGGCCGGGCCGGTCCATTTGATCAAACATTGGTGTTTTTTTAAATCATTACTTTAGCCCAATTGGGTGGGGAGAAAGTTAGGGTGCGTTCACACTTGTAGTTCGGTTGGTTTGGTTCGTTTGGTGCGGACCAAAAAAAAAAAAAAAAACATATAGTCCTGGTCCGCTTAGCGTTCACACTGGCATTTTTAACAGCGAACCTTAAGTTATCGAACCAAAGGCATAGGGATACGGTCACAACCTGATTGGTCGGCTTTTATGACGTATTTTCGCGACGGAGCTCGCTTACCGAACATTCAAATCAATGCTGTGCACTGGATTAAACACAATCATTTTATGCGTGTATATATGCTTTATTTTTACCAGCTGAGAACTCACGAAGAGCTCATAAAATGTTCAAAACATTCAAAACAGCAGCAGGATTTCCTCCGTTGTATGCAGAAACAAATATTGATGAGGCACTTTACCTCCTCGTTGCTCCACGTTTGCCCTCCACTCATTTTTGATACACCGATCTTTCCGTGTCGTCAAATCAGCTGATTTGTAGCGTCGCATCTTGAGGCATCACGTCCTCTTTTTGGTTCGTTTACATGTCTTTGGTCCGTGTTACGTTCATATATCAATCGAACCGCACCAGAGTTCGTTTGGAAGCTTGTTTGGTGCGCACCAGGGTTCGGATGGCAGCATTCACATATGTTCAAACGAACCGCACTAACTGAGCAATCACACCAGGGTTCGTTTTAATCGAACCAAACATGACAAGTGTGAACGCACCCTTATATATATATATATTTTTTTTTTTTTGCAAAGTAAATACTAATACTATAACTAAGTAACAAATGCGGACAACTTTAAACAAGTTAGACTAGTAAAAAAGAAATACTAAATGCAGTCACGTGTCATTCGCAGGGGCTGCGTCTCCTCTACTCGCAGTCTCACACGAATCACACCGGGCAGCTGTATTGTGTAGCGTAAGTGCAACATGGAGCTCCAAGAAGTAAAGAAAAAAATAAAAACAGGAGAATTAACTTTGTGAAAGTTTGGAGGAAAGTCGGAGGTATGGAACCATTTTACCCCCGTCTTCGATAATTGCGCAACCAGGCCAGATTGTTTCAGGTATCCTTGTAAAAGGTCTAAAGATCGAATTTTATCTTCCACAGGGTCAAGACGCTAGGGTTTGATTTTGTAGCCTACTGCCCAGAGAAAGCGAAACTAAAATCATCGGTGTGTTTATGCGCTATAGCCTACAAATAAACTTGACGCGCCTGAAGTCTAATATCAAATAGCCTACAAACTGTGCTAAATAAAATTTTAAATAAAAAGGTATATCCGTCCTACAATGTTTTTTCTACTTTACCACAGCAAAGGATGTGAATAGGTAGCCTATAATAGACTTAATTATAAACAAAAGAAAGGAAGAAACGTTTATAATCCCCTGCGAAAATAGGTGGGATGCGAGTGAAGATTTGGAAGGGAAAAAAACGTAAATAACGGCCCACGTATTAAAAAAAAAGGTCGGGTGTAAATCGGGCTCGGGCTCATAATTACAGTTAATGTTTCGGACACAACGAAACACAACTACGTTTTTCGTTTGTACTGATCTAGGTGTACTGATAGTTTACGAGTTTAATACTTGTAGCATAATTTTTAGTTTATGAAAGTACGCTTTGAAGTATACTCTTAGTAAACTTTACTTTATACTGCAAGTACAGTATATTTTTTAATATTTGTTTTCTTTTTTTACAATTGCTAACAAGCATTTACCTAAACTTTTTACCTAGTTCTTTTCCTTAAATCATAACACAGCAACACACCTACAAAACAGGAGATGAGACATGTAGATCTGCTGAACGGATACTAAGACCTTCGTTCCACTTTGGAACACAGACTAAGTTATATTTGATGAAATCTAAGAGTTTTTTTATTCCCCAGAGAAAGCAACATAATTACCATATTCAAGGTCCAAAAAAGTAGTAAAGACATTGTTAAGACATTGTCCTCGTGACTTCGTTGCAGTTGGTCTTTTACTTAGAAGGCAGGACGTATTCCGCCATATTCCGCACGTTTCAGTTTCTCCCATTCATAACTAATAGGGACCGTATTTCTATATCTATAGTCTTTGGTATTTCTAAGTGACTTGATGTTATAACAGATCCGTTTCGTTTATATTTTATGAGCCTATCTGGAATGTATTGGGGTTCTAGGCCATTGAGTGATTTAAAAACAAGTAACAGTACTTTAAAATTAATTCTAAATACAACTGGAAGCCAGTGACTTACTTTTATTCATTTGGCAGACGCTTTTATCCAAAGCGACTTACAAGGGGAGCAATTAGGGGTTAGGTGTCTTGCTCAAGGACACTTTAGTCATGGTATTGAAGGTGGAGAGAGTGCTGTTTATTCACAATCCCCACCTTCAATTCCTGCCGGTGTGGGAATCGAACCAACAACCTTCAGGTTACAAGTCCAACTCCCTCACCATTAGGCCACGACTACCCCTGCAAGGAGTAGTCGTGACTTGAGTGCAAGTGACCTGAGGACTGGTGTGATATGTTCATATTTTCTGGCTCTGCTCCACGTTCTGTATGAGCTGCAGCTGTGAACAAGTTTCTCTAAGTCTTGACTGGAAACAAAACATCTAATTCTTGCAATTTTTTTGAGATGATAATAGCTGATTTAGTTATTGCTTTTACATGACTACTGAAACTAAGGTCTGACTCCAAAATCACAGCAAGATTCCTGATTTGATTTTTTGTTGTTGTTAATTTGGCTAAAGTAGATCTGGATATCATCTACATAGCTGTGATAGGCAATTTGGCTCTTTCTCATTAAGGTTTTGTGTATTACTTGAGAGATGTGGTTCACTATCCAGCCCACTAGGGCGACTCAAGGATTACTGTACGGACAAGTTACACATAGAAGTGAGTGTGTATGTTCCTGTACTGAATACAGTGTTGTTCTAGGCTCTTCAATAAACCTCAAGAGACAATTAATGCCTCCTTGTTAATGCATACTATACAGTGGAAAAGAACATTTCTCTGAAACGCCGTATAATTAAAATAAGTTTTACTACAGAAATAGCCACACATGTAAATGTCCTGCTCTGTGTTCACAAATTTCAAATCTCTCTCTCTCTCTCTCTCTCTCTCACACTCTCACACACACACACACGTTGGTTTTTCATGTGTTAAGGAGGATTTTCATAGACATTTTATTTTGTTTAACATTTTATAAAAATATAATTTTATATGATTAATAGGCTGTTTTCCTCATGGGGACCAGAAAAACAAAATAAATTCCAAATAAGTTCTAAAATTATGGTATTACATTTGCTGGGACGTTTGGTTCACAACGCAGTGTTTACCAGGACCACACACGCACACACACACACTTTGAAAATTGTGGTTCACATTTAAGATAAACTGCTTATAATGTAAAAAGAATTCATCACATTTGGTTATCCAAATTGGAAATTGCATATTAGTTCTATAGATCCTATTGTTACATGTTTTACTAGTCTGCACTGTTTGTTTTCATCTTCACATGTGCTCATTGTTTTGGTTTTGTTCCCGCCACTTGTTTGTCTCATTATTTGTTCATTCCTATCAGCAGTGTCCTGTTAATTACCTCGTGTTTCACCTTGTATATATACCTCTGTGTTTCTATTAGTCCTTGTCCGATATTGTTGATGTTAAGATGTGTTCCACGTTCATCCCCTGCATCTGAATATAAAGACTTGTATTATTATATTAATTCCTGTCTCCTCGCTTGCTTGGACACGTAACGTAGCAGCCTATAGAATCAACATCTAAGATTCACTGATTAATTACTCCAGTTGAATAAAATAATAGCCAAATGTATTAAACTGGACGAAAAGAGATGCAAATGAAAAGTTGAATGAAAGAAACATTTATAGGCTATAGATAAAACTCTTATTTTGTGTAGAGAAAAGGATATTTTGTGTATTGTACTAACACAATTGAAAATATTCTAAATGATTGATCAAAGTGATGATCTGTTGTGATATTACTAAGAGTTTTGAAAATTTACCAATTGCTTGTGAAAATTGCACCGAAGCAATTTTTTTTTAAACTGTTAGTAGGCAGGACTAAAGCTCCAAAGGCTGTACCAAAGCCATTGAAAACAGTTATAGTTGTGGAGTTGTTTTATCAGATCTGGAGAGATTTAATGTCTTTTATCTTCAGTTGATTTCTTCTAAGGCTGTGGCTGAAGTCAGTTGTAGTTCTTGTGTTTCTGCTCGTCTCTTTTTTCTGTTCTTTTCTTTTCTTCAGTGATTCTGCTTGTTAATGCTGAGATGACTCTATAAATAATATATAAAGATTTTGTGGCTCAGATAAGGTCCAGTTGTTTTATTTATTTGCTCTTGGCTGACATGTGGCATTTCTACGGCCTGCTTGTGGCCCAGATCTGGCAAACAGCAGCGGTTCGCACAAGTGACATCATTCCACACTACAAGTGGCCCAGATCATCATTCCGCATTTGCCAGATGTGGGCCGGATCTGGGCCGACACAAAGTTGCTATCTGGGTTTAGGCCAAATGTGAGCATGCATTTACTAATCTCACGTGTACAAAAAAAAGATTCAGTATTCCTTAAAATGAATGAAAACAGTGAAATGCAAAATTAGAATACTATGCAAACCTCCAATAATTAAATGCTAAATAAAACAAATATTTTTATGCGTTTAATCTCACTTTATTGACCAGTGTACTTGCGTCTGACCTTCGATGATTCATTTAAACCATAAACAAAAATGTCTTTATATTTTTTGTTTTTATTAGTGAAGTAAATGTTAAAGGTATATATATATATATATATTTTATATATACATAATATATATGTATATATAAAACAAGCCCAGCCCAGGTGAAAAAAGTACCACAAAAGTAACAAAGTAACATAATTTTCTTAAAAAGTAACCAACTTTAAGAAAGTAACTCAATCTTGTAATGGATTACTTTTCAAAGTAACTTTCCCCAACACTGCCTGTTACACATGCATGTAACAAGAAAAACAAACAGCGTCTCCTTAAAACAGCAAAAACACTGGCTCAACTGTTCTTTAAAGGTGCACCAGTAGGTCAGGTCCTTTTTAAAATCCAGTTCCTCACATTGCAGAGTAGACTCTCTGCGATCAACTCTTTCATTTTGTAATGTCTTGTCATTTTTTTGCTATTATTTTATAATGTCTTGCCAAAGGGGCTTAAGCAGACCTATTTATTCCATTGTTATTTCTGTCAAACTTTAATTTCCTCATAAAGATCCTCCCCTTTTGATAAGATATAAAATGGACACTGAAACAGACACGTCACTTCATTCACCTCCTGATCAAAGATGGATCTGCCCATCTCAGTTTTTCTTCTCTTCATTCTTTTCACTGCAGGTACAAATTACTTTAATTGTTGTGGGATACTAATACAGATCACCAATCTCTCTCACTCTCTCTCTGTTTTATTTCTACAGGACACTCTCTCAACTGTTATGAATGTATGAGTCTGACGGGTTCTTGTGCAGATCAGAAGGTAAAAACATGTCTCAGTGGATCTTCTCAGTGCACGAGTTCAACAACAGTTACACAAGTTGGTAAGTCCAATATGATTGAAATGTACAGTTATATTTGACTGATGGAGATGCTGCTATTATTTACTGGAGCTGCAACAGAACAACTACTCGTTTTTATGGCAGAATTCATTCAAAGAATGTTTCTATTTAAGTTTTTTATTTACTTTGGTTAAATACCAAAATGGTTTGAAATGAGAAAAATGCTTTTCAGCTGTAAGAGGTTTGATTTTAACTCACTGTTGCTTTCTACGTTAACATTTATAAATAAATTTCCCACCAAAATCATGTGAAGCTGAACTGGTCTTTCCCGTATCATTCATGTTTTTTAGGTGACATTAGTTCTACAGTGAGGGCTAAAAATTGTGCTGTGGGCTGTCTCAATGGCTCCATGAACTTCGATGTTTTAAGGATGACTTTCTCCTGCTGTAACACAAATCTTTGTAACGTCCAAGATACTCAAGGTATTGAACTTCAATGATCATATGCAAACAACTTCTTGTTTTCTGTCAGGAATTGATTGAATGGAGTCTCTCAAGGAGTGTTGTTTCTTTAGATATTATATCTTGTAGAGAAAATAAAAGAACACTTGTTTACTTGTGTAGATCCCAGCACTAATGTCCCCAATGGAAAGACATGTTACTCTTGCGATGGGAACAGCTGCTTAAGCATAATGAGCTGTTCAGGGACTGAAGACCGCTGTGTTAAAGCAACAGGTGAGCATCTGGAAAAAGAAGATCATCATTAATTTCGTTTCTCCATCTTTCACTTTTAACATTAGACACAGATCAGATATCAATGTCCAGATGACTGAATCAACCTTTGTTTTCTTTCTTTTCATCAGCGACTTCTGGGGGACAGTCAGCGGTTGTCAAAGGCTGCGTGTCTAAATCCATTTGTGACGCCACAGCATCGATTCCTAATGTTGAGAGCGTCACATGTTGTGAGGGGAACCTGTGTAACGGTGCTCCGAGTGTCTCCCAGAGCTTCCTGTTCCTCTGCTGTTCTCTGCTCTCCTACTTCCTGCTGCACTGAATCCAGCAGCTCTTCACATCCTACAATCAGACGTGAAGTACTGAATATACAGTATATATATATCAAGAATTTTTAGTGTTCTGATGTGAAAAACTAGGTATACTAAACATTTCATGAAATAAAATATTTTAATCAGTCCTAAAAATATGAACATTATTCAAAACAACAACAACAAAATCTGTTTGTAAAAATCTGAGTTTGTAAAGCAGTAATTGCGTTCTCAAGATCAGGACCACAAAAGCAACAAGAGAAGTAATGAGATATGATGAGCAGAGACACTTCACAAATACTGTCTGTCATTTCACCTCATGCACATTATGCAATAAAACATTCTGAATTCAACTTTTGTTTGTGTTGATTTGACATTGAATAGCAATTTGATTGATTGTGCTCCATTAATAATTTTAACATTTAATTGTTACGTGTTGCTGGTTCAAAGGAAGCGCGTGACAAGGGAAATCCTTTAATCCAGGTCACGGATAAACAGGAGAAATAACGAGACGTAATCACACCAAACACACAATCCAAACAACATCAACACTCGACCAGGACAGAATGAAACTCAGGGCTTAAATAACAGGAACACAAGGAGATAATGAGACTAATGATACAACACAGCTGAAATGGATAAACTAATGATGACGTAACCAAGGTAACAAAGTGTGGCGGGAACATAACAAAAGAAACGTGACAGAAAAACCAAGTCCAAACACACAGACGTGACGTTAATATTGTAATGTATCTGTTAAACTCTGTGAAAGAGTTAAAACCCTGAATATGTCTGTATAAAATATTGAATGTATTTCACAATAATTAACTTAATCATATTGATAAATTATGAATTTATCAAATTGATAATTATGGAATCCTGTTTCTGCCACAGTTGAGTAAAAATGTGATTCTCTGAGAATGATTAGAAACTTTCTCATAATTACTTCATATGTTATAAGATTTGGGGAATAATAATATTACATCTCTTAATATTTCATTATTTCATTAAATATTGATATAAGAATATTGTCAGGTGACGTGCAGGCAGGAAAGCACAGAGATGAAGGAGAAATTCTAATAATGTCTTTTAATGAATATTCAGGGGAAAACAAAGATGCAAACACGTCTATGAACAAACGAGAACGGACACGGACTGAGGGAAAACACAGGGAATATATACATGGGCTAACACAGGGAGAAACGAGGTGATGAATTACACACCGGTGATGGGGATAAACTAATGATGAATGAGGAGTGGCGGGAAAAACCGAAACAAAGAACACGAGTGGAACAAAGTGTAACCAAAAACAGTCCGGGAACACAAACACATGTAACAAATATCTATATTTTTGACATTAAAGTGTGTGTGTGTTTCTGTGGGGGTTATGTTTAGGTGTGGGCCTTTGTCAGGTGAAGGCTTGGTCATGTTGAAGTGAGAAGCCTGTTTGTCAAGTTGAAACTGTTGTCAGGCTGCCTTTAGTCGTCCCAGTCTCATCTGCTGAGGCTGACAGAAGTTTCTGGGCTCTTAGGAGACTGAAAACATGGCTCAGATCAACAACGGCACAAGTGAGACGTAACAATACTGCTGTGTGCAACGTCCACCAGGACGACAATATTGATGTGAAACAAATAACAGTTCCTCTCTATTTTTTGACAGACGTAGACATGTGTTTGGCTTCTTCAACGAGGAACAAGACACACTGACATTGACTATTGCACTGCACAGGGTTGGGGAGTAACAAAATACAAGTAACTTAGTTACGTATTTAAAATACAAAATTTGAGTAACTGTATTTCATTACAGTTACATTTTAAATGGGTGGTAATCAGATTACAGTTACATCTGAAAAGTGTTTTAGATTACCAAAGTGATTACTTTGAATTTTTATGTCATTTAAACAGCAATTGGTGATTCTCTGACTCTGACAGTCTGAAAAAGTGGAGTTAAGTTTCATGTTTTCCACTGTTTTCATGTTTTCTGATAGTTGTTTGCGAGTCATTTTATAATTGTAAAAAAAGGTCACTGCAACTTTTTCTCACAATTTGTTTTTTCCCCTCACAATTGTGAGTTTGCATTTCACAATTCTGACTTCTTTTTCTCAGAATTGTGAGATTTAATAAACTCACAATTGCAAGTTATAAAGTCAGAATTGGGGGATATGAACTGGCAATACTGACTTTTTTCCTTCCAGTTGTGAATTTAGTATGTGAGTTAAATGTCATAATTCTGACTTTTCTCAATATTGTGAGTTTATATCTCATAATTTTGACTTTTCTCAATATTACGATTTTATATCTCATAATTCTGACTTTATAACTCACAATTGCAACTTTATATCACACAATTCTGAAGGAAAAAAGTCAGAATTGTGAGATAAAAACTTGCAACCTTTTTTGTGTTTGTTCCACACTTATTAGTATTCCAAAGTATTCTAAAGTATTTAGATTAAGTTACTAAACTTGAGTAATGTAACGAAATACGTTACAAATGACTTTTTAAAGCATGTATTTTGTAATCTGTAGTGAAATACATTTTAAAAAGTAACCTACCCAGCCCTGGCACTGCATATGAGTGGAGTAAAGTTCTCTGTTAAACTGCCTCCTTGTCATTAAACATTACCTGTAACATTACAGAATTCATTTATTAACATATTGTTAAAGTCAATATAGACTAAAAACCTTAATACATTACCACATTCATTCACCAATTTCACAATCAAACCTATGCCCGTGGTGTCACGACCCAATTTGCTGTTCTGTAAGGTTCAAACTCATTTCCCTAACTGTTGTGGACTTCACGCGGTTGCTCAACAAACTTACCTATTTCTGAACAGACATAAAAGGAATTGAAACATTATTCCTGTATAGTTTCTCTGTTTCCGACACACGATGGTTCTGCGTGTTTTTCTTCTTTTTATTTTTCTCAATGGAGGTACAAAAAACAGCAAGTATTGAATGTATTATTTGGTACACAGAGCTCACTGAATGTCTCTCTCTGTCTTTAAGGATATTCTCTCAGGTGTTACTCGTGCTCATCTGCTTTGGCGGGTTCCTGTGAAGCAACAGTGGAGACATGTCCAGCTGGATTTTCTAAATGTGAAAGCAGTACAGTGAGTCAATCAGTTGGTAAGTTCAGTGTGAAGTGGAAATCTGCTGAAATAATTCACTGGAAGTGAGAGAGAAGTATACTTGTTGATCATTTCACATAACGGCAAATCTTGGAATTGTTTTATTATCTTAATATATGGTTGTTTTTTGCAGATTCTACTAAGGTGTCCTTCACAATTAAAGGGTGTGCAGATCATTGTGAACCAGGGACCAAACAGATACCACTTGGAAGGACTTTGTCTCTCCAGTGCTGTGACACTGACCTCTGCAATGCAGCAGGTATTCTTCTTGATTTGACTGCTAGTTTGATTTTATCTACAGTAACTTAAAATGAGGAAAAGATACAAACATTAATACGAGTAATTCAATTATTCAAACACAATAAGTGATTGTTCATGAAACACAATAGAAGTCAAAAATAGTGTAAAGCTTGAACAGCATGAAAAGCTTATGAATTAGTCAAGTGCTTTCTGAGAGTTTTTATTGTTTTTAAATGAATTTGATAAACAATAAACATGCCATTTTAATAACTATTATGATTAGTAGTATTAATACTAATTTCTTTATTATCTTGGTTAGATGGAGTGTATAAAGGACGCTTCCTCCTGCTCTTCTCTCCTCTGCTCTTCTACTTCCTGTTTCAGTGAGTCCAGATTCTTCAGATTCTACAGCAAAGTTCGCCGTCAAAACTGAATATTATACATAATTGCTATAATTTACTGAATAAAGCTTGTTTGTTGTTCTGCTGTTCTTAGCTTTAAGGAACTGAAAGTATGTATTAATTAAGATAAATATGAAACAAAATACTGCATCAGCACTAACAGATTTAATAAAGAATTAAGGCAAAAGAGTGTGCTGAACTGCTGTAATGAAACATTTACACCCCTGAATGTATTACACATCTTTCTCAGTTATTTCTGTGAGTGACTGGAAATTTGGTTTATTTTGGTTGTTCAACTAGTAAAGTTTAAAAAGGTTGAAATGCTTAGAAATGCTCACATTTACATTTAAGACATTTAGATTGTATCCAGAGAGACTGCAAAATTGTAAAAATTGCAAAAAGTGATCTGAAATGTTGTAGATTTACATGTGCTAATGATAATTCCTGAAATGATATATTTTGGCTCAAAAGGCTTGTTTGTGATCTTTGGGTTTGTTCAGGGTGATTATTACACACACAAAATACAGGAGACATTATATATTACTGGAGGTTATTAAAACTGAAGAATGGATGATGTAGTTTGTTATGTTAGAAAATTCTTTGTACATTTATGTTTGTTCCCCATCTAGAGGTGAAGAGGGCGAAAAAAGATGATAAATATGTATGCTGAACTCAAACCCACAAAAGGGAGCTGCTGGTGCAGGTACACAGTGTTGAAAAATGGTAAAAAAAAAAAAAAGATAAAGACAGGAGTTGGCTCCCACATTCACTTAAAAGAGCCATATGCACTTAAGCCCTGTCCAAAATCGAATACTTCCCTATATATAGTATGTGAAAAGCAGTATGCCAAAAGAGTGGTATGTCCGAATACTTAGTATTTGAAAACGGTAGGCGAAATTTCCCTGGATGACCTACTACTTCTGGTGAGATTCTGAAGTGCGCATTCGGTGGACACTTTACTGTCCTGTAAGGCCACGGGAGGGGTTTTATGAATGGAAGTGAAGCGACGCAACGGTTGCTGTTATAGGTCATGTGACAGTAACAACATAGCAGATATAGTACATCCGAATTTCATTCATACTACCCATTTTCAAACCATATAGAGCATACTTTTTAACGATTGCAAAGTAAATTCAAATTCAAATGTAGTACCTAATCAGCACAGCAATGGTTTTTTGGACTTACAATAGTGATCCTCGGCTCTGACGCTCCACTCTGCGATGGCTCATGCGGGCATTCTGTGTCACAGGATAGTTACAGGTGAGGCTCTAGGTCCGGAGTATCGCTGGCGAGGTCCTCTTCTCCGAGGCAGATGGTGAATGGCAAGTTATAGCTCGCCAGCACCAACTTCACAAAGGCATTTTTGCATGTTTGTCACACTTAAATATTTCAGATCATCAAACTAATTTAAAAATTAGTCAAAGATAACAAAAGTAAACACAAAATGCAGTTTTTAAATGAAGGTTGTTATTATTAAAGTAATACAACTGGCCGACTTACATCGACAGCTCGACTGTGGAGAGAGTCAGCAGCACTAAATTCCTGGGGGTGACATCACAGAGGATCTCACCTGGACCACCAACATCATGTCACTCTCCAAGAGGGCACAACAGCGCCTACACTTTCGCCGCCGGCTGAAAAGAGCAAGTCTCCCTCCACCCATCCTTACCACTTTCTACAGGGGAACCATTGAGAGTGTGCTGATCAGCTGCATCACTGTCTAGTACGGTAATTGTACTGCAGCAGACCGCAAGATCCTACAGCGGACAGTGAACACAGGTGCTAAGATCATCAGTGCCCCTCTCCCCTCCATCATGGACATTTTCCTTACACGATGCTCCAGCAAAGCCAACAGTATCGTGAAGAACTCCACCCATCCCTCTCACAGTCTCTTCCAGCTCCTACCATCAGGAAGACAGTACCGGAGCATCAGACCCCGCTCCACAACAGTGCTCAACAGCTTTTTCCCTCAGGCGGTGAGAGCCCTGAATGCAAACCACCCCACCGCTCTCTGAACCCCCCCACTCACTCCACATTAAAGAAAAGAACTTATAGCACTAGACACTTTTCACATTACAAACACTTGCACTAAAAACTTGCACTACAAAATCATCCTGCACTGTTCCCCTGCCAGCTGCTCGACTTAAAATGTTTCTCTTTGCACATGTACAGTATTCATCTGAAACATTTGTAGTTTTTTTTTTTTTAGTATTTTAGTATCTTAGTGTAGTGTGAAGGACGCATGAATCAAACCACGTACAAGGTTGTCCTGGAAGAAAACTTGCTTCCTTCTGCTCTGACAATGTTCCCCAACTCTGAGGACTGGTTTTTTCAGCAGGACAATGCTCCATGCCACACAGCCAGGTCAATCAAGGTGTGGATGGAGGACCACCAGATCAAGACCCTGTCATGGCCAGCCCAATCTCCAGACCTGAACCCCACTGAAAACCTCTGGAATGTGATCAAGAGGAAGATGGATGGCCACAAGCCATCAAACAAATCCGAGCTGTGTGAATTTTTGCACCAGGAGTGGCATAAAGTCACCCAACATCAATGTGAAAGACTGGTAGAGAGCATGCCAAGACGCATGAAAGCTGTGATTGAAAATCAGGGTTATTCCACCAAATATTGATTTCTGAACTCTTCCCAAGTTAAAACATTAGTATTGTGTTGTTTAAAAATGAATATGAACTTATTTTCTTTCCATTATTCGAGGTCTGACAACACTGCATATTTTTTGTTATTTTGACCAGTTGTTGCTTTTGGCAAATAAATGCTCTAAATTACAATATTTTTATTTGGAATTTTGGAAAAATGTTGTCAGTAGTTTATAGAATAAAACAAAAATGTTAATTTTACACAAACAGATACCTATAAATGGTAAACCCAGAGAAACTGATAATTTTGCAGTGGTCTCTTAATTTTTTCCAGAGCTGTAGGTTAACATTTTTTAATATACAGTATATTTATAGTAAAATCAGTAGGATAGTTCAATGTGGTTCTGTGTGACACGACATTTCGTTCCACTGTATGTCCCCACATGTAGCAGAATGACAATAAAGCTCAACTTGACTTGACTTGACTGTGTGAAAAAGTGATTTCCCCCTAAACCTAATAACTGGTTGTTCCACCCTTAGCGGCAACAACTGCAATTAAGAATTTGCTATAACTTGCAATGAGTCTTTTACACCGCTGTGGAGGTGGCCCACTCATCTTTGCAGAATTGTTGTAATTCAGCCACATTGGAGGGTTTTTGAGCATGAACTGCCTTTTAAAGGTCATGCCACAGCATCTCAATAGGATTCAGGTCAGGACTTTGCCTAGGCCACTCCAAAGTCTTCATTTTGTTTTTCTTCGGCCATTCATAGGTTGACACATATTTCACATATTTCTATAGAAATTGAACTCAGGTGTGGTAAACCACAGTTATGTTTTAACAAAGTGTGTTTAGCAAACACTTTTTCACACAGGGCCATGTAGGTTTGGATTTTGTTTTCCCTTAATAATAACAACCGTCATTTAAAAACTGCATTTTGTGTTTACTTGTGTTATCTTTGACTAATATTTAAATTTGTTTGATGAGCTGAAACATTTAAGTGTGACAAACATGCAAAAAAAATAAGAAATCAGGAAGGGGGCAAACACTTTTTCACACAACTGTATATTCTTCAATTTTTTTTTTAGTCTTGCTTAAGAATGTGATCGAAATGATGAAACTCACACTGATGTGTTGTAGGACATTAAAGATTTTTGTCTTTCACATTTTGGGCTGCTCCTGCACGCACGAACCTGCACAAATCACACGCATGATTGTTCATAGTTTCATTTCAATAATTTCAGAGAAGATGAAACTTTTGGTTCTGTTTAAACAGGTCGAATCCAATTCCAGTATAGGCGTTGGCCATATACAATTAAACTGTTGATACTGAATCCTGTTTCTTAACGACTATGTTTACATGTAGACCAAGAATGCTGTCTTAATAACAGTAAGATTTTTACATGACACGACAGAACTCTTCACTCCAGTTTACATGCAATTCTCACTACTCCAATTATTCACATATTCACACATATTATTGGCATAATAATACCACATTCGGATAGGCATACAGTGGGCATGTTACCAGCCGTTGTTTTAATCTACTCACATCAAATTCAAAATACATTTTTATGGACGTATTAGACATTATTCGGCGCCATTATGAACTTTGCAATGCCGGGTTTGCCTACGCTGCCATCATGTTCTTTGCACCATCTGAATAATGAATAAAGAATAATGTCACAGAGTTCATTCATGAAGTTGTGTGAACAATACACACCATCCGTGTATGTCTGGGCACATGTGCACTTTGGTCAGAGCGGCAATAATGCGATTAAGGCGTTTACATGCCTGTAAATTGTGATTAAAATCAACGTACACCACATAGTTTAATGCAGTTATGGTTACTATACGATTAACATCTTAATCGCATTCGTTTGATCGAAGTATTGTGTTTACAGGAGGTAAAGTTTAATTGCAAATATTGCCAAAATCCCATTATAATGGTTTAATGGGTGCATGTAGAAGCAGTTCCCATCCTCTTCTCTTAATCCCTAAAGTCTTTCTAATTAAATTGAATTTTATTTCTTCTGCCAAACACAAACAGATATTTTACTTTCTACAGTGGAAAGAAAGGCATGCTGGTTTTGAATGACATGAGGGCAAATAAAAGATGATAGAATTTAAGTTTTTGTGTGAACTATCACTTTAAGAAGGTTAGTTAGACCTATAGCCTACATTTATTGCAATTCCTTATTAAACCTTCCTCGATATTTATTGGCAAGTAAATTATGTAAGCTTAAATTTCAGTTTCATTTTCTTGTGAAGATCCTCCCCTTTTGATAGATATAAAATGGACACTGAAACAGACACGTTACTTCATTCTCCTCCTGATCAAAGATGGATCTGCAAATCTCAGTTTTTCTTCTCTTCATTCTTTTCACTGCAGGTACAAAGACAAATAATGTTTGTGATGTTACTGAGAATAATAACAGATCACTGATCTCTGTTTTATTTCTACAGGACACTCTCTGAGCTGTTATAAGTGTATGGGTATGACGGGTTCTTGTGCAGATCAAACGATACAATCATGTCCCAGTGGATCTTCTCAGTGCATGAGTATAACAGCTGTGACACAAGTCGGTAAGTCCAATATGATTGAAATGTACAGTTATATTTGACTGATGGAGATGCTGCTATTATTTACTGGAGCTGCAACAGAACAACTACTCGTTTTTCTGACGGAATTTACAATTTCAATCACAGAATATTCTACATATTTCTGATATTTAATCTGTTTTCTCTCATATTGTTATGATTTTGTGTTTAAAAAAAATGTTTGAAATAAGAAAAATGCAACATTTTGACATATTTATAATTAAATTTTCCATCAAAATAATGTGCAGTTAAATTGGTCTTTCCTGTATCATTCATGTTTTTTAGGTGGCATTACTTCTAAAGGGAAGATTAAAGATTGTGCTCCCGCTTGTCAAAGTGGGTCTATGAACTTAGGCAATTCAAAGACGGCTATTTCCTGCTGTAACACAGACCTGTGTAACTTCCAGGATGCTCCAGGTATTGAACTTCAATGATCATGTGCAAATGACTATCTTCTTTAAAGTCAACACTCATTTTACTTCCAAATGACATTCAATCAGGAAATAAAACACAGGGTGGAGTGTTGTTTCATTAGATGTAATATTTTATGCAGAAAATGAAATTAAAATAATACCTGTTTTCTGTAAGACCCAGACACAAAGGATTAGTTCTCACAAGGTTTTATTGAACAAGGATTCTGAACACAGGTGAAATGGTTTGGTATGGTAGGTCAACACAGTTCGTGGTTGTTATAAGGTGACTTAGCTTGCAGATGAATAATGTCCTTTTCCCGTTTCCTAGGGAGATCAGAAGATTGCCAGCGGTCCGCGAACACTCCTGTTGGTGTGCAGGTTGAAGACGAGATGATCGATGAGATGCACAGAGCAGGTAAGTCATGCAGGTGAGTCTGTAGTCCATGTATGAACGAGATCAGACAACTGGCAGTGAGTGAGAGTGTGTGTTATATGGGGTGAACTGTGATTGCGGGCAGGTGTTGCTGATCAGTATTCCGGGGAGAGTGAACGAGTGGGCGGAGTGAAGCGTGAAGGTGATGTAGACGTCGTGACAGTACCCCCCCCTCCACGGGCGGCTCCTGACGCCCTAGAAGGCCGACGACGGGGTCGACCACGTCCACGGGGTCCTGGTCGACTGGGATGTTCCAGATGGTACTGTGTCAGGAGAGAAGGATCCAGAATGTCATTACGTGCCACCCACGACCTCTCTTCGGGACCGAAGCCCTCCCAGTCGACCAGGTATTCTAGTCGGGTCCCACGTCGCCGGGAGTCCAGGATTTCATGGACCTGGTATATCCTCTCGGTGTCAGTGAGGTCTGGAGGAGGAGGTACATCGGTGCTTGCAGGGTCTGTGGGCGGAAACATAGGATTAATGACTGGTTTAAGGAGTGAGACGTGGAAAGAAGGTGCAATACGATACGTGCTGGGAAGGTTGAGACGGTAGGTGACCTCGTTGATCTGCCTCTGCACTGTGAATGGACCTAAGTAGCGGGGACTCAGCTTACGACAGGGCAGGCGCAGACGAATGTCCCGGGTAGAGAGCCATACTTGTTGGCCGGGCTGGAAGTTAGGTGTCGGACCCCGATGACGGTCAGCCTGGATCTGGTGTCTGCGCACTGCCTGTTGTAGGTGTACATGCGCTGAGTCCCATACCCTCTCGCTCTGCTCGAACCAGTTCTGGACGGCTGGGACATCGGTTTGTTCACCGGACCAGGGAAAGAGTGCTGGTTGATATCCCAGCACGCATTTGAAGGGTGTTAGCCGAGTAGTAGATTGTTGTAAGGAGTTCTGGGCATATTCGGCCCAGGGAAGGAACTGGTTCCAGGAGGACTGGTTACGATGGCAGTAAGACCGCAGGTATCTCCCGATCTCTTGGATCTTCCGCTCTGTCTGTCCATTAGTCTGTGGATGGTAGCCAGAGGACAAACTGACGGTGATACCCAGGAGTTGAAAGAAGGCCCTCCAGACTCGGGAGATGAACTGGGGACCTCGATCTGAGACAATATCCTCTGGGAGACCAAAGTTGCGAAAGACGTGAGTAAACAACATCTCGGCAGTTTGAAAAGCCGTTGGTAGACCCTTGATGGGGATGAGTTTACACATCTTCGAGAACCTGTCTACGACCACAAGGATACTGGTGTAGGTATTCGAGGAAGGCAGGTCGGTCAGAAAGTCAACTCCAATATGTGTCCAGGGACGATGTGGTATTGGTAAAGGTACCAGTTTGCCAGCCGGCATTTGACGAGGTGTATTTGTAATGGCACAGACAGAGCAGCCCTTGACGTACCGGGAGACATCCTGGGTCATACGGGGCCACCAATAGCGTTGGCGAAGGAGCGAGAGGGTACGCTGGCTGCCTGGGTGTCCAGAGCCCGGAGAGGTGTGTACGGATTCCAGGAGGAGCTGACGACAGGATGGAGGAACATACATCAGCCCCTCCGGTCCCCCCGGCGGAGCAGGATTGGTCTCTTGGGCTTGGAGTATGGCGTTGTCCCACTCCCATTGAATGGGACTAACTATGACGGCTGGAGGAAGAATTGGCTCGGGAGGCGACTGGCTAGGATCGGAAGTGGGAGTTCGAGAGAGGGCATCAGCCTGGATGTTCTTCTCACCTCTTCGGTAGGTGACTATAAAGTCAAATCTAGTGAAGAACAAGGCCCAGCGGGCTTGACGGGTGTTGAGTCTCTTGGCTTCCCGGAGGTATTCGAGATTTCGGTGGTCAGTGATGACTTCGAATGGGTGGTTAGCTCCCTCTAGCCAGTGCCTCCATTCTTCGAGAGCAAGCTTTATTGCGAGAAGTTCTCGATTCCCCACGTCATAGTTCTGCTCCGCCGGGGATAGCTTGTGTGAGAAGAAGGCGCATGGATGAGTACGAGGTGGGTCACCCTGCCGCTGGGAAAGGATGGCTCCTACGCCGGTCTGAGAAGCATCAACTTCGACACGAAATGGTAGATGTGGATCGGGGTGCCGCAGGATAGGCGCCGAGCTGAATGCTTCCTTAAGTTGGTCGAAGGCCGCCTGTGCGTGCAGATGCCAGGACAGAGACTTGGGACCCTTCTTGAGCAGTGAGGTAAGTGGTGAAGTCAACTGGCTGAAGTTATGGATAAACTTTCTGTAGAAGTTGGCGAACCCCAGGAATCTCTGTAGTTCCTTGATGGTCTGAGGCTCCGGCCACTCACGAATGGCATCCACCTTCCTCTGGTCCATACTCACTCCTTGGTGATTGATCACGTACCCCAGGAAGTGGACCTCGTGGAGGTGGAATTCACATTTCTCTAACTTAAGGTAGAGTTGGTGATCTCTGAGTCGTTGTAGGACCTGACGAACATGATTATGATGGTCTGGTAGGTTCTGGGAATATATCAGGATATCGTCGATGTAGACTATGACAAATTTATGGAGGAGATCGCGGAAGATCTCATTCATATAATTCTGAAAGACTGAAGGAGAGTTCGCCAGGCCATACGGCATCACCAAGTATTCATAGTGCCCTGATGGTGTAACGAACGCGGTCTTCCATTCGTCTCCTGTGCGGATACGGATCAAGTTGTAGGCACTGCGTAGGTCTAACTTGGTGAATACTCGAGCTCCACGGAGTTGTTCCAAGGCTGCAGGGACCAGAGGAAGGGGATACCTAAACTTCACCGTTTGGGAATTGAGCTTCCTGTAGTCTATACAGGGTCTCAAGCCTCCGTCCTTCTTGGCGACGAAAAAGAAGCTTGAGGCGGCAGGGGACGTAGAAGGACGGATGAACCCCTGGAGTAGAGCCTCGGAGATGTACTCATCCATGGCCTTCTGCTCCGGGATGGACAGTGGATAGACTTTACCTTTAGGTAGGATGGTCCCAGGCAGCAGGTCTATTGCACAGTCCCATGGCCGATGAGGTGGAAGTTGCGTTGCCAGCCGCTTACTGAAGACATCCTGGAACGCCCGGTATTCTTCAGGAATCTCCCGTTCATGAAGGGGTTCAGGACTCTCGATGGATGTAGAGCAGATGGGTAACGTGACCGGATTAGAACTGTGGGTTGAGGATGAGCGAGGAATCTTCTGTACTGGATGAAGACAGGTCTGTTGGCAATGTTGACTCCATTTCAAGATCTCACCGGTGTCCCAGTTAAAGACAGGATTGTGTTCGGCTAACCAAGGGCGTCCCAGGATGATATCTGTGGTGGAACCCTCCAGCACCAGAAACGATATCCTCTCTTGATGTAGACACCCGATGTGAAGTTGAAGAACCGGTGAGCGATGATTGATGACCCCTCGACCCAGCGGTTTGCCCAGAATAGTATGGATTTTCAGTGGATGGTGGTAGCGCTTGCGTTGAAGGCTTAGCGCCCGGAGGAACTGGCGTGAGATGAAGTTCCCCGCGGAGCCTGAGTCGACGAGAGCTTGCGCTGCAACATAGGATTTTCTAATCAGAAAGTATACTGTAGTTCGAATTAAATGGGAAATCTGTGGCTGAATTTCAATAGTACTCACCGCGGGTCGAGGGGGTCGGATGGTACAGTTGAGGAGTTGATGTCCCTCGCCGCCGCAGTAGAGGCAGAGATGATTTGTGATGCGACGTTGTCGTTCAGCCTGGGAGAGATGGTAGGTGTCAACATTCATAGGTTCTGGTGCTGGATGAGCGACTGGCAAGTTGACTGGCGGGAACTGCGATACGGGTGTAAGAGGTTCGCAAGCAGATAATCGTTGTGAGACACGCACAGTCTTCTGAAGGAAGGTTTCCAGTCCGAGAGAGTCGTCGTAAATGACCATGAGCTGACGGATATCAGGATTTAGACCAAGGCGATAAGCAGTGAGTAAGGCTACCTCGTTCCATCCACTATTCGCGGCGAGAGTCCGGAAGCGTAGCGTGTAGTCTCCTACTGATGATGAGCCTTGGCGTAGATGGAAGAGTTGGTCAGAAACAGATAATGTGGAGGTGGTTTGACCGAAGACCTCTCGGAAATGGTTTGTGAATGCTGCTAGGGAATTAAGGATGGTTGCGTTAGATTTCCATAGCGCTTGTGCCCAGCGCAGCGCCTTACCGGCGAGTAAATTCACCATGAAGGCCACTTGAGCTTTCTCCGTAGCAAACAGATGAGGCTGGATTTCGAAGAAAAGCGAACATTGCATCAAGAACCCGTCGCAGTCCTCCGCCTCGCCTGAGTAGGGCGCTGGTCTGGCCACGGGACATGCAGAGGCAGCGTTGGGTGGTGAAGAAGTCGCTGGGAGCGATGCAGGAAGTGCCGCGGGACCAGCTGGAACAGATTGGGTAAGCGTGCTCGTGGTGCTGGTGGAAGCGGGTGAATCCATGTTCATGTTTTGGTCTGATCTTCTGTAAGACCCAGACACAAAGGATTAGTTCTCACAAGGTTTTATTGAACAAGGATTCTGAACACAGGTGAAATGGTTTGGTATGGTAGGTCAACACAGTTCGTGGTTGTTATAAGGTGACTTAGCTTGCAGATGAATAATGTCCTTTTCCCGTTTCCTAGGGAGATCAGAAGATTGCCAGCGGTCCGCGAACACTCCTGTTGGTGTGCAGGTTGAAGACGAGATGATCGATGAGATGCACAGAGCAGGTAAGTCATGCAGGTGAGTCTGTAGTCCATGTATGAACGAGATCAGACAACTGGCAGTGAGTGAGAGTGTGTGTTATATGGGGTGAACTGTGATTGCGGGCAGGTGTTGCTGATCAGTATTCCGGGGAGAGTGAACGAGTGGGCGGAGTGAAGCGTGAAGGTGATGTAGACGTCGTGACATTTTCCTCCTGTAGATCCCTCTAATGTCCCCAATGGAAAGACATGTTACTCCTGTGATGGACAGAGCTGCACCAACATTGTGAAATGTTCAGGGACTGAAGACCGCTGCTTTAAAGTAACAGGTGAGAATCTGGAAAAGGATGAAGATTAAAGTCATTTTCTTTTAAAAATCTTTTAAAACCCTAAGTTAAAACTTAGATAACAGATCAGATACCAATGTCCAGCTTAAACTGAATCAACCTTTGTTCTATTTCTTTTCATCAGCGGCTTATGGAGGACAGACACTGGTTGTAAAAGGCTGTGTGTCTAAATCAGTTTGTGACACCCCAACATCAATTAGTGATGTTGGGAACGTCACATGTTGTGAGGGGAACATGTGTAACGGTGCTCAGAGTGTCTCCCAGAGCTTCCTGTTCCTCTGCTGTTCTCTGCTCTCCTACTTCCTGCTGCACTGAATCCAGCAGCTCTTCACATCCTACAATCAGACATGAAGTACTGAATATATATATTGTGGAAGAAATTTTAGTATTAAGGGGTTTGCTATGAGTTAATGTATGCTTTTCTATCTGCTGCGAGTACAGTTTTGAGATGTGGAAGAGCAGCTGGGGACTAAAGGGAGTCCGCCCATGACCTGGGGGTCACCCTGTCCTAAATCTAGGGTATAAGGCCTAAAAAGGTCATTCTGTATAGGCCTTATGTCATGGTACAGTATCTTTTCTTTTTACCATGTGTGGAAAAGTACTGATGTTAAGAGATGTAACCTTGAAGGGTACAGGGGGGTATAAAAGCTGAGGAATCCCGTCCTTCTTGGTCACACTCTGCAGTAACCTGTATTTCTGTATGACTGTCTGACCTTCCTTACAAGGAATAAATTCTTATAAAGACAATTTTCACGAGTTTGTCTCTTACGCAGTATGAGTTAAATTTTTGCCACAACATATATATATATATCATCTTGTTTTTTTTGAAAGATTTATTTTTCATGAGTTTGTAAAATAATAATTGCGTTCTGACTATCAGGATTTTCCTGTTCTGTAAGGGTGTGTTCACACTTGTCATATTTGGTTTGATTAAAACGAACCCTGGTGCGATTGCTTAGTTAGTGCGGTTCGTTTGAACATATGTGAACGCTGCCATCCGAACCCTGGTGCGGACCGAGACCGCTAAAAAGATGGGTGTCGGTCCGCTTCCAAACAAACTCTGGTGCGGTTCGATTGATATATGAACGCAACACGGACCAAAGACATGTAAACGAACCAAAAACAGGACGTGATGTCACAAGATGCGACGCTACAAGTCAGCTGACGCGGAAAGATCGGTATATCCAAAATGAGTCGAGGGCAAACGTGGAGCAATGAGGAGGTAAAGTGCCTCATCAATATTTGTTTCTGCACACAACGGAGGAAATCCTGCTGCTGTTTTGAATGTTTTGAACATTTTGTGAGCTCTTCATGAGTTCTCAGCTGGTACAAATAAAGCATATATATAAGCATAAAATGATTGTTTAATCCAGCTCACAGCATTGTTTTGAATGTTCAGTAAGCAAGCTCCGTCACGAAATATACGTCATAAAATCCGACCAATCAGGTTGTGACCGTATCCGTATGCCTTTGGTTCGGTAACTTAAGGTTCGCTGTTAAAAATGCCAGTGTGAACGCTAAGCGGACCATGACTATATGTTTTGTTTTTGTTTTTTGTTCCGGGCCGAACGAACCAAACCAACCAAACTACAAGTGTGAACGCACCCTTAAAGATCACAAAATCAATGAAAGAAAAAATCTGATATAATTACATTTTATAAATACTTTTGTCTGTCCTTTTACCTCATGCACATCATGCATTCCATTTTAATAACTATTATGATTACTATTATTAATTAATACTAATTTTGTAATGACGAGTCAGCGGCATGGGATCCAAGTGCGAGCTTTATTCAAAGACGTGGTCAAACAGGCAATGGTCAAGAAAACAGAAAACAGTATTGGCAGGGAACAGGCAGGCTCGTAGTTATAATCCAGGCAATAGGTCAGAAAGGCAGGCAGTAAGATACACAATCCAGGAATACAGGCAATAAGTCCACAGATAAATATGAAACAAAATACTGCATCAGCACTAACAGATTTAATAAAGAATTAAGGGAAAAGAGTGTGCTGAACTGCTGTAATAAAACATTTACACCCCTGAATGTATTACACATCTTTCTTAGTTATTTCTGTGAGTGACTGGAAATTTGGTTTATTTTGGTTGTTCAACTAGTAAAGTTTAAAAAGGTTGAAATGCTTAGAAATGCTCACATTTACATTTAAGACATTTAGATTGTATCCAGAGAGACTGCAAAATTGTAAAAATTGCAAAAAGTGATCTGAAATGTTGTAGATTTACATGTGCTAATGATAATTCCTGAAATGATATATTTTGGCACAAAAGGCTTGTTTGTGATCTTTGGGTTTGTTCAGGGTGATTATTACACACACAAAATACAGGAGACATTATATATTACTGGAGGTTATTAAAACTGAAGAATGGATGATGTAGTTTGTTATGTTAGAAAATTCTTTGTACATTTATGTTCGTTCCCCATCTAGAGGTGAAGAGGGCGAAAAAAGATGATAAATATGTATGCTGAAATCAAACCCACAAGAGGGAGCTGCTGGTGCAGGTACACAGTGTTGAAAAATGGTAAAAAAAAAAAAAAGATAAAGACAGGAGTTGGCTCCCACATTCACTTAAAAGAGCCATATGCACTTAAGCCCTGTCCAAAATCGAATACTTCCCTATATATAGTATGTGAAAAGCAGTATGTGAATAGCAGTATTTCCCTGGATGACCTACTACTTCTGGTGAGATTCTGAAGTGCGCATTCGGTGGACACTTTACTGTCCTGTAAGGCCACGGGAGGGGTTTTATGAATGGAAGTGAAGCGACGCAACGGTTGCTGTTATAGGTCATGTGACAGTAACAACATAGCAGATGTAGTACATCCGAATTTCATTCATACTACCCATTTTCAAACCATATAGAGCATACTTTTTAACGGTTGCAAAGTAAATTCAAATTCAAATGTAGTACCTAATCAGGTGATTTTCGGCACAGCAATGGTTTTTTGGACTTACAATAGTTTGCGTGTGTCCGTTAAGTCCATAAGTTAAGTCCCATTTGTTTCAGAACAGTGCTTGCACCCCCTTTTGCAAAACACACTATTGCCAAGCCCGGACTGAAGCGAGGTCTGCAGAAGACTTCTACCCAACAGTCAAAGCGCCATTATGTCACGAAAGTGTGGACTCGGAGGAAGATTGCGAGGGCTTAGGGTTCCATTTGGGACAGGGCCATAGAGCCATCTTGTTCACGTCACACGTTACGTTATACTCTCGACATTTAACGTTTTGATTGCCTCAGGAAGATTTGGCCTGTAATGTCTTTAGTTTGTTAGTTATCTAGAAAATGAAAAGCATCTCAATAGAGAATCATATCACTAGTTATACATTTTTATAGAATATAAACCCGGTTTTAGAATTATTTAAATGACTACATGTAAAAAATTTTTAAAAAAAAGTCTGTCTGGATCAAAAAAAAACACTAAAAAATGGAGTATGTCAATCACAAAATTAGTAGCCTTTTTATAAAAATGTTGAATTCATGATATAGCCTAATAAGCCTACTTTTATTGTCAAGTCTGTTGATGGTTTTTGGTCATGCTCTCATGTCTTTTATTTTGAAAGTTGTCTCAGTCATGGTTTCTCCTTATTGTGTTTTTCCCTTGCCCTAATGTGATCCTGTTATGTTCTTGCCTTCAGTCATGTGTGATGTTCTCTTTGGTTTCCTGTCTTTCTTGATACTCTGCTCTGTTCATCAATGATGCACATTGCAATGCTAGATTACCACTCCCCTCGTTAGAGTCGCTACCTGATTGCCTAATCCAAACCACACCCCTAATCCTAACCCCTCCCCCACACCTACTTCTAAACCTACCAATACTAGGGTGGTAATAATCTGGCAGGGGGTCAGAATTTGGCACAACTTCGGTGTTCTTCTTGCCTACTGGATGTGGGGAGCAGAGACTGCGCAGCGAGTTGTGTTGACTGAGTTAACTGATTTGGAGAAGAGAAAACTCGAAGTTCATTCGTGTTTGAAATTTGTGTGAAAAACCAGCTTAGGCCCAGCCCTAATGGCCGTGAATTCTGACCTATGTGCCAATTCTTCGTTTTTCAGCCTGTTAATAGCCCCAAAACTCTGAAAAATAAATATAAGAAGAAGCAGAAAAAGGAAGAATAATCAAATGGAAGAAAATAGTTAACATTCTTTGCTGTTGGTGAGTTTCTTAGGCAAGTCCATACTAGTTGAATAAACTGCTTCAACAAGTTAGAGATCACTTTTTTGTCTTTTAGAATGTTCTTAAGTTTTTACAAGTAAGATACATACAAACATTGATTTAATTTGATACTAAAAAGTAAGAATGATTACCTCTAACTAACTGCTAGTTGGTCATACTAGTCCCATACTAGTTGGTCATACTAGGGAGAGAGGAGTCAGACATTGAAGAGGACGAGAACAAAGACGAGGACCAGTGTGGAGACGCGTGTCAGATCATCAGGGCTGCTCTGGTCCGAGATTGGTTCAACAACCATAACCATTTCACACTTTTATACCTGCCCCCTTACTGCCCCTTTCTAAATGCAGTCGAGGAATTCTTTTCTGCCTGGCGGTGGAAAGTATATGATCACAACCACACGCCCGCATGACTCTTCTGCAGCAATGGAAGAGGCATGAGGAGACACTGAGGTGGGATCAATCCAAGGGTGGTGATGTTTTCCCCAGTGTCTAGCCCGCGAGGACATCGCCTGTGATGCTGATGAGGTCTTGTGTCCAGAAGGCGAATAGAAGGCGGGATCCATAAGCCACCCCCCTCCCCCCGCAACACACACACACACACACACAAAACAAGTATATGCCCCTCCATACCAATTTATCCAGTAATATTGTTTTTTTTTACTTTTGTTTTGTTGCTAAATTTGATGATTTGTGATCCTATTTTTCTTTATTTCTGTAAGAATGTTTGTTTTTTGTAAAAACTCTTCTTTGATTACTGCAGAAATACTACTTTTGAGTTTCACAGAAGAATGAGTCTGAGAAAATGACAATAAGAATAGAAACACACAGACTGCAGTGTTTTATGTAAAGCCCATCAGTATGTTGTTGCTGATATGAAAGAGTCATTGAAATGGTGCTTCTGTGTGTTCGGTTTTGTTGAAAGAATTTCATTTTTAGAAATGAGTGTTAAATTTTGATTGCAGTGTTTCATTTTGCCGTAGATGTGAGTTGTTAATCTCCAAGTGCTCTGTGTGATTGTCTTGTGTGTAGAGTTTTGACATAATGAGTCAAATTTTGCAAAAGTGTGTAAGCAATAGGCAAAAACTGTAATTATATAAAAATATTATGTTCTGTGTCAATGCAAGTCATGTTTGGTGTCATTTGAACACCATGTCTCAGTGAGACTGGTACAATGGTCTCATTCCCAGAGAAACAGACCAAAGGGAAATACTCAGTTTGACAGTTTAACAAAACTTTGCTATACTTTGGAGGGTGTGGTTGTTATTGACACGGAAGCTTTTGTAAGCAGATGAATATCGTCTTTCATGAAATATGAGGAGAGACATAACTCGTGAATAAACTGGTTAATTTGCTGGAGAATCTTCAGGATACAGGCATGACCATATGTTCTTTACTTCCGTACACACACCTACCGTATGCCATGACATGTCTTACAGTTTTTTCTGATGGCTTAAGCAAATTTTTTGTAACTATTGGCTATTTTTGCAGAACTCTACACACAAATAAGAAAACCCTTCACCAAATCAGCAAAACATTGTAGTTCTCTTGCAAAAGCTAATAAAGCTTGCCTAACTCTTCAAACCTTCGTAAAAATGGTATTTTCGCATCAAACTGTTAACACAAGCCATCACATTAATAAGCACACAATGCGCCAACTACACGCTGAAGGTATGAATAAAAAACACATCTGGATTTTGCTTTCTCTGTGCACAAGGTAGGCTATGTCAGTTTGAGGTCATACTTTTGTCATAGTTCTGCAAACATACAGGGATCCAAACTTCAAGTACTGGTGTTTATTTACACACATCAAAACAAACACAAGTGTTTTTTTCCAAGTCAAAACGCAAAACAGTAATTTCACTGAGAAAAAAAAAAAATCAGTCTGCATCGTGTCGTCTCTCTGGGTCCGGCCACAAAATTTCGTCTACATCACATGCAATGTCCTCTAGTCCAAGCCACCGGGGAAAATATCGTCTGGAATGCCGTATCCAGGCCTGGCATGATGCCTGTTCAATATCCCCTCATGCCTCCTCCATTGCCTGTAAAAGGGCTATGCGTTGATGGGGATGACGGTCATAGACCTTCAAGAATGGAGAGTATGGGGCGAGATTGAGTACAGTGAAGAGTGGGTGATCTGTAAACCAGTTGCGGACCAAAGCAGCCCTATGTAAACTAACATTGTCCCATATGATGACGTATCTGGTCTTCTCTGGTCTCTGAACATTAGTGAGCATGTCATGTAAGGTGTCCAGGAATGTAATAATGTGTGCAGTGTTATATGGGCCTAGGGTTGCATGATGGTGAACAACACCATTTTGACTTATAGCTGCACACATAGTTATGTTACCACCACGTTGTCCTGGGACATCGATTATGGCACGATGTCCAATAATGTTCCTGCCATGTCTCCTTGTTTTAGTGAGGTTAAAACCTGCCTCATCCACAAAAAGCTGCTCATGACCCATGGCATCTGCCTCTAGCTCCATCACTCTCTGGACAAGACAAAACAAATGCAGCACAGCAGGCCCATGCACAGCACCACAGTATGCACTTCCAGATTCAGTACCAATGATATTATAGCTTACCTGCACATAGTCATATCGCAGTTGCTTTACACGTTCACTGTTTCTTTCAAAAGGGACTCTGTAGATTTGTTTCATTCGGATTCTGTTGCGGGCAAGTACACGAGATAATACAGAAATGCTCACATTGTGTATGTTTTGGAAGGTCGTGTCATCCTCAATTGTGCGCTGCTGAATTTCTCGTAGCCTTACGGAATTATTTGCAATCATCATATTGACTATATGGGTCTCGTGTTCTGCAGTGAACATTCTTCCTCTGCCCCCAGCATCTGGACGTCTAGCAATTCTGTAAAGTAACAATTTCAGTATTTTCACATGGTATTGTTGTGTTTCTCATTAGAGTATGGCAGTGCTACAAAACTTAGTGCAAAGTGATTGTACTAACCGATTCTCATTTCGAAATGTCCTTATGATGCTTGCTACAGTGTAGGGGCTCAAGTTGGGCTGAACCCGTTGGCCAGCTTCCCTCAGGGTCATTCCATGGTTGATTACATGGTCCACTATTGTAGCTCTGATGTCATCAGTGATTCTATTTCTTACTCTTCTTACCCTTCCTCTTCCCCCTCTTTGTCCTCCTCTTGCTCCTCTTCCTCTAACTTCATCTCCTTGTCCTTGTCGTCCTCTCCCTCTCGCTTCTTCACCTCCGGGTCCTCTTCCTCCTACTTCTTCACCTCCACGTCCTCTTCCTCTGCCTCCTCTAATTCTCACTCTTCCTGCTCCCTCCATTGTACTCCACACAGACAGCTTACCTGTGGCTTATTTATAGTGCTTAGGCTGATTGCAAAGTGAACTAATTATCTCAAACAGTTTTCACATGTGACAGTGTGCCAGACAGTTGACAAAATAGTGGAAATAATAGCCATACATGTGTATAGTTTTGCTAGGAGTGTGTTGATCATTTGTAAATTAAGTGTAAAGTAGTGGGTTGTGTTTACAGTTCCCCAAAAAGTGGATTGTAGCTAAAATTTTGCAAAGTGTGTGTTACAAAATTGCAAACTGAGTGCAAAGCAGTGTTTGTGCTTTTAGTTTTGCAAACTCAGTGAGTGGTTTTGCTATAGGTATTAATAGTTACTAGAAATTGTGCTATAAGAATCACGGTTAGGGTTTAAGCATTCAGAAAAAACTGTAAATCATCCGTTATCTACACGGGGTCTGTCATGTAAATTATCTTCTGCCCTCATTAAAGTTAAGATCTTGATTAAAGCAAATTACAATTGTTATGCTGCCTTCATATGAAAGAGTCATTGAAATGGTGCTTCTGTGTGTTCGGTTTTGTTGAAAGAATTTCATTTTTAGAAATGAGTGTTAAATTTTGATTGCAGTGTTTCATTTTGGCATAGATGCGAGTTGTTAATCTCCAAGTGCTCTGTGTGATTGTCTTGTGTGTAGAGTTTTGACACAATGAGCCAAATTCTGCAAAAAGTGTGTAAGCAATAGGCAAAAACTGTAAATGGTTTTGAGTGGAGAGCTTCCTTTTGACCTGACAATAGGAAGTTTGGGGAATTGGGTGAGAGGTTTCCTTTTTTTTAGAATACGAGGCATACTTTCAGGAAATGTGTTTAAGCAATCGAGAAAAACTGAAACAGAAAAAAGTTATGTGAACTCCATTTCATTGTAGAAACTAATTCCCAGCATTCTTTACATCAGACTCTATGACTAAACGTTGAAATGAAGTATTATTTTGTGTTTTTGCACAAGATTAACAGGGAGACTGTTAAATTAGTGTTCAATGTTGGGATTTACAGGTTCACTTAAATTAAAAGTTATTTTTAAAAGCCTAATAAATGTTGAAATTGACAGCTTTTAATTATACTGTGATATTGAATGTCTATAATTAATGTTTAAAACAAAAATCTCTTTTATAGAGACATCAGTACCAGTATTAGTATGAGTGATACTGACCTTCATTCCTAAAAAAAAAAAAAATGCCTTTAAACAAATATTTAAAATATGTTGTTCCTTAAAGACAGTATATTCACTCACTCTGACGTGTTTCAGGACGGTAAATATTTTTGTGTTTCAGAATGTCACAATACTAAGCATCCACAATTTCCGTGAAAATTACGGCTGTTTAAACAGGTTGAATCCCGTTCCAGAGCAGGTGTTCACCATGTACAACTAAACTGTTTCCTGGTTTGTTAATAACTTTGTATCCTCCTCACTGAATGGTAATCCCTGAAGCCTTTCTAATCAGTTTAGTTTATTTGTATTTGTACAGCACATTTTAAAACAACTCGAGTTGGCCAAAGTGCTTTCCATTAAAACAATAATAAAAATAAAAAAAATTGAAAAACATTAAACACAATTAAAACAAGACAAAAGTAAAACAAGGTACAATCAACTCCTAGTTTAACTATAAGCCTGGGAAAGTAAATGTTCCCTCAAGCATGATTTACTGTAGTACAACAACTATTATCCAATGGCAGGTGCAGCAACAATTTAATTCAACTGAATTTAATTTTCTTTCTTCTGCAGAACACAATCAGGTTCTTACTCTCTACTACTTCTGTGTTCTACAGTGGAAAGGAAGTCATACTGATTTTGAATGACATGAGGGTAAATAAAAGATTGCAGTGCCTTATTAAACCTTCCTTGATCTTTTATTGGCAAGTAAATTATTTAAGCTTAGGTTTCTGTTTCAAAAAATGTCTTTCTGTTAAACTTTCATTTCTCTCATGAAGATCCTCCCCTTTTGAGAAGATATAAAATGGACACTGAAACAGACACGTTACTTCATTCACCTCCTGATCAAAGATGGATCTGCAAATCTCAGTTTTTCTTCTCTTCATTCTTTTCACTGCAGGTACAAATTACAGAGGTGTACAGATTACAGATCATTAGATGTTCTCTCTGACTGTCTCTGTTTTATTTCTACAGGACACTCTCTCAGCTGTTATAACTGTATGAGTGATACAGGTTCTTGTGCAGATCAAACGGTAATATCATGTCCCAGTGGATCTTCTCAGTGCACGAGTTCAACAACTGTGCCACCAGTTGGTAAGTCCAATATGATTGAAATGTACAGTTATATTTGACTGATGGAGATGCTGCTATTATTTACTGGAGCTGCAACAGAACAACTACTTGTTTTTCTGGTGTAATTTACAATTTCAATCACAGAATATTCCACATATCTCTGATATTTAATCTGTTCTCTCTCATATTGTTATGATTTTGTATTTTTTTAATGTTTGAAATGAGAAAAATGCAACAGTTTGATATATTTAAAATTGAATTTTCCATCAAAATAATGTGCAGTTTAATCGTTCTTTCTTGTATCATTCATGTTTTTTAGGTGACATTACATCTACAGTGAAGGTTAAAGGTTGTGCTCCTGCCTGTCAAAATGGGTCCCTGAACTTCGGCTATATAAAGCTGGCTTCTTCCTGCTGTGATTTTGACCAGTGTAACATCCAAGATGCTCCAGGTATTGTACTTTAAGGATCAAATGACTATCTATTTTAAAGTCAATACTCATTTTACTTCCAAATGACATTCAATCAAGCAATAAAACACAGGGTGGAGTGTCGTTTCATTAGATGTAATATTTTATACAGAAAAGTAAATTAAAATAATACCTGTTTTCTTCCTGTAGATCCCTCTAATGTCCCCAATGGAAAGACATGTTACTCCTGTGATGGACAGAACTGCACCAACATTTTGAGCTGTTCAGGAACTGAAGACCGCTGCGTTGAAGTAACAGGTGAGAATCTGGAAAAGCAAGAAGATTAAAGTCATTTTCTTTTAAAACTCTCTCAGGTTTAAACATTAGCCACAGAACAGATACCAATGTCCAGATGACTGAATCAACCTTTATTTTCTTTCTTTTCATCAGCGGCTTCTGGAGGACAGTCAGTTGTAAAAGGCTGTGCCTCGAAATCCATTTGTGTCGCCCCAACATTAATTAGTGATATTGGAAACGTCTCATGTTGTGAGGGGAACCTGTGTAACGGTGCTCCGAGTGTCTCCCAGAGCTCCACAGTTACCAGTGCTCCGAGTGTCTCCCAGAGCTCCACAGTTACCAGTGCTCCGAGTGTCTCCCAGAGCTCCACAGTTACCAGTGCTCCGAGTGTCTCCCAGAGCTCCACAGTTACCAGTGCTCCGAGTGTCTCCCAGAGCTCCACAGTTACCAGTGCTCCGAGTGTCTACCAGAGCTCCACATTTAACGGTGCTCCGAGTGTCTCCCAGAGCTTCCTGTTCCTCTGCTGTTCTCTGCTCTCCTACTTCCTGCTGCACTGAATCCAGCAGCTCTTCACAACCTACAATCAGACGTGCTATACAGCATCTTGTTTGTTTTGAAAGATTTATTTTTCAGACAATAATTGCGTTCTCAATATCAGGATTTTTCTATTCTGTTAAAGATCAAACTTTTTTTACAATAATATGTATGGTAGATGGTGAAAAACAAATTCTTTGCAATCTTGCATTGCGAAATGTGATTTTTGAAAGAGATGTCTTTGAGTTTGACAAAGAAGTATAAGTCCGGTCATCAAAAACAAAGAGAGGTTACAGAGAGCAGAGAGAGAAAGAGGGACAACACCCATTTCTTCAAAAAGAATGGTATATGTTTATTCATCCTTTGCTGTAATAAAGTTAGAAGATAAACGCCGATGTCTACAAAGATCAAAAAGAGAGCAGACCAGCTTTTGAAACAAACGTGACGCTTCAAATACCGGTTGTGTTAATTACATCTTACGCCACTAGGTGGCGAGAAGTGGCTGTTAAATAACTCGGATGGGTTAAATGCCGAGGACAAATTCTGAGTATGGGTTACCACACTTGGCCTTCACATGTCACTTTCACTTCACTTACACTTTTACTTTATAATGCATGTGAATAGTTATGATGGTACTAAAATGTATACATACAAAAACAAACTATTTTTACTGCACATTTATATAATATTAAGAGATATAAAATTTGTCGCCCTATGCAATTTTATTTATATATTTATTTTTTTGTCCTGGCAAGACAATAGGAAAGTCCAAACACTGTATGCATCTGCACCAGCATCGCCCTCTTGTGGCCTTGAGTTGCACTTACATATTTATCACCTTTATCCTCTTGGGCGCACAAACATAAATTTAACAAAGACTTAACCAAATCAACAAAATGCACAATCACAGACAAGGTGTAAGTCTAGTCCCAGTCTAAAAATGCATGTTTGAGCTGTTTTAACTGAAAGAAAATTGTATCGATATATATTAAAATATGTCAGAGCTATTATTTTGTATCAAGACGCACACTAGTAATGTTTTTTTTTTCCAACTAAGGCCTAATCCTGGCTTAATCTAAACCCTGTCTGTGAAACCAGGCCAATAATACAAAAAAATATTTAAATACAAAATGTTTTAAAAGTTAATATTTGGCTCCTACAGTTCTGATACATCAAATTATTATATTTGAGTCATATTTCAGTAGCCTACACACATTAAAAACAACCACTTTAGTGAACAGAGAATCATTTTATGATTATTTAATCACATTTACTATTTCGTAAGGTCTTCTGTATTTTTCTTTTAGTACATTGTGGTGTATATACCCTTACACAACAGAATTATGCGAATATACTGCAAATATATAATGAAATATTACACAATACATTTCATTCTAATATATATATATATATATATATATATGAAAGTAGTGATTATTTTTTTCAATATACTGCAATACCATGTATGACTACTGATACATATAAAATGTTTAAAAATAAAGACCAAAAATAGCATCACATGTAATATTCAAGTTTTATCCTTTGAGTGTATAATAAAAGAAAAAAGAAGAAAAAGACAAGATACTTAAATGAATTGTAAAATGACCTGAATATACCTCTCTGTACATTGAAAGAATAAAGCTTTCTCAGCACAAATAAATCTCTCCTGTCACTTTATAATAATTGCATCAGAATTTGTCAAACTTTAACAAAAATCATTTCTAGGTATTTATATTCCTACATCCACCTGTGTACCATTAATGGCAGGTTGAAGTGCCAGTGTTCTTTTACTAAGATTAATAATTATCTCCTTTGTTTTTGACATATTCAGATCTAATTTCATACTACTACACCAAGAAATAAAATCATACAAAAAACCCTGAACCATATTCAGAATGTGAAAGCATGCAAGGAAATCATCTGCATATTTTAGATAACTATTATTTTGTGAACTGACAATCATTTGTATAAGCAAAATAGGAGAGAGCACACATCCTTGTGGATTACCTATAGAAATATTTACTATATCTGATAAAAGTCCATTAACCCTAGCCCTCTGTTGCCAGGCTATTAAAGGGTTCATGATCCATGAGACTAAACCATGATTAAAAATAAAATAAGAAGTTTTTGCCCGATAATTACAGGTTGCAGAAGATTAAATGCAGACAAGAAGTCCACAAACAAAAGCCACACAAAAGCCACACTTTTTCAGATGAGGAAAAAAGGTTTTAGCAGACAAAGCTTTGCATTATCTAAGCCTCTTCCAACACGATATGCAAACTGCAACATATTTAGGACTGGTCCAGCAACCATCACTATTGATCTCTTTTGCAACAGCCATCATGACAAAAGAGGTCATTTTAGGTATTGGTGCAATATTTGAACTTTTCCACAAATCAGGTACCAACCCTAGATCTAGTCGAAGACTGAAAAAGTAAGTGGAGAACTCCACTGAGCTGCTCAGCAAAGTGATTCGATGTTCTACCACATATACCGTCCGGACATGGGGCCTTAACGGTCTCAATATGGTAAATGGATTAAATTATTAGAAGAACTCAAAGTATATTACTCAAATATAATAACTTGATGCATCAGAATTGTAGGAGACAAATATTTACTTATAAAACATTTTGTATTTAAATATTTTTTGTATTATTGGCCTGGTTTCACATGGCTTTGATTAAGCTAGGAATAGGTTTACAGCTCTACAGAAATGCATGCTATCTGTTACACGGTTAGCTTATAATGTATTAATTTAAACACTGTGTTAACTTTACATTGGAGTAACGACTGCATTAACAGCAGGTGTTCATCACTAATGCTCGATCATCACTTAATTATCTCAAAAACTTTAGCACTGCTTCAGTGATACTTTAACACTGTACAATGGGTCCATATATGCTCTGAGCAGAGTGAATTTAACACCCGGGAATTTACTGTGAGATTTTACAGTTGGTTTTATGACTAATTTATTCTCTTCAAATGTTATTGAGCTTTAAATGATGGCATATTTATGTATGAGCCCATTTACATTATGAAATACATAGCCCTTTTTACACATGATTTGACAGTTTATTTGAATTAATATCAAAATATAAAAGGTGTGCATGATAGCTGACACCTAGATGAACACTTTACAGTTGGTTTTATGATTGTACACTTTCCCCTTCTAATGTTATTGAATTTAGAAACATGCATAACAATGTCGTATGTAACTTTAGAGACGGACCCTAATCTTGTGAATATCAAGCATCCGACATCAAACCAACTTGATGCCAGTCAATAACTGATCGACTTCATGCCAGTGACTTACTCTCACTTTGACACTCTCGTCGGCGGTGTGAATGCTCAATAAGAACACATTTTTCCTCCCACTGGAATATCAGTGAAGTTAATCTAGAACTTTACATCTACATTTGTCATAAGGAAATTGAATTTGAAAATGTGCGGCTGATATCTAATATCTGATAATCTGCAATAATTATATGCCGTCAGTTGAACCTAGATATTCTATATTGTATTAAATTAACTTTATTTGGGTTAGTTCGCCCAAAAATGAAATCATGTCATTAATTTCTCACCCTCATGACGTTCCAAACCCGTAAGACCTTCGTTCATCTTGAGAACATATTTTTGATCAAATCCAATGGCTCAGTGAGGCCTGCATTACCAGCAAGATCACTTTCTTTTTCAATACCCAGAAAGGAACTAAAAACATATTTAAAACAGTTCATGTGAGTACAGTGGTTCAACCTTAATATTATAAAGCGACAAGAATACTTTTTGTGCGCCAAAAAAACTAAATAACGATTTTATTCAACAATATCTAGTGATGGACGATTTCAAAACACAGTTTTACGAATCTTTTGTTTTCGAATCAGTGGTTCAGAGCACCAAAATCACGTGATTTCAGTAAATGAGGCTTCGTTACGTCATAAGTGATTCAAAATTTCAGTAGTTAGTACGAATATGGCAGTTTGATTCACGCTCTGAACCACTGATTTGAAACAAAAGATTCGTAAAGCTTCGAAGCAGTGTTTTGAAATCGTCCATCACTGGATATCGTTCAATAAAGTCGTTTTTTTTTTGGCGCTAAACAAGTATTCTCGTAGCTTCATAATATTAAGGTTAATCCACTGTAAAAAGGAAAGGATCTTGCTGGCAATAGAGACTCACTGAGCCATCAGATTTGATCAAAAATATCTTCATTTGAGTTCTGAAGATGAACGAAGGTCTTACAGGTGTAGAACGACATGAGGGTGAGGAATTAAATACAGAATTTTCATTTTGGAGTGAACTAACCCTTTAAGGGTTACAACTTTAAATTTAAACAATTAAATTTGCTTTAGTTTAATTAAACAAAAATATAGGTGCTGAGCACAAGGAGGAAAAAGTCCATGCTGCAGTCAAAGAAAAAAAAATATAAAAGAAAATAAAAATAAAAATAAAAAAGAGCAGGGCAAATTTTGCTCATTATTTAAGATAGGGAAATTAAAAAAAACTGGGGGAAAATAAGTAAAGGAAATAAGGGAAAATAAAAGGCAAATATGGACAGCGGTATAAAATTAGTTTGCATAAATGTTTGCATGTTTAAGAGGGGCACATAATATCTTTGTCATTGTTCTCATAGTTCAGTTTTTCTGCCTTGTTTTTGTGACACTCCCGTTTGTGTGAGCGTACGGTCTCGAGAGTTCTCGAGCCGAGCGCTCTCTTGTCTGTGTGTCTTGTTCAAGGGTGTAATTTTGGTTTGAGAAGTGGGGAGGGGGGGGAATATTTTAATCTCATTTCCTGTATTTACATACATTTAGAGATGGTGATACAAATAAAATAGAAAATAATTAAGTTGATTCCCAGATAGCAACTTTGTGTCGGCCCAGATCCGGCCCACATCTGGCAGATCAAGTCAAGAGCAAAGAAATAAAACAATTGGACCTTATCTGAGCCACAAAATCTTATATATTATTTATAGAGTCATCTCAGAAAGAAAATAACTGGAAAAAGAGACGAGCAGAAACACAAGAACTACAACTGACTTCAGCCACAGCCTTAGAAGAAGTCAACTGAAAATAAAAGACATTAAATCTCTCCGGATCGGATTAAACAACTCCACAAACAGCATTACTGACTTCACTTATTACTAACAGACTGACTTTATTTCTGTCAGACGTCTACAGAATCTCTTATTGAGAATTAACAGAAGTTTAACTCTCATGTTTGTTTCAGTTGAGGTTACCGTGATGGTGATCGGTGTTTCCATTAGATGGGCTCTTAACTTTTGTCTAATATTTGTTTTCTCTGGCTACTGTGATAGAGTGTTTGTCAAACATGTTTGTGGTAACATTGTAAGTTGAACAGAGATGAAAACTAATGTTAAAATCAAATCTCTGTCATATAGACATCAGCACCAGTATTAGTATCAATAATACTGGCCTTCAATCATAAAATGTTTAAAATATACTGTCTTTGAGTTGTTTCTTAAAGACAGTATATTCACTCACTCTGATGTGTTCTAAGACATTAAATATTTTTGTGTTTCAGAATGTCACAAGACTGATCATCCATGATATCCAGGAACATTACGGCTGTTTAAACAGGTTGAATCCCATTCCAGTGCAGGTGTTGGCTGTATACAACCAAACTGTAGTTATTGTACAATTCAATTGTTTCCTGGTTACTTAATAAATTCGTTTCCTCCTCACTGAATGGTAATCCCTAAAGCCTTTCTAATCAGTTTAGTTTATTTGTATTTGTACAGCACATATTAAAATATCTAGTTTCCTAGTTTAAAGTACAGTATAAAGTTTTCCTAGCTCAACTATAAGCCTGGGAAAGTAAATGTTCCCTCGAGCATGATTTACTGTAGTACAACAACTATTATCCAATGGCAGGTGCAGCAACAATTTAATTCAACTGAATTTAATTTTCTTTCTTCTGCAGAACACAATCAGGTTCTTACTCTCTACTACTTCTGTGTTCTACAGTGGAGAGATTCATTTTTGTGTGAATTATCAGTTTAAGAAGGTTGGTTAGACGACATATAGCCTTTACATATTACATATTATTGCAATTCCTTATTAAACTTTCCTTGATCTTTAACTGGCAAGTAAATTATTTAAGCTTAAGTTTCTGTTTCAAAAAATGTCTTTCTGTTAAACTTTCATTTCCTCATGAAGACCCTCCCCTTTTGATAAGATATAAAATGGACACTGAAACAGACACGTTACTTCATTCTCCTCCTGATCAAAGATGGATCTGCAGATCTCAGTTTTTCTTCTCTTCATTCTTTTCACTGCAGGTACAAAGACAAATAATGTTTGTGATGTTACTGAGAATAATAACAGATCACTGATGGATCTCTGTTTTATTTCTACAGGACACTCTCTGAGATGTTATGAGTGTATGGGTTTGACGGGTTCTTGTGCAGATCAAACGGTAATATCATGTCCCAGTGGATCTTCTCAGTGCACGAGTACAACAACAGTTACACAAGTTGGTAAGTCCAATATGATTGAAATGTACAGTTATATTTGACTGATGGAGATGCTGCTATTATTTACTGGAGCTGCAACAGAACAACTACTCGTTTTTCTGACGGAATTTACAATTTCAATCACAGAATATTCTACATATTTCTGATATTTAATCTGTTTTCTCTCATATTGTTATGATTTTGTATTTTTTTTTTAAATGTTTGAAATGAGAAAAATTGGTCTTTCCTGTATCATTCGTGTCTTTTAGGTGACGTTACTTCTAAAGTGAAGCTTAAAGATTGTGTTCCTGACTGTCAAAGTGGGTCCCTGAACTTAGGCATTTCAAAGGCAACTTCTTCCTGCTGTGACACAGATCTGTGTAACGTCCAAGATGCTCCAGGTATTGAACTTCAATGATCATGTGCAAATAAAGTCAACACTCATTTTACTTCCAAAGGACATTCAATCAGGAAATAAAACACTTGTCTGTCATGAACTCATTGAATGGAGCAGATAAAGGAGTGTCGTTTCATTAGATGTTATATTTTATACAGAAAAGTAAATTAAAATAATACCTGTTTTCCTCCTGTAGTTCCCTCTAATGTCCCCAATGGAAAGACATGTTACTCCTGTGATGGACAGAGCTGCACCAACATTTTGAAATGTTCAGGGACTGAAGACCGCTGCGTTAAAGTAACAGGTGAGAATCTGGAAAAGGATGAAGATTAAAGTCATTTTCTTTTAAAACTCTCTTAGGTTTAAACATTAGACACAGATCAGATACCAATGTCCAGATGACTGAATCAACCTTTATTTTCTTTCTTTTCATCAGCGGCTTCTGGAGGACTGACTGTGGTTCTAAAAGGCTGTGTGTCTAAATCAGTTTGTGATACCACATCATCGGTTCCTAATGTTGGGAAACTCTCATGTTGTGAGGGGAACCTGTGTAACGGTGCTCTGAGTGTCTCCCAGAGCTTCCTGTTCCTCTGCTGTTCTCTGCTCTCCTACTTCCTGCTGCACTGAATCCAGCAGCTCTTCACATCCTACAATCAGACATGAAGTACAGCATCTTGTTTGTTTTGAAAGATTAATTTTTCAGACAATAATTGCGTTCTCAATATCAGGATTTTTCTATTCTGTTAAAAATCACAAAATAAACAAGAGAAATAATCAGATATAATAACATTTTACAAATACTTTTATCTATCATTTTACCTCATCCACATCATGCAGTTAAAATTTCTGTGTACAACTGAGTGTTGATTATCATATCTGACAATAAATAGCAATTTGATAGTTTAGACTCTATTAATAAATGTTACGGCTTTTCTTTAAGTGTTTGTCTTTGATAACAAGAGTGAGCAAGATTTTTTTATGCATACAGAATCCATGCGTAAAGATGTAGAAACAATGTCTTTATTTTGATCCAATGAATAAACATTGCCTCAAATCCATTTCCTGTGTCTTCTCATTCCTTCATGTTGATGAACAGCTGTTCATAAAGTTCATACCTTACAAACACATCAACATACTGTCTATAATCTATAATCTTGCTTGTTTCTGCTACAGAATAAAGAATACAAAAGTTAATTTTCCATATATAATCAGTAAATTAACATTATACCAAATTTTGAAGTCACCAGTATTATCATAAAAAATAAAACATCTTTTACTTTAAGTTGTAATTCAATGTTAGCATTATTTTTCACAAAAAAAGCCGCCATAGAATTTTATCCAACTACGACGACTTCTGCTTCGAGAATCCTGGACATGTGAAAAGGGTCTATAACGAGTAATTAATGACAGAACTTTCATTTTTGGGTGAACTAACCCTTTAAGTGAATTTACTTAAGGCTATATCAGGAAAAGTAGCCAAGATTATTAAAGTCATTTACAATATGTACACATCCATTATAAATCTTATGCCTAACATGACAAAAACGTCTCTGTTAATGTTCCTGGTCTCAGTTACAAGAGAGATGATGATAATGTAATAACATTTGTAGAAAAGGCCCATTGTACAGTGATAAAAGTGAGGCTTTAGCACCCCCTTGTGACTTTAAGATGCATTATGCTGATGGCTTTAGCACCCCCTTGTGACTTTAAGATGCATTATGCTGATGACGCAATATATTGCCCGTTAACGATTAGTATTAACAGGACGCTGTTCAGAGTGCACAGAAAAGACTTCATAGGGTCTGCGGTTGTTGTTAGTGTTGCAGAGTGCGTTCATATACAAGTGAGTGATTGTTTATGTTGTTCATTATCGTTGTAGAGCTGTATTTTTATGCAGAAGCATAAATGATGTTTTAGCGCTAGTTAGTTATAATTGTTTATGCGTCACACGCATTGTGTATTGCATCATTCATAAACGGCGCTACTGAAAGCATAAGACGGTTAAATAAGGATATTGGTGTATTATATTGTGAAATGGGAGACACTTTGAGTACATATATGTTGTTATTTACCGTGTAAAAGATAATGTTTATGGTTTATACATAATATGTATCGAATATCACTAACTCACATGTCAGACAATGTGACATCAATCTCACGAGTGATAATCTAGTCTTCGCATGCCATAAGCGATTCACTGTATATGTTTATGAAGATTTCTAAGTTGAGAAATTGAGTATTGTTATTTCCTTTGTTTAGAACCACTCACTCATACCAAAGCTATACTTAAGGCTGCTCAGTTCTACGCTGCCATATCCTCTGCTACTTATTCACTCATCTACCTACCAAGACTGTAAATGCCTCCATAACCTCCAATCATTAAAGTATACTTCGTCTCTGACCGGACGACTTATGTCTGCTCACTATCCACCAGCACCCACATTAGTCTATCTAACAAATGGTCCTTCGAGCCGGATTTGAGGAGCTGTCATAAGAACAATGCGTCAGAGTGAACCAGATCCCAGGCCTGACGTCCCAGAGCCCACAGTCAGACCCCGGCGAGTAATGCGACTCCCTAGTTACTTGTCAGACTTTGAGCTCACCGATCATCAACAGAGGCTACAGTCAAGACAGAGAGGAGATATTTCTCCTGACCTGAGTGATGAGTCAGAACCACAAGGAGCGGCCACAACCAAGATTGCCACTAACACCCTTGAGTATAGAGCAAGTATGCAGCCATGGCAGCCTCTGATAGAGTGGAGTCCCAGCAGAGAATATGAACAACAGCAAGCCCATGCTTCCCCCCTCCCTGAGTTGTCGTCAGAAATCCTAGTAGAAGTCCGGCAGCTGCGGAGGGAGACTGAGGAACTGCGACATCATTCTTATAAGCAGATAAGGAGACTAGAAGAGAGAAATGAGGCCCTGGAAGCGCAGATGAGCCTCCTTGCAGTGAGTAATCAGTCCAGTCACCATCCACAGACCTCATCTTCCCCTGTTCCTCAACCCCGTGCCCGTACTCCACAGATTACAACAGATGCCAGGCCCATCCCTCTGCCTAGATCGAAGTTACCACAGAGATCCAGTGACAGTGCTGCAGAGTCATTCAGACAAGATCGCCTGCGTGATTTAGAATGCAGACTTCGGCAGCTGGAGATGACATCACGGGCAACTCACGCCCAACCTACACAGCGTCAATCTTTCCCACAGAGATTTTACGACAAAGCAGATGAAAGCAGAATTGGCTACAGTTCGACCCAGTTACGCATTCCTCCCAGTCAAGAGAGTACCTACAGGGGACCAGCTCCCACCATCCCGAACTTCATTAAGCCAGATCCGAGAGAGTTCTCAAGACTGCGCATTGCTCTGGAGAACATCCTGCCAGCAGATGCTACAGAAAGATTTAAGTACCAGATTCTCGTTGATCACTTGAAGTTAGAGGAAGCACTGTTGATTGCCGACTCCTACTGCAATTCATTATACCCCTTCTCAGAGACTATGGAGGCGCTTAACCAACAGTACGGACAGCCCCACCAGTTAGCCCTTCAAAGAATAGCCGAGCTTATGGATGGTCCGAATGTTGGCCATGGAGATGTGAGATCATTCCGAATGTTCGCATTGAGAGTTCGCTCGCTAGTGAGTATGCTTCAACAGCTGGGGAATAAAGGCTACATGGAGCTTGAGTGCGGTTCCCACGTATCGAGACTATTGTGTAAACTTCCACATGATCTACAGACTAGTTTCCGACGGTTCATCCATCCTCAACAAGTTCCCATCCCTACTTTGCTGGATCTGTCAGCATGGTTAGAGTTTGAGCTGCAAGTTCAAGAAGATAGTACTAGGTTCTATCCACCGGTGAATAAGCCAGTACCCATGCAAAGGAAGGGATACCAGAGAGACATGAGACTACCAGCTAAGGCCACAAGTATTTTCCTTGGCACTGAGAATGATAACAGTGACTTGTCAGATAAAGCTCCTGATCCCAAGAACAGAGACAAGAAGATTTTCTGCCCATATTGCGACGCTCAAGACCACTTCTTGAATGGTTGTGCCAGTTTCCAAAGATTGAACAGAGATCAGAAAATACAGTGGATACAAGTGAACAAGAGATGTTGGCGTTGTGGAAGAGCCCATCAAGCCGCACAGTGTAACCTCAGGGCACTCTGCAAGAGTTGTAATCGCCGACACTTGTACGTTCTCCACGAGGTTAATGATCGACCTTTATTGAAGAAACCGGAAACCCCTCAGGTCAGACCTTCAGAGAGTTGCTTAGTGAACACCACTACAGAAACGCTGTACTTGGATCGTCCCAACAATAGTCGACGAGTCTTGTTGAAGATCTGTAAAGTACTCTTGAGAAATGGCAACCATTGCTTAGAGACGTACGCCCTCTTGGATGACGGATCTGAACGTACCATCCTCCTTCATTCAGCGGCACAAAAACTCGGTTTGACTGGTAAGCCAGAAGAGCTTGTTCTACGAACAGTGAGACAAGACCTCCACACCCTGCATGGTGCTTCAGTAACCTTTACAGTGTCGCCATCATCCCAACCAAAAACCTCATTCAAGATTTGTCAAGCTTTCACTGCAGAGACTCTGGGTTTAGCTGAGCATACGTATCCAGTTGAAGAGCTACAACATAAATACAACCATTTGCGAGGCCTACAGCTGCCACATGTTAAATCCGTCCAACCACTTCTCCTAATAGGATCGGATTACCCTCACCTCATTACCCCAGTAGAGCCAGTTCGTCTAGGCCCGCCTAACGGTCCTGCTGCCATCAAGACTAGACTGGGTTGGACCCTACAAGGTCCTACTCAAGAGATCAAGCATTGCCTGCCCAGTCAGCAATGTCTCTTCACAGCTATTTCCAGCTCATCATCTGACCTGTACAGACAAGTTGAGAGATTGTGGCAACTTGACGTGCTCCCTTACCGCAATGAGAAACTCATTACCCGCTCGAAGCAAGATCAAGAGGCCATCTCCCTGCTTGAGTCCAAAACAACAAGGGTAACAATAGATGGAGTAGCCAGATATGCCACACCCTTATTGAGAGTAAAGGATATGCCAGTACTACGTGCCTCCCCAGATACCACTTTGCCTTGTCTCAGAGGAATTGAGCGGCGTTTAGCCAGAGATCCAACACAAGCAGCAGCATACAGGGTGGAAATGAACAAATTGAAGGAGGCAGGATATGCCCAAGTGGTATCTCCTGACCAAGTGAATCAAGCTAAAGAGTCGTGGTACATCCCCCACCACATGACCCAGCATAACAATAAGAACAGAGTCGTATTCAACTGTTCATTCCAACATGGAGGTAAGAACCTCAACCAGTTGCTCCTCCCTGGTCCCACACTGGGCCCTTCATTAATGGCTGTCCTGCTGAGGTTCCGTGAGCACACTATCGCCTTGAGTAGTGATATTCGAGGCATGTTCCATCAAGTGCGGCTGCTTCCAGAGGACCGCCCACTATTAAGATTCCTCTGGAGAGACCTAAACCGAGATCAGTCCCCCCAAGTATATGAGTGGCAAGTTCTCCCATTTGGGACAACATGCAGCCCTTGTTGCGCAACCTTTGCGCTCCAAAAGCATGTCATCGACCACAGTCATCCAGGCGAAGATGTGCAAGAAAGTATAGAAAATTCCTTCTATGTGGACAACTTCCTTCAGAGTTTCAGTTCCCAAGGAGAAGCCAGAGCACTAGCATCCAAGTTGCGAGACCTCCTAGCCACAGGAGGATTTGATCTGAGGCAATGGGCCAGCAATGTCCCTCAAGTATTGGATCATATACCATCAGAAGCTAAGTCAAGTAGCCTAGTGTTGTGGCTGACTCAAGAGCAACCAGACGCACCAGAGTCTGCACTCGGACTACATTGGCACTGTACCTCCGACACACTGTCATACAAGCATCGTCCTATTGACTACTCTGCCCCCACTATGCGTCATATCTACAAAGTCTTAGCCAGTCAGTATGATCCTCTGGGTTACATCATTCCCTACACAACAAGAGCAAAAGTCCTTGTCCAGCGTCTGTGGGACAAGAAAAGGGAATGGGATGACCCTCAACTTCCAGATGAGCTCCTCCAGGCTTGGCAAGCATGGGAGCAAGAGTTACCAGATATTCAGCACGTTTCTCTTCCCAGATGTTATGTTTCGCGAGAATTGGATCACCCACAAAGTATCAGAGACATACACATCTTCTGTGATGCTTCTGAGCAAGCCTACGGCTCAGTAGCCTACATTAGAACGCTCAGTACTCAAGGTGATGTAGAGATAGCTTTCTTGACTGCCCGCTCCAGAGTTTCCCCAAAGAAGCAACAGTCCATACCCCGTCTCGAACTGTGCGCTGCTCTGACAGGGGCACAACTAGCCAAGTTGCTGAAATCAGAGCTCAGTGTTCCCATAAATCAAATAATACTTTGGACAGACTCAACTACCGTGCTGACATGGATCCAAGCTGCCTCATGTCGATTTAAAGTTTTCGTCGGCACAAGAGTGGCAGAGATACAGGAGTTGACAGACCCCAAAGACTGGCATTATGTTGATTCCAAGTCGAATCCAGCTGACGACATTACGAGGGGCAAGACATTAGCAGAGTTAGCCAAGCCGAGTCGATGGAATCAAGGCCCATCATTCCTCCTCCTGCCCCCCGATCAGTGGCCTCAGAATCCTCTTCTACAGCTGCCTACTGAAGATGCAGAGCTGAAACAAGTCACAATTTGTGGATTAACCGTTCACGTCATCAACCCAGCCTTGCCTGATTGCACCCAATTCGAGTCCTATAAGCAACTACTAGCAGCTACAGCTCAAGTCTTGCACGGGGCGGCTACCGAAGCACTAACAGCTGAGGATTATCGAGAAGCTGAGTTAGCACTTCTTCAACAAGCACAGATCCAAAGTTTTCCCGTCGAAATGACTCACCTCAAGTCAGGTAAACCTCTACCAATGAGCAGTCGTCTACTGTGCCTTGCTCCAGAGTATGACAACACTACACACCTCATCAGAGTTGGTGGTCGTCTCAGACGGACCGAGCAGCTAGACGAATCCACCATTCACCCCATAGTTCTCGACCCTAAGCATCCCCTGAGCAAATTGATCATCCAAGACTTTGACAAAACTCTACACCATCCAGGAGCAGAGAGAGTGTTTGCTGAAGTGCGTCGCAAGTACTGGATATTGAAAGGACGAGAAGCTATTCGGCAACACCAACGAACGTGCTTAGGTTGTAGACAGTGGAGAGGCCAGCCCAGCATTCCCAGGATGGCTGATCTACCTCCTGCAAGACTGCGCTTGCTACAACCAGCCTTCTACTCCACTGGAGTGGATTGTTTTGGACCTTACCTTATCAAGATTGGTCGCAGACATGAGAAGCGTTGGGGTATCATATTTAAGTGTATGACAACGAGAGCTGTATATCTGGACTTACTTTATCAGATGGACACGGATTCCTTCTTAATGGCCCTCCGAAGATTCATCTCCCGTAGAGGCAAACCATTTGAGATCATTTCAGACCAAGGTACGAATTTCAGAGGTGGTGAGAGAGCATTACAAGAAGATTTCGCTGCACTCCATCCTTGCCTTCAAGAGCAATTGGCCACCCACCAGATCAGTTTCAAGTTCAACCCCCCAGGCGCTCCGCACTTCGGAGGCAGTTGGGAAAGAGAGATAAGAACCCTGAAATCTGCCCTCTGTTCTACTATCGGAGATCAAATTGTGACTGAGGAAGTCCTTCGTACTGTGCTCATTGAGATTGAGGGCATTCTCAATTCTAAGCCGCTTGGATATACATCCTCAGACATAGCAGACCCTGACCCAGTCACTCCCAACATGCTGCTCATGGGGCGGCCAGATTCATCCCTGCCTCAAGTGGTATACCCTAAATCAGAGTTGCTGAGTAAACGGAGGTGGAGACACAGTCAGCTGTTAGCAGATCATTTCTGGAAACGCTTTATCCACAACTATCTCCCAGAACTACAAGTACGCCATAAATGGCACAGAGATGTAGAGAACCTACAGCCTGGTACTGTTGTCATGATTGTTGATCATCAGTTGCCCCGAGCTCTATGGCCAGTTGGACAAGTCACAAGAGTCTTTCCTGGAGAAGATGGGCGAGCTAGGACTGCCGAAGTGGAAGTCAAGAATAAAACCTATCTTCGTCCCATCACCCGTCTCGTTAGCCTCCCAGCTCTACCAGATTGAGTACTATTAATGCTATTGCTTACTTAAGAGTGCCTTTTCTGAGTTACACATTTACACCGCAAATGTGGGGGCGGCTGTAGAAAAGGCCCATTGTACAGTGATAAAAGTGAGGCTTTAGCACCCCCTTGTGACTTTAAGATGCATTATGCTGATGGCTTTAGCACCCCCTTGTGACTTTAAGATGCATTATGCTGATGACGCAATATATTGCCCGTTAACGATTAGTATTAACAGGACGCTGTTCAGAGTGCACAGAAAAGACTTCATAGGGTCTGCGGTTGTTGTTAGTGTTGCAGAGTGCGTTCATATACAAGTGAGTGATTGTTTATGTTGTTCATTATCGTTGTAGAGCTGTATTTTTATGCAGAAGCATAAATGATGTTTTAGCGCTAGTTAGTTATAATTGTTTATGCGTCACACGCATTGTGTATTGCATCATTCATAAACGGCGCTACTGAAAGCATAAGACGGTTAAATAAGGATATTGGTGTATTATATTGTGAAATGGGAGACACTTTGAGTACATATATGTTGTTATTTACCGTGTAAAAGATAATGTTTATGGTTTATACATAATATGTATCGAATATCACTAACTCACATGTCAGACAATGTGACATCAATCTCACGAGTGATAATCTAGTCTTCGCATGCCATAAGCGATTCACTGTATATGTTTATGAAGATTTCTAAGTTGAGAAATTGAGTATTGTTATTTCCTTTGTTTAGAACCACTCACTCATACCAAAGCTATACTTAAGGCTGCTCAGTTCTACGCTGCCATATCCTCTGCTACTTATTCACTCATCTACCTACCAAGACTGTAAATGCCTCCATAACCTCCAATCATTAAAGTATACTTCGTCTCTGACCGGACGACTTATGTCTGCTCACTATCCACCAGCACCCACATTAGTCTATCTAACAACATTGATAAATTGCTGCACTGATATAAATTGAAGTTAATTGCAACATAATTCACTCTAGACTTGTTTTTTTCCCTTTTGGAACTGTTGCAAAATGTTGTAATGTTTTAAATCAATTTTAAATCTACATTTAGCATCATTTATCAGCAGGTGGCAGCAGCTTTTGTCGGGGGAGAGTGGGGCTGGTTGCAACACTTTTTCGCATTTCCTTGAGTTTCTCAGAGACTGTATTGGAAAGCCAAAATTTAAATACCCACATCTGTCTGATACCCACCCACACTGCTGCAACACGTGTACATGTACAATTTATACTTGAACAGACCAAGTCAAATATTGCTACTGACCCCATAAGCCGGATGCAACTAGTGATGGGAGAAACGAAGCTTTTCAAAGCTTCGAATCAATTGAACCAATTGATTCGCAAAATGATTCACTGCTTCGAAGCGTTCGACACGCCACTCGCTGGTGTCCCCTGCTGGTCAGAACAGTATAAATGCAACAAAAACTCAGACCAAACATGCATAAAAAGATTAGATTAGACATTACGTGACTGTATAATATGCGTTCTTCTTTTTCAGGGCTTGTTTTGATTGTTCCTTGAATCATTCAGCTAAACAAGAAGCTATTAAGTAGGCCTACTATTTCTCCTTTTAATTATACTAATGTCTTAATGTCTAATACTAAACCGTGTACAAATGTATAAAACTGATCAGAGATCAGGTCAAATCCACAGACACTTGTTCAGCGGTTCGGGGGGCGATCTCAGTGAATCCACATGATTCAGAGGTTCACAGAAATCGCCCCCCAGTGGTGAAACATTGAAATTTCGAAATGTCTTGAAACAGTTATGACGGAACGAAGCCTCGTTTACTGAAATCACGTGACTATGGCAGTTTGTTCCACTGTTTCTAAACAAAAGATTTGTAAATGTTCTGAAGCTTCATGAAGCTGTGTTTCGAAATCGCCCATCACTAGTTACAACCGACTAACAGGGGAAGTTGCAACATTCATTAAATTGTAATATAATCATCCTTTAACATCATTTTTAAATGTATTTATTTTACTTGTGCACAGACAGGTCTTCCCTGAGTTAATTAGTCTGGGGTGAAACATTTTCAAGTAACAAACAGGTTTTGTTTTGTTTCGTTTCTAAATCAAAATCAACACATTAAAGTTAATAATACTTCTGTGAACTTCTGTAAAAGATGAACTGTAAGTGAATGTTGAATTATATTCTTGCAAGGTTATGTGGCGCAAAGTCTTTTGCCTCATGTCTTGTCAATAAATTGTCCCCTCTGTTGTGCCGTTGTTTCTCTTTTGTGGCATACTGAAACAAAGAACAGATTAAATGTATATCTAGTTTGTTTTTTCTTAATTGATAACAGTTAAGGGGAGATATCTGACTATTAAAAGTGGTTCATTATTAATACATAAATATTTTGTTATGTTATGACAAAAAATTTACATCAATGTTATGATGCGGAGAGACAGTCCTGATAAAACTTGCTATGTTAACTTTGACACATGCTAGCAATGCATTTTAGCCGCTAAGACGGTTCCCGCAAAAACACGGTTTACAATGGTTCCCGCAAAAATAGTTTAGACTGTTTCTTAAATATATATATATATATATAATCAATGATTGATAACCATCAGATTGATCAAGGAAGCATCTTTGCTGATGTGCAAGTTTAAAATTCATTTTGCTGACTGTCATATAGCATATACCTATCAACATTTGGGTACCAAATGATTATGATAACATGAATTATTCATGTAACTTTTACAATTAGAAATTAAATCAAAATCTTCCGTTAGCCGGAACACCACAAGTCTCCTCCCATTTATAGCAGAGACGCTTGCTTTGATTCAAATTCCCGCCTTGGTTCAATTTCCCGCGTCGACTGCGCAGATATCAACAGCTTAACGGTTGTAGTTTTTCAGGTTGAGGTCACAAATATAGGTTGAAATTTGTATGATGTGTCGGTTGCGCGATTAGAATGCGTTTCATACATGATCTGGCAACTGGACAACCTTGGAATAATATATTTGTGTGATCATTCATTTACAAATATGGGAGTTTCTGAGGGAGAAATAGCAAAACGGGAGGGGGACAGGAGATGAGTGTGAAATACGGGAGACTGTCGGACTTTACATGGTTTCTCAATCAGCCTGAAGAGAAATAAAAGGAACGGAAACATTGTGATTTCATTCTGTTCCTGACACACGATGGATCTGCGTGTCTCTGTTGTTCTTCTCTTCATTTTTCTCACTGGAGGTACAAAAAACAGCAAGTATTGAATGTATTATTTGGTACACATACTGTGAAGTGGAAACTCAGTGTCTCTCTGTCTTTAAGGATATTCTCTCAGGTGTTACTCGTGCTTACCTGATTCAACGGGTTCCTGTAAAGCAAAAGTGGAGACATGTCCAGCTGGATTTTCTAAATGTGCGTGGAGTATATTGGATCAATCAGTTGGTAAGTTCAGTGTGAAGTGGAAATCTGCTGTTATAATTTACTGGAAGTGAGAGAGAAGTATACTTATTGATCATTTCACATAACGGCAAATCTTGGAATTGTTGTATCATATGGTTGTATGTCTTTTTGCAGGTTCCACTAAGGTGTCCTACACAACTAAAGTGTGTGCAGATAAGTGTGTTTCAGGGATCCATCAGATAGATGAAGGGACTTTGTCTCTCCAGTGCTGTGACACTGACCTCTGCAATGCAGCAGGTATTCTTCTTGATTTGACTGCTAGTTTGATTTTATCTACAGTAACTTAAAATGAGGAAAAGATACAAACATTAATACGAGTAATTCCATCATTCAAACACAATAAGTGATTGTTCATGAAACACAAGAGAAGTCAAAAATAGTGTAAAGCTTGAACAGCATGAAAAGCTTATGAATTAGTCAAGTGCTTTCTGAGAGTTTTTACTGTTTTTAAAAAATAGTGATGAATTTGATCAACAATAAACATGCCATTTTTAATACCTATTGTTATTAGGAGTAGCATTAATTAATACTAATTTCTTTATCATCTTGGTTAGATGGAGTGTATAAGGGACGCTTCCTCCTGCTCTTCTCTCCTCTGCTCTTCTACTTCCTGTTTCAGTGAGTCCAGATTCTTCAGACTCTACAGCAAAGACCAGCGAATATGATACACTGAATAAAGCTTGTTTGTTGCTCTGCTGTTCTTTGGTTTAAGGAACTGAAAGTATGTATTTTATTTTAAAGGTACAATATGTAAGATTTTTATATAAAAATATTCAAAAACCACTTGCACAGTGTTATATATTTCGTTCAGCTGTGTACTTACATTATTATAATTGTTTCCAAGAATTTGTAAATTCAGGGAAATTCACAATTTTAAATAGAGCCCGTCCCGTCACTTGTCGCCTGTCAATGACGTGATATCTGCGTTATCCCTGGTTTCCGCTTGTATTACATAGTAATAGGGGTGTGACGAGACCCCTATCCCACGAGACGAGACGAGACACGAGATTGGGTTCACGAGACAAGATTTTTATAGTATTTTTTAAGAAATCCTCAATAATGAAACGTATGAAGGGAAAATAGTCTTTTATTAAACTGAAAATCATAAAATGCAAAAATGTTGGTGCTTTTTCAAATCAACTTGTAATGCATGTCATTTTACTTCTATTTTAATGAATATTTTGCAGAAAAACAACATGCAAACACTGCTAAACGTTTTGCCACAAAATCAACCAATTGTTTTCTGCCCTGTATAATTTCACATGAGAAATCTCACTGAACTTCTTTCTACAGATTGAACATAAATTAAACAGTATAAATAAAATAAACATATAAATAAAAAATTCAAATAACACTTTAAGTGTCACTTTAACTGCAGTACAAAGTTGACCATTTCCCAGTCACTATTGATTGTGTGGCTGTAACTGTTAAATAGCTCTGCGTACATCGAGAAGTCCAACCGTTAGCAGTAATAGCGATGCTTTCTGCCTCTTTCTGTTCACATATCGCGCCATAAAAGCGTGTAAAGCGCGGCCGCGTCGCTTCCTCCTTCTTTTGCAAGCGTTCGGGACCTCGCGCTTCTGTAGCGTCTGTCGTTGCTATGCAACCATGAACTGTGCTCTCCACGACCATGAGGAAGGCGCGCCAGGAAAAAACGAGCGCGCCGCACCGCATGCGCTTCCATTTTGCGCGAATGAAAATGCGCGCGATATGTGAACGACCCCTAAGAGTCTGGCCGAGGTGAACAGTATAGTTCTTACAATGTTTACATATCGTTTGTGTCTTGTGTGTTATTCTTTCGCCGTTTATTATTTCTACTGAAAACCAAAATGTTTCCACACAAACGATTTGAAAGTGGCGGGAGCATCTTCAATAATAATTTCACCCTCACACTGATTGCACGACGAGACAAATTTTCCCCTCGACGAGAAATCTCGTCACACCCCTACATAGTAAACATGGCAACTGCATTACATCTAGCGGCACATTGTTGCTGTTCCGTTCAAACATTATGGACCATGGCAAGCAAACTTTGGGACAAAAAGAGAAATAAAACGAGGATCAATATCAGCGTGGTGTTTCCAAGATGGAGAGCTTTGCGACAAACTTTGACTTGACAGTCTTGCTCTTGCACGTTATTTCACAAGGTAATCAAATATAGGCTACATAAGACTACTCAATGTTATATAGCTCAACATGATGAAGTGTTAGAATATCATCAGTATGATACTGTAATGTTGATTTAGATTACTGTTAAGTCTCATACAGTCGACAAACTAATACTAAACATTACAACTTTCAACACACTCAAATACAGTTTAGTATGATAGTGTAACGTTAGATTAAGTGAAACAGCGCTGCATTACCTCACAGTTTTAATTCGTCAAATAAACTGACCTGTGAGCAGTATTTCAGCACTTGCGAGTAGTTCGGTAGAAATGTCCTTGTTTCTTTATATCCCCCGGGACTCGTGTGTGACTCTGATATCTGTCTGTCTCTGATTTGCAAGAGTTTAGCAGTCCAGTATTTACTAATGAAATTTGTTGTATTTAATATATGTATTGTAATGTAGTTTGTCTGTACTGGACTCCATCTGTCCAGGGTTTTGGGATAGGCTCCAAAATCCCACAAACCTACAGGACAAGTGGTGTGGAGAATGGATGGATCCATGTACTTTATCATGTTAGTAAATTCTTTGTACATTTACATCAGTTTGTGCTCCATCTTTGGGTGAAGAGGGCGACAAAAGATGATAAATCTGTATGTTTAACTCAAGCCCACAAGAGGGAGCTGCTGGTGCTGGTGTAAAATGGTTTTTACCAGAGCCTTAAAGGGATAATTCTCCCAAAAATTGAACATATGATGTATCTTGTAAATCGATTGTTTTTTCCCTTTCGTGTTTGGTATCATTTTGAATGCCTCAGTGAGACTGGTACTGGTGTCAATTTCACAACAGTCACTTGAATAATGAGAAAGATTGAACATTTAGGAGAATTTTGTTGTCCTGTTTGGGTGGTGGCTCTTTAAGAGATCTGATATTCATTGGTCATCACCCCCAAAACTAGGGGCAACCCTTTGGGGCACATAAATAGGCCCAACACATTTCCAAAATATTTGTGCTCCGTCAGTTTCTTGACACTAAGACACAGAAGGTGTGCTTTTCTTACTCTAAGATTGATTCTTTGAGCAATTGATGTTATGTATATATTATTTCTGAATTGGCTTCTAATTGTTACAAATAAAATGTTACAGTATGTTTGATTTATTCTGCTGAAATTATTATGATCAATAGATTAAATAGAGTCTGGCGTTTCTGTGTCCAGCATAGGTCAAACTAAAGGCTCATGAATGAATGGAGCAGTAATCTGAAGACCTTTTTGATTTCTGTTAGATTTAGCAAGTTGTATGGAAGTGGCTAAATATACCACACTTTTTTTTAATACAAATAAGCAGTAGACAGCCGACTAAAAGGTAATAGTTAACCCTGCACCCTCTGACTAAGATCAGACTGGCGAGTTAGGAAACCTGGCCAGCATGAAACTCCTATGTGACTCCGGGTCTCTAATGGACGAATAATTGAAAGTACGATATTCCCAGAATAATCAAAATATCTAAAGTAACACATAACCAATAGTTATGATTAGTTCCCAATTAGAAACACAGTCTGAATGTAATAATCATTTGACGTTGAAGTTTTGTAGGGTAGTGACTGTTGTTAGGTCAAGAATGAGCTATTAAACTTAAAAGTTACATATGCAATGTTCATTGCCAGCTCATGCAAGTAAATAGTGATAGTTTTTTAGATAGTATGTTAGCATATGCTAGTTTTCTGTTGCTAACTAACACAACCATAAAGTTTAATAAGTCTTAAGTTCAATTAAATTGTAATTAGTGAGTTTGCGCAGTACAAATAAATTTAAGTTCCGCAGAAATAATGTTTGAGTTACTTACTTAAATGTTTTAAGTATTCTGAACTTATTGGGTTTTATTGTATGTTGCAAAATAGTTGAAAAATGAGAAAAATTACATCTGGTAAACGATACTTTTAAGTACAGTGGCGTTAAACATTAAATAAAATTAACATTTTTATCTGTACTCTGAAATGATCAGGTTTTACAGTGTACAGTCTGGGAAAGGGCACAGCCTCCACAGTAAAATAAACGTTCTTTTTCTTTGGGGAATTTAGATATCACAGACTTGTGCTAGTAAAACAGCTTCACGCATTATATCTTCACCCCCGCCGCTGGATTCTGTCATTGGGCCGACGGATGGTCCTGTCATAGTCGACGGATACAGTTTCCCATGTACATCACCTAGTAATAGTACAATGAACCGATTGGCCTGACAACTCCTTGTTGTTCTAAATGGAAATGCCAAGAGTTAGCCAGAGCTATAAAATCTCAGTTGGTGGTGTAAAACTGGACTTTAGTCCATCACTAACCTGAAAGCAGATATGTGGGAACATGGATACAACATAAACTACTAGAATTAATCATTTCAGAATAAATTCAAATGTAACAATATTATTGAGGTGAATGTATCATGCCAATTACATAATAAGCTCAGAGATAATCAATACAAAACATCAAATGCTCAGAAATGAAGAGTAAAAGAAGCATACCTGACATCAGAAAAACACATAATAGAAGACACATTACAAAAAACTGAACAACTCAACTCTCCTCCAATGGATTATTGTTCATAACACATTTTTGTTTCAAAACTATTGTCATGCCTGTAATCACCCTTACGAAAAGTAAGTAATGTTTAAGTATACTTTATGTAGTAAGTATACTAATATCAATGTACTAGTAATAAGCTTTTAAGTGTACAATACTGCTTGGGACAAAATTGGCCAACTGTAAGTATATAAAAAGTATACATTTACTAGTTCACCACTCATTTGTACTGCATCTGTACTACAAGTGCACTTATAAGTATATTAGTTGTTTACTATTTTAAAACTTGAAGTACATTTTTTAGTTTATGAAAGTACACTTTGAAGTATGCTCTCAGTAAAAAAATAGTTAAGTGGTTTTATGCTTGTAAGTTTCATTCAAAAAAGGCAACAAAAAGCTGGGAAAATTGCATTTTTGTCAAAGAGTTTGTCCGGATCGAATTCAGAACGATGATCAAAACACAGATGGAGTAGATAATGTCCTTCAACACCCCCAAAGCTTCATGATCGTTTCCTCTCCACGGGTTCAACATTTAATTCGGTAATGTTAGGCAGATTTTATTTAGTTGCTGTTTGGTGTATATTATATACTGTATATAGTATTTTTTAGATGTCAGGTATGCATCTTTTGTATCTATTGTAATTGGTATGATACATATACTTGACTAACAGTAAATTATAAAACCTTTGATCTTTTTAGTCATGTGCTTGTAATGTCTAGGGTCATTAAAGATTTTATAGTCTTTTATAATGTCTAAAGTCTTATAGATATCCCATCCAGTGGTGTTGGTCATACTGATTTGCAGCTATTGTAATACTTTAGGATCAAATATGAAAAGTGGGTTTAAAGCATCAAAAAAGGAACATTGTTTTTTATTCTGAATGACATTTTGCCAAAAAGGGAGATGATTGTCACAGTTATCTTCTTTTAGTTTGGTTTTCATGTTCTTTCAGTTTGTTTTCATTTGTCACGTGTCTTTATCACAGCTGTTCATCATTTGAGTTAATTGTCTGTGTATTTAAGTTTCTGCTTTTCCTCAGGTCAGTGTACGGTATTGTTTGTGTATATATAGTGCACTCTGTCTCGCATGTTGACATTTATCTAATGAACCTCATATTTTATTATATTCATCTTCTTTGGAAGCTTCCACTCAGCGTTACAATAATATTGCCAATAATCCCGTAATGGTATTGATTTTAGTACTAGTCTGTAGAATTAAATTGGTTTTAATAATAGTGAATGACTGAGTAAATTAATACTGTTCTGATCTCCTGCCATGCTTGCTTTGCTTGTCACTTTGTTTCTGATTTGCTCGGCCTCAAAAATTACTCCTCGCAGCTATGAACACTTTTTGTTTGGCGACATAAATGATGTTGGGTGAAGGTTTTGGGTGGAGAATCCCCTTAATGACCTTTCTTGAACTTGTGACTCTCTGTTCAGAAATATTGATAATCTATTATTCTGACAAATCGCAATCCTGAATACCGTTCTCTTTTCTTTGCTAAAGGCCCATTCACACCAAGAATGATAACTATAATGATAATTATAAAGATATAGTTAAAAATTATTCTAATATAAAAGTAAAGAGTAGAGTCCACACAATAACAATAACGGCACACAGAAACAATATTGTGGAATCACTTTCACAGAGATTTTAGATTTTATTTTCCAGCTAATGATAAAAACGATAAAAAATTGACAGCCAATCAGAATCTATTCCACTTTAGAGAGCTCCAGCATTTAAAGTGGCAGATGACAAAACTGCAGTACATGCTTAGAATGAATTATCGTTCATTGGTGTTGATGCTAATATAGTGGTTTTTGTTATAGTTATCTTTATCGTTATTGTTCTTGGTGAGAATGCAGTTAGAAATTGATGTATATTTTTACAATAAATTTTACAATAACACGTTGTATTCGAATTTTTACTATAAATGCAAGTGCATGATGGGAAATTTATGGACAGCACTGTAATATTATTGTAACTACACTGTACACAAAATCCACAGATTCCCCCCAGAACACTTTCTTCTCATGCTGTAGCTTCATAGGGCTGGTTTTTCAATATCAAAATGTGTAAATGACAAAACATATGAGCCATTGCTTTAGACACAATCAGGCCAGCTCAAAAAGATTATCTCATCATATAAAAAAAAGATAATATCTGATCTCACTGCTTTACAACATTATGAGTCATTACAAAGAAAAATCTAACAGAGTCAAGGGTCAAGAGCCCAACTAAAGCAAATACTGATCTCCATGATGTTGGCTTAGTTTTTTTCTTTTCTTTTCTTGACCAATAAAACATCTAAACCTCTGTTAATCCTCAATAAGGACTTCTGCAGATGTGTGAAAATGATAAGTGAAGTTAGTAATGCTGTTTGTGGAGTTGTTGAATCAGATCTGGGGACATTTAATGTCTTTTATCTTAAGTTCATCGAAGGCTGTGGCTGAAGTCAGTTGTAGTTCTTGTGTTTCTCTTTTCTTCAGTGATTCTGCTTGTTAACAGCAGGCGTTCATCAATAATGCTCAATCATGATTTAATTAATCACTTAATTATCTCATTAACTTTAACCAACTCAGGGACCAAATGCTCTCTGAGCAGAGCTGATTTAACTCTGGGGATTTTGCTGTGTGACTACCTAAATCAAACAGTGAGTTTGACCAGTAAAGTTAATCAATTATTCACAACTAGCAATTAAATTATGTAAGCGGAAGGTTCTGTTTAAAGAAATGTCTACTTTTGAAATGTTAAATTTTAATTTTTTCATGAGGCTCTTCCCCTTTTTATAAGCTATAAAATGGACACTGAAACAGACACGTTATTTCATTCTCCTCCTGATCAAAGATGGATCTGCAGATCTCAGTTTTTCTTCTCTTCATTCTTTTCACTGCAGGTACAAAGACAAATAATGTTTGTGATGTTACTGAGAATAATAACAGATCACTGATGGATCTCTGTTTTATTTCTACAGGACACTCTCTGAGATGTTATGAGTGTGGTCTGACGGGTTCTTGTGCAGATCAAATGATACAATCATGTCCCAGTGGATCTTCTATGTGCGAGAGTTTAACAGCTGTGGCACATTCCGGTAAGTCCAATATGATTGAAATGTACAGTTATATTTGACTGATGGAGATGCTGCTATTATTTACTGGAGCTGCAACAGAACAACTACTCGTTTTTCTGGCAGAATTTACAATTTCAATCACAAAATATTCTACATAGATTTTTTTAATTAGTTTTCCCCCATATTGTTATGATATTATATTAAAAAAATTAAAATAAAAAGTGCTAAATGTTGACATTTATAAATCTGTTTAATTTGTCTTTCCTGTATCAATCATATTTTAGGTGGCATTACTGTTAAAGAGAAGATTAAAGGTTGTGTTCCTGACTGTCAAAGTGGGTCCATGAACTTCGGCATTTCAAAGGTGACTTCTTCCTGCTGTGACACAGATCTGTGTTAATGAGTGAATCTGTGTTGCTTAAACACTAGTGTGGTTAGTTTTACGGTAATTTTACCGTTGAATGAAATACAGCAACTACTGGATAATTGTTGCCAGTAAGTTACTGTTAATTTGACGATAATTTTTTTACAGTGTACACTAAAACCACCAGTAGGTCACTGCCTTAATGAGTGAGTCATCGAGTCGTTCATGAGTAACGAAGCAAGTGGCTGCATTTATGAATGGGTCATTGAATCATTTACTCTTACGATTCATTCAAAGAATGGCAGTAATGTAGTCCGATTGGCTAACAGCATACTCTGCACGCTACATAGTTGGACGCTGCTTGTATGGATGCAGTTAGTTTTGACTGCAAAAGATTGCATGTCACAACATTTTACCTGATTAATGTTATTTTAAGGTGGTGTAGAATTAAATGAATGGTAAAACTAAGCATTTTGTTTGCGTACCCCCTCTTGTCACATTTGGTCTCTCCACAAAGGATGTGAGGAAGCTGGCTTATGACTTGACAGAGAGATACTGTGACGAGCAGGGCGGGCGAGAGCCGTGAGGGAACGGCGCGAGGCCGGTGACGCGAGTGTTAACGAGCTTCAGGTGCTCGGCGCACCGGTCTCGTATCTCTCACGGAGGAGCTCCGGAAGCATAAAGGAGGAGCGACGACAGTGAAGGACGAGAGAGGACCAGGCCTGGAATTTATGTTGTGTTTTATTTTGTTTGTGTGGGCAGCAGTCGCCGTGAGGAACTGCCGCCCTTATACTTTTTGGTTTATTATTTGTTTATTTGGTATTAAAAACATTGTTGAACGTTCGCCGGTTCCCGCCTCCTTCTTCCCGTTCTAAAGAACTTTGTTACACTGGTGCCGAAACCCGGGAGGAAGGAGGGACATGCTGTCGAAGAGCCCTCGCTGCTGAGGGGGATCGCGGTGCTGAGGAGGTCGGGCAGCGCGGGAGAGAAGACCGCGAGTGGCTGCCCGAAGCGGTGGTACTGGAGCGAATGAGAAATCGGTGGGACGGAAAGCTCGCTGCCGCGCCCCTGGGATGAGGTGGGGTGGCGGCCGTCCAGGAGGGAGCGGAGGAGCCGCCGTTCGCCGTGGGCCAAAGCCTGCTGCCTGCCGCCGTAACGGGGAGGAGCCGCCGTCCGCCGTGGGCCGAGGCCTGCTGCCTGCCGCCGGAGCGGGGAGGAGCAGGGAACGGCGGGCTCGCTGCCGGCTGCCCTCATGCGGAGGAGCCATCGCCGGCCGCCAGGGGGCGGAGGAGGATCGGGCCGTCCACCGAGCGTCCAGTGCCATCGCATGGCACCGCGAGGAAGAGCCTCGGCGGGCTGAGGACCGAGCGGCAGTGTGTCGGGGAGCCGGACCAAGAATTTTTTTTTTTTTGTTTTCCTCTCTCCACTCTCTCGTCCTTGTCGCTCCTTGTGCTTCCGTCTCCTTTTCTCTCGTCTCGTCTGTCCTTACCCCCAGGCGCTGTGGCCGCCGAGACTGGCCCCTGGGGGGAGTAGGCGCAGCCTCGTGGGTACCCCCCGGCCTGCGAGGGGCGATGGGGGTATGTGACGAGCAGGGCGGGCGAGAGCCGTGAGGGAACGGCGCGAGGCCGGTGACGCGAGTGTTAACGAGCTTCAGGTGCTCGGCGCACCGGTCTCGTATCTCTCACGGAGGAGCTCCGGAAGCATAAAGGAGGAGCGACGACAGTGAAGGACGAGAGAGGACCAGGCCTGGAATTTATGTTGTGTTTTATTTTGTTTGTGTGGGCAGCAGTCGCCGTGAGGAACTGCCGCCCTTATACTTTTTGGTTTATTATTTGTTTATTTGGTATTAAAAACATTGTTGAACGTTCGCCGGTTCCCGCCTCCTTCTTCCCGTTCTAAAGAACTTTGTTACACTGGTGCCGAAACCCGGGAGGAAGGAGGGACATGCTGTCGAAGAGCCCTCGCTGCTGAGGGGGATCGCGGTGCTGAGGAGGTCGGGCAGCGCGGGAGAGAAGACCGCGAGTGGCTGCCCGAAGCGGTGGTACTGGAGCGAATGAGAAATCGGTGGGACGGAAAGCTCGCTGCCGCGCCCCTGGGATGAGGTGGGGTGGCGGCCGTCCAGGAGGGAGCGGAGGAGCCGCCGTTCGCCGTGGGCCAAAGCCTGCTGCCTGCCGCCGTAACGGGGAGGAGCCGCCGTCCGCCGTGGGCCGAGGCCTGCTGCCTGCCGCCGGAGCGGGGAGGAGCAGGGAACGGCGGGCTCGCTGCCGGCTGCCCTCATGCGGAGGAGCCATCGCCGGCCGCCAGGGGGCGGAGGAGGATCGGGCCGTCCACCGAGCGTCCAGTGCCATCGCATGGCACCGCGAGGAAGAGCCTCGGCGGGCTGAGGACCGAGCGGCAGTGTGTCGGGGAGCCGGACCAAGAATTTTTTTTTTTTTGTTTTCCTCTCTCCACTCTCTCGTCCTTGTCGCTCCTTGTGCTTCCGTCTCCTTTTCTCTCGTCTCGTCTGTCCTTACCCCCAGGCGCTGTGGCCGCCGAGACTGGCCCCCGGGGGGAGTAGGCGCAGCCTCGTGGGTACCCCCCGGCCTGCGAGGGGCGATGGGGGTATGTGACGAGCAGGGCGGGCGAGAGCCGTGAGGGAACGGCGCGAGGCCGGTGACGTGAGTGTTAACGAGCTTCAGGTGCTCGGCGCACCGGTCTCGTATCTCTCACGGAGGAGCTCCGGAAGCATAAAGGAGGAGCGACGACAGTGAAGGACGAGAGAGGACCAGGCCTGGAATTTATGTTGTGTTTTATTTTGTTTGTGTGGGCGGCAGTCGCCGTGAGGAACTGCCGCCCTTATACTTTTTGGTTTATTATTTGTTTATTTGGTATTAAAAACATTGTTGAACGTTCGCCGGTTCCCGCCTCCTTCTTCCCGTTCTAAAGAACTTTGTTACAGATACGTTTTTTGCGAGTGTACGTGCTTGTGTCTGTTGTTCTTTTAAAAGACCCAGTCGTTATCTTCTGACCTCATCATCTGATCTCACCACAACACACCCACCATCAATCGTATTATCATATTGCAATTGCCTAATAGCCAGGTAATGACAAGTTGTTGCTTTTTAAAAAGGACCCATCAACACTTGTGATCCTCACGGAGCTGTCCCCAATGCCAATGCTTCCGCAAAAAAAAAAAAAAAAAAAAATCTCATGAGAGGTGTAATGAATCTAGTGTGTCATCCTTCATCCACTTACCACCAGATGTCGCCCTCCCATTTCACGGACTCTCTCAACCACACTACATTTCCCATAAGTCCCTTACCTTCATGTTAATCACTGCCCAGCTGTATACAATCTAGTGCACTATTTAAGAGACCGTTCAAGCCTATGTTATTTGTGAAGTCCTGACTAGTTAACCCCTGGCAATTCTGAGCGTTATTCCCTGTTTTGATTTCCTGTTGTTTGATTATGCCTGTTTTCCTGTGTTCTGATTCTTGCTGCTTGTCCTGACATTCCCGCCTGTTTATCTGACTACGATTCTGTTTATCCTTTGCCATTCCTGTTCCCTGCTACATTGACCTTTGCCTGTTTGACTACGCTTTATAAATAAAGCTGCACTTGGATCTAAACCCGATGACTCGCTCATCGTTACAAGAGGGCTGCAGAATCAACAGCTGTCCTCACCGTACAAAAAAATGTAGAGGTAAAGGCTGCAAAACAGGAACGAGGAAGGCTCCACACAAGCAGAAACCAGATGGCGATACAGATGAATGCATCTATAGTGGTACTTGTAACTATGTGAAAATATGAATAATTTTAACAAAAGAGGAATTATACAAAATGCATGTTATTTTAATTTAGTATTGTTCTGAGAAAGATATTTTACATAAAAGATGTTTACACAAAGTCCACAAAAAAAATGCTGAATTTATTTATTTAACCGATTCAAAAGTTCAATAGATTAAACAAGAAATCTGCTCGATCACGCAGGTCAGTGAACTCTGTCTACTCTGAGATCACCACGGAGGTCGTCTCTGAACCCTCTGTTTGCGCTTACATGACTGTGGAGGGCGTTCATTAGCTTTCTGTCTACCATGGAGATCACCCTTGAACTCCCAGCCTATCCCGTTATAGTCTTGACATGGCCCCAGAAGCCAACCTTAACCATTCTGTGTTCTTTCTCTTTCTTTCGGTGGTCACTAGCTCTACCTACTCTGCTGCCAGAGTGGTTCCCGAGAACTAAATGTTCCCCTAGGACCATTTTCCTGGTTGCATTCGCACCTCCAGTAGGAACTCTGAAGTGATTTTAAACCGTGCTTGTTGTTGTGACTTTTATTTTGACAGCGTTGAGAACGCCAGAGCACACAGCTCTCACATCCTCTGTCTTCATTAGTTTACGATCTGTTTAACACTCATGTGTAATACACTATTAGACAAAACTGTTATACAAAGAAAGTAGACTGTATATGAAAAAGTATTAGTGTTTGCTGTGTGGTTGATGCCCAATATCATTAGCTGAGCAGAAATACATATTTATGTTCCGCTTGTTCTCCTCAAAGTCTCACTGGATTTATTTTCTCCTTAGCGTAAGGGTTGAGAGGTCAATCTATCACTGTTTACCATGTTTAAAGAGTTAGTTTGTGGAGGAAATATGTAGGCTATAAACTCTGTGTGTACACAGGATTTTAGAAATGGCGGGTGCTGGTGTTTCTTGTGCGTTCAGCCAATTAGTGTACAAGTACGTCACTGGTAGTGCTGGGTTAGACGCTACTCTGAAGCAGGAGCTAATTTAGTTCCCCAGAAAAGTGTTCCAAGAGCTAAAATCTTTCCCAGTTCCTGCGGTGTGAACACACCAAAAAAGCAGGTACTTCCTCCCCTTATATCATTGCTGTCGGGTGGAAACCTTGAAACTCTTTATATTTAGTCATTTTTGTATTATTTATTTATTTTTATTTTTAATGAGTGAATAACAAAGGTCATCCTTTACATCTGTATGTGGGTTTTACAAATATTTAACCAATGAAAAGCATTTAATGTGGTTGAGACTAAGCCTTGTAACTCCATTGAGTCCAAACCTCATAACTCCACTCGCCTCTATTGTGAATGAAGTGCCGCACCGAATTTGGATATTTCTGTTTGCAGTGTGAAGGTAAATGAAGAACTGTTTGTTTGAATAAAAAGTGTTTGCTTTACACAAGAAACCCTGTCTATAAAAGCTAATGTTTTTGTTTTTTTTTAATTTAAAGGGCAGAGAAGAGTCTTAGTCTGGTATTGGCCAAATAGTTGATGCAAACAAGGTAACACTTTACAATAAGATTGTTTACATTAATGTATTAACTAACAATGAACAATACATTTGATACTGTATTTTAATAATGTATTCGTAAATGTAGAAATTAACATTAACAAAGATTGCAGTTCATTATTAGTTCATGTTAACTAATGAACATTGAAAAGTGTTATCAAATTTAGTAGTTTTAAATGTGAATAGTCCTTCATCTTTTATATCATGAGATTCAATAACTAGAATTACTGAACGCCCATATAACTATAATAAACCTTAGATGTGGCTGATCCAGTGACAGACAAAACATCTACTGGTCAAAAACCTTGTAACTCCACTTGAGTTACATAAAATGATCATAACAAAAAATGTTAATCACACATACAACTGTCTGACCATATATAAAGCCTCAAGACCACCTTTGACAACACAGCATTTAAAAAATATGGGTTTTCCGCCTGACGGAATTTGATTTATCATCACCAACAACATCAAAATTACCCCTTCCAGTCCTCCCTTGCAACCTGAGACTTCCCAGTGCCCTGATTCCCTTTGTCTGGCAGCCAGACCGGTTTGGCACCCTTGATCTTAAAGCAGTGTTTCCAAGTATTTGTTTATGGAGGCAAAGTTACACATTTGCAAACTCTTACCATTCAAACACACCTGATTTAACTCGTTGGCAGAGACTCCAAGACCAGAAATATACAGGTCAGATAAAGGAGATATCCAAAATGTGCACTGTCGGTGTGCCAGGGTTGGGAAACACTGGCATCAGATCTCTGGTTCATTGTACCCTCGTCTGGTGTTCGCAACGCATCTGCCTGGTGCTGCCACTTCCAGTTGTCATCTGGGGCTGGTTAAAAATGAATGCTTAGGTGGTTATTTTCAATGCGTCTATACTGAAGTATTTCTCAAAATATCTTGATATATTAAAAATGTAAAAGTGCACTCCAGACCCATATTTTTTGCTCGTATAAAATTAAACTAGAAATTTAATTTAATCAACGTAGTATATGCCTCACAGAGCAATTTTTTTCCAGCTCTAACAGTAGGACTCAATGAAAAATTAATTGTTTTGTCACTGTTGGCATATGACAATTGCACAAGTGTTATAAAGTCCCTCTAGCTGCCTTGGATTGTTTTTTCACACATGTGATGTTGCTTTAACAACATTTAATGAAGAGAAGAATATTATTGCTGCATATGATCCTTGTAAATACTATAAATTTTTGGACTCCACTTGTGTAATGATTAGGAGTCAGCGAGGGTCAACACAACAGCAAACAATAACCACGGAGAACAGACAGGCTCGTAGTAGTATTCAGGCGGGAGGTCAAAGGCAGGCAGAAAAACATCAGAAAACCAGGAACAGGCAGGATCAGGGAACAGGGAAACCAGACAGGGAAAACACGCTCAGAATTGTAACACTAAGGAAAGCAATACTTCGCAAGGTGGAAGTGAGTGAGTGGTGCTTTTATAGTGGAGAGATAGGGTGCAGCTGGTGCGGTAAACAGTGACTGGGTGAGGGGCTTATGGGAAATGTAGTGTGGTGAGAGAGTCAGTGAAAAGGAAGGGTGACATCTGATGGTAAGTGGATGAAAACGACAGACCGGATTCATTACAACTTGGTTGAATGAAATGTTATATAGATGGAGGGTATACATTCTTTTGAGCCCAAATGTCATTGTCGATTTCAAAGTGTGTGGCAGCGCTTTCTGGAAGTCTGCATAAAGTATCCTTGTGTAAAGTTCTTAAACTTTTTCTATGCTTTGTTTGTTTTCCCACTTTTTAGTTCTTTAATTTGTTTTCTATTATTTGCTATTATTCTTGCTTTTGTACTCCTTGTTAAAAAACTACAGTAAGATGAATATAGAGACATAAATAAAGAGAAAAATATATTTTACCTAATAGGCTCCAGAATCCATGCATTCATACATCAGACAAGCAGCTTGGAAAATGCATGAAAATTATATTTTTATTGTTTTGGCCCAGAAAACAAAATCATATTCATATATTTTTCTCAAGAGACAATTACTCTTCAAGTTAATTGTAGTCATGAGCTTTAGATTGTGCTGAAAAAAATGAAACTCCATCTGATGTTTACAAGGTCATTAAAGGCTCAGTTTTTGTTTCTCACAACGTCTGAATATCGTTCATGATTTCAGAAGAAATGAAAGTTGATGTTTAAACAGGTTGTATCATGTTCCACAGTGTGTTGCAGTCCTTCCTGCATTAGGCACACAGTGTGTTGATGAATCACATATTAACTTTACTGAACTTAATCCTTCAGTGTCGCAACAATAAAGAATATTTAAGTGAAAAGATCACAGAACTAATCTTGACCAGGTTTCTCAATAACTTTCTCACCACTTAATAGGTCAAACTTTAATCTAGGAGTGTGTGTGATTTTCCTTCTTCTGCAGAACACAAGAATATATTTTAAAGAATATTTGGATCCAAACAACATTGAACCCCATTTGCTTTCATTTTTTGGACACACATTTTTTAAAATATCTACTTTTGTGTTCAACAAAAGAAATGAAGCCATACATGTTTGAATGACATGAGGGTGAGTAAAATTCATTTCATTTTTGGGTCGACTATCACTTTAAGAAGGTTGGTTTAAGTAAACCTATAGTACATATTGTAGTTTTCATATTAAATCGTAATTTATCATTAACTGTCAAATTATGTAAGCTGCAGTTTCTGTTTCAATTCCTTTCATTTCCTCATAAAGACCCTCCCCTTTTGATAAGATATAAAATGGACACTGAAACAGACACGTTACTTCATTCTCCTCCTGATCAAAGATGGATCTGCAGATCTCAGTTTTTCTTCTCTTCATTCTTTTCACTGCAGGTACAAAGACAAATAATGTTTGTGATGTTACTGAGAATAATAACAGATCACTGATGGATCTCTGTTTATTTCTACAGGACACTCTCTGAGGTGTTATCAGTGTATGAGTCTGACGGGTTCTTGTGCAGATCAAACGGTAATATCATGTCCCAGTGGATCTTCTCATTGCGCGAGTTCAACAACAGTTACACAAGTTGGTAAGTCCAATATGATTGAAATGTACAGTTATATTTGACTGATGGAGATGCTGCTATTATTTACTGGAGCTGCAACAGAACAACTACTCGTTTTTCTGACGGAATTTACAATTTCAATCACAGAATATTCTACATATTTCTGATATTTAATCTGATTTCTCTCCTATTTTTTATTTTTTTTAAATATTTGAAATGAGAAAAATGCAACATTTCGACATTTATAATTAAATTTTCCATTGAAAACACTTTACATTAATGTTCATTACTTAACATGAACTAATAATGAACTGCACTTCTACAGCATTTATTAATATTTGTTAATGTTAATTTCAACATTTACTAATACATTATTAAAATCTTGTTAACATTAGTTATTGCTCTGTGAACTAACATGAAAAAACAATGAACAACTGAATTTTCATTAACTAACATTAACGAAGATTAGTAAATACAGTAACAATGTATCGCTCATGGTTAGTTCATGTTAGTTAATACATTAACTAATGAACCTTACTGTAAAGTGTTACATTTCCATCAAAATATTCTGCAGTTTAATTGGTCTTTCCTGTATCATTCATGTTTTTTAGGTGACATTACTTCTAAAGTGAAGCTTAAAGATTGTGTTCCTGACTGTCAAAGTGGGTCCCTGAACTTCGGCATTTCAAAGGCAACTTCTTCCTGCTGTGACACAGACCTGTGTAACGTCCAAGATGCTCCAGGTATTGAACTTCAATGATCATGTGCAAATAAAGTCAACACTCATTTTACTTCCAAAGGACATTCAATCAGGAAATAAAACACTTGTCTGTCATGAACTGATTGAATGGAGCAGATAAAGGAGTGTCGTTTCATTAGATGTAATATTTTATACAGAAAATTAACTTAAAATAATACCTGTTTTCCTCCTGTAGATCCCTCTAATGTCCCCAATGGAAAGACATGTTACTCCTGTGAAGGACAGAGCTGCACCAACATTTTGAAATGTTCAGGGGATGAAGACCGCTGCGTTGAAGTAACAGGTGAGAATCTGGAAAAGCAAGAAGATTAAAGTCATTTTCTTTTAAAACTCTCTTAGGTTTAAACATTAGACACAGATCAGATACCAATGTCCAGATGACTGAATCAACCTTTATTTTCTTTCTTTTCATCAGCGGCTTCTGGAGGACAGACAGCGGTTCTAAAAGGCTGCGTCTCTAAATCAGTTTGTGATACCACGGCATCGATTCCTAATGTTGGGAGCGTTTCATGTTGTGAGGGGAACCTGTGTAACGGTGCTCTGAGTGTCTGCCAGAGCTTCCTGTTCCTCTGCTGTTCTCTGCTCTCCTACTTCCTGCTGCACTGAATCAAACATGCTATATATATATATATATACATACATTGTGTTCTCAATATCAGGATTTTTCTATTCTGTAAAAGATCACAAAATAAACAAGAGAAATAATCAGATATAATAACATTTTACAAATACTTGTGTCTATCATTTTACCTCATCCACATCATGCAATTAAAATTTCTGTGTTCAACTGAGTGTTGATTATCATATCTGACAATAAATAGCAATTTGATAGTTTAGACTCTAATAATAGTTTCGGCTTTTCTTTAAGCGTTTGTCTTTGATAACAGGAGTAAACAAAAGATTTTTTATGCATACAGAATCCATGCGTAAAGATGTAGAAACAATGTCTTTATTTTGTTCCAATGAATAAATATTGCCTCAAATCCATTTCCTGTGTCTTCTCATTCCTTCATGTTGATGAACAGCTGTTCATAAAGTCCATACCTTACAAACACATCAACATACTGTCTATAATCTATGGAAGCTTGTTTCTGCTACAGAATAAAGAATAATATACTAATAATCCACTTTCTTGCACGCTGTCAAAAACTGTTCCCCAAATACCAACATGCACACTTGTTATCCAGGTGTTCTAATTATACTGAATTACAGCGCCACCCAGTGGACAGCAAAAACTTTACAACAAATGGCTCCTACATTATAATAAACTCATGATGTCAGGACTACAGGAGACTGTCATGTTCACTCTAACATCCAACAAAAAAACATCCTCAATCGTTTATGAGACATTCTTATCACTACAGCTGCAGAAAATGGCGGACTGTGTACGACTAATACGGCAGTGTCCATCAACAGTTGCTGGTGGGGCCTTTACAAAGTGATGACACTTTGCCAGGAATCTGCAAACAGAATCTTGTGACTTAGCTTCACTGTTGTTTGGGATACTCAGTATAAAGAAAACGAAGCAGTCCAAAAAGCACACCAGAGATTGAAGGTCTGCAAGATTGTTCTTCCTCGATCACTAATCAAAACATCACCACCATGCCATGTGAGCTGTAATGTTCACACTGTAAATCTGTACTCAAATAAATCTATTTTATTTCCTCTTACCCGGCATTTGTATATGCAGCGCGTTTTTGTGTTTGCATGTGTTGTGAGGATTTGCAGCACATGTGTTGTCAAACTGATGATCACGTTTTTTTTATTTGCATGTGTTTTCTTATTTGCAGCGCTTTGAGCTCTCTCGGCCACCGTAATTTCAGCACTTATGAGTAGTTTGGTAGAAATGTCTTTACATCCCCCTGGACTTGCGTGTGCCACTGATATCTGTCTCTCATTTGCAATCGCGTCTGTGATTCTCGGCCCCGCCCTGCTTCACACCACATGTTATATATACGTGCGGGCAGGGAAGCACGGAGACGAGGGAGAACGTTCAAACAATGACTTTTAATGAGATACAAGGAATGGAACACAGAACACGTATTTACAATAAAGGAGAACGGACAAGGACTGAGGGAAAACACAAGGAATATATACAGGTGGAACACAAGGTAATTAACAGGACACAGCTGGAGGGAATGAACTAATAATGGAGACAAACGAGTGGCGGGAACAGAATCAAAACACCAAGCACAAGTGAAACAGGAAATAAAACAGTCCAGGAAGACATACACGTAACACCACAGTCATGTTAAAAACATATAAACATTATTTCCCCATAAATTTTATTAGATCCATCGGCATGCGGACAAGTTCCATGATTCCATATTCACTGCGTCATCAATCTACACCTTTGTTATTGTTTTGAAGAGTTTAGCGACCCCTAGCGGCGAAAAAAAACATATTGAGCCTTTAATTAACCAGGTTTAAATATCTATTGCGCAGAGAGGGTACTTTGTAACACTGTGTTTTGTGTGCACCACTATTAGAACTATGTTATTCTATACAGTTACCGATATAATTGGCATAATTAACTTTTATGAATTTCTATTATTTCAGCATTGGTACTGTCTCGTCTATTTATCTCCTGTTCTGTGAGAGCTGTGCAGTGGTACCTGAAAGCCATACTTGAGTAAAAGTATTGATATCTTACCAGAAAATGACTTTGGTAGAAGAAAAAGTCACTGTTCAGAATATTACTGGAGTAAAAATTTTTAAACTATGTGATATTCTTTGTACTTAAGTATGAAAAGCATTCTTTATGTATACATATATATATATATATATATATATATATATATATATATATTAAACATACTTAAGTAATGAAAGTAAAAGTACGAGTAAATGATAAATACAAAAATAGCAGAAAATATTATTAAAAATGGTTCTATACACAGTTTGAGCAGCAAGATTGTTTTAACTCTATTTCTTACATTTTGTTTGCTTTGAATTTAAAAAAATTGCTAAATGTTTATTGTAAGTTTTAAATATAAAAAATACTAATATATTAATTATACCTTGATCATTCATGTTAATTCATAGTGCATTATAATTAATGTAAGAGGCAATTTTAAAATGTAAATGTTGAAATTAACAATGAAAAACATTGTCATTAACCTTTAATGTTATAAATGGTTTTGTAAAGTGTTTCCATTTCATATAAATCGGAACAATTATGCTTAAAATGGCATCTTTACACACAAAGGCATATTATATGTATCCTTTCACTCGTTATTTGCTTCTATTTTAGAACACTTGATGATTATCTAATCAAAATATGTGTTAAAATGCGGATAAAAAAGAACTGATATCGAATACATTTCTGAGTTATGTTTCTGTCGGCTGCATGATTAGGATACAATTTAAATATTCATCTTCACTGGATAACGAATGCATAAAATCGAACAAATGGGTATAAACTAATGCAAATGGACGGAAACAACCGTGACATGAATATGATATGAAAACATATAGTGTGTACTGTATAACATACCGCTTTGTTGTCTATGTTTTAAATCCGTTTTTGAAGAGTCCAAAAATTAATTTACTTTTATCAACATTTTAGTTTGTTTTGTAGATTTTTTGATTAGATCAGATAACATATTAACCTGTCATACGATCGTGTTACAATGTGCCCCACCTATGGGGCATGTTGTCACATCACTTCCATTCTTTTGGGTAAATAAAAAGGTATACACTGTATTAATGAAACAAAGCCTCATATTTGTACCAGTCAGGTGTGAAATTAATGTGGTAAAAAAAGAAATACTCTGAACCCTAAGTAGATTTAGACAAACTGAGAAACTAAAAAAGCGCTATTTTACCCCGCACTATAGTTCTCTTGCAGCCTTATACTTTTGTCTTTTACTTTGTTTATCTACTTATTTACTTTTGTTTATTCTTTTCCTTTTTATGTTTTGTTCGGTAGTCATCGACTTTTTTTTTTATTAGTTCTTTATTATTTTTCTGCTTTTTTATAGTTGGCCTATATATAGCTATATATACAATATGATTGTCTTGTCGTCTCTCCTCTGTGTGATGTCTTTGTTGTGATTTTGTTGAGAAATGTCTTTAGTCCTGTCGTGTTCCCCTTCCAGTCCTGCCTTGCATCCTGAGATTTCACTTCCCGCCGTTTTCCTGATAGTCAGGGGTGCGTTTCCGTTACAGTGACGTAACTCGCTGCTTCACTACCATAGTACGCAATACATCGCTGAAGAAATCCACTAGTTACTCACGCAGTGACGTAGCCAGGATCTTTTCATAGCCAGGCCAGACAGGGGTCTGCAAACACGTGTACATGTACAATATATACTTGAATAGACTTTTTCAGGGCTTGTTTGATCGTTCTGTGGATCGTTCAGCTAAACAGGCCAATTAGAAACTATTAAGTACTATTATTCCTTTTAATTATACTAATGTTAATGCTAAACCGTCAACAAATGTATAAAACTGATCAGAGGTCAGGTAAAATCCACAGACACGTTCAATGGTTCGCTGCTACAGAGCCCCTAAAGGGACGTGGTGGTGGAAAAAAAAGGGATTGGAGAAATTTTTATAAAGAAATCTTTTGCTTTCCCACCCAAAACTTTGCGTTCCCACGTAAAACTTTTGCGTTCGCACGCAAAGATATTATAGTTCCCTTGCAAAACCTGTTGTGAGCTCGGACAAAACCTTCCTGTTTAATGTCCCTCTGGCTGGCAGTAGTGTTTATTAAGTCAGCTCCGTGCATTAAAGGGACCGTCTGAAAAGTGCAAAATCAGAAAAGCATTTCTACAAAATTAATAACTTCAATGTTACACACTGTAGTGTAACAAAACTCAGTTAAACATCTCTGCTCTCCTGCTGGTTACACTACAACACTTAGTTTGGCAAGTAGCACAAAAATGCCTTCTTTACACAAATGATGTTATGCAGTTTACATACTTACAACCAGCATGGACCAGCATGATAATTGCTTACTGAATTTGATGGCATTACAAGTTATTAAATGTTTTACTATTAACAGTGAAGTTATTGATTTTGTTTCATAATAATCATAAAAGTTATACATATATTTTTTTTAATCAAACTAAGTGTACAACCAGTAGGAGAGCAGTGATGTGTTACAGTGAAGTTATTGAGCGTTTTTCATAATATAAAATGAGAAAAAGGGTTTTGGGTTTTGAACTTTTCAGACGGTCCCTTGTCTCGCCGCCGACTTGTAGAGACAAATTTATATATTATAAAGCACATTTGAGGAAAATTGGGTTGTTGTAGCTCGTTGTCTATGTTACTTTGATTGGAAATAGCTGAATTTGTGTTTTAACAACGTTTAATTCTCGAGTTATTGATCCGGGAACGCAAAGTTTTGCGTGGGAAAAAAAAATTCCTCCCATAACTTTTTTTCCCCACCACCACATCCCTTTAGGAATCCACATGAAATCTGAAATCACATGACTTTGGCAGTTTGTAACACTGTTTCGAAATAAACCTTGTGTAAATGTTTCGAAGATTCATGAAACAGTGTTTCAAAATCACTCATCACTAGTTGCAACCGACTAACAGGGGAACAAGTACATTTTCAAGTAAACACCAGGTATTTTTTTTTTAAATCAAAATCAACACAGAAGTTTAATAATACTTCTGTGAACTTCTGCAAAAGCTTACTGAACTGTGTGTAAGTGAATGTACTTAAGTGAATGTTGAATTATATTATATTCTTGCAAAGTTAAGTCTTTTGCCTCATGTCTTGTCTTCACGCTTCAGTATGTTTGCCACTAACAACAGAACAGAGAGAGTCCCCTAACTGTTGTACATTTTCTCTCTTGTGGCATACTGAAAACAAAGAACAGTTCAAATGTACATCTAGTTTGATTTTTACTAACTAACTGAGGCTAAGTGTAGCAAGTGTAATTTGTCATCTCTCTTGCTCATTCCTGAGAGATAGAAATAAGCCATGTTGTAACTGTCCCCACTCTCTCCTAAACGGTAAAAACCTTGCACCCTTGCATTTAACCAAAGAAAATGAGTTCTTGTCACAGTACAAGATTTACCTCAAACAATAACCTCAATGTTAGAAATTTGTCATTTGTAACATGTGAACACAGAGCAGCATAAACCAGGAAACAATCAATGACTGAACGCGCTCTTGTACGTTATTAGACAAGGTAAGCAAAGATAGGCTACATAAGACTAATCAATATAGCTCAACACGACAAAGTGTTAGAATATCATCAGTGGGATACTGTAATGTTGATCTAGCTTACTGTTAAGTCTCATACAGACAAAAATAATGCTAAACATTACAGCTTTCAACACACTCAAATGTAGTTTAGTATGATAGCATAACGTTAGATCAAGTGAACAGCTCTCTATATATATACTGTTAAAGTAACACTGAAGCAGAGTTAAAGTTAATGAGATAATAAAGTGATTAATTAAGTGATGAATGAGCATTAGTGATGAACGCCTGCTGTTAACAAGAATCACTGAAGAAAAGAGAAACACAAGAACTACAACTGACTTCAGCCACAGCCTTCGATGAAGATAAAAGACATTAAATCTCTCCAGATCTGATTAAACAACTCCACAAACAGCATTACCAGCTTTTAAAAAAAGTGTGTGTGATTTTCCTTCTTTTGCAGAACACAAGAATATATTTTAAAGAATGTTTGGGTCCAAATAACACTGAACCCCATTGGCTTTCATTTTTTGGACACACACTTTTCAAAATATCTAAAGAAATGAAGTCATACATGTTTGAATGACATGAGGGTGAGTAAATAACACAATTTTCATTTTTGGCTCCACTTTAAGAAGGTTGGTTTAAGTAAACTTATGGTACATATTGTAGTTTCCATATTAAACCATAATTAATCATTAACTGGGAAATTATGTAAGATGCAGTTTCTGTTTTTTCTGGGCTTATTTAAAAAATACTGATGCTTGTTAGGAAAATCTGAGAAGCAACTTCTTTTCTTTACATTAATGCATTAATTATTTGCAATAAAGTCTCCCCGAAGCTTTCCTCTTTTTCTTGCTGAATATAACTCTTTTATTTGATCCCTTAGACTTATAAATGACAAAAAAGTGTCAAAATTTTGATGCATTACGATGATGTATTTAAAGATGTGATTTAACCTTATTATGCTTCTTTCTTTCTTTTCTTTGTATTTTCATATTGATGTACGCAAACCCGGGATATTTGTTCTCTGTTTCCTTTTCTGTGTAAGATTCTTCATTGTAACAGATACAACCATTCTTAATTTCCCTGTTCTTGTATGTATGTATAAATTCTGCAACAAAAAAAAGCAAGTGCAACATTTTAATAAAAAAAAGGGAAAAACACAAACAATGGCACCAACAAAGTTGTCCAAGTATGCAAAAATACAACAAAGACTGGGAAAAGGATACACAACTTAAAGACTGGATGTGTCAAGTGGTCTGTGATCAAAGTAAAGTGATGTGTGACTGTAAGGACGGTGCAGGGAGGAGAGGGATGACCTTTTGTAGGAAAATTTGTAATTTTTACAATGTTTTTGTAATGTAATAATCATCACAGGATATATATTTTTTAAAAATCAAATAGTTATATAGCCTACTAATAGATACATTTGGTTCGAATTTATTTTATAAAGCTGTAAATAAGTTGCTCTTACCTTTTTCTCCTTTTCCATCCCTAAATCCCTGTTCTGCTCATAGATGAGTGAATGCATGTCATACGTGATGTTTCCTAAATAACTTCTGTTTTCAGTTTAATATGTTGCGGGCTCATTTATTGGTAACAAATAGTTAATGATAAATAAGATTGATGATGATAATAATCGAATAAAATTGGGCTTGTTTTTAAAGCTGTACTGCTTATTTGTCTCGCGAGATTTGGCAACTACGATGAAGACCCTCCCCTTTTGAGAAGTTATTAAATGAGCACTGTAACAGACACATTTACATTTATTCATCTGGCGGACTCAAGTGAGAAGTACAGTAAGCGATTCATCGTGAGGCAAACAGACAGAGGAAGCGCTCACAATAAGTTTCAGACATTCAGACTCGTTATTTCATTCTCCTCCTGATCAAAGATGGATCTGCAAATCTCAGTTTTTCTTCTCTTCATTCTTTTCACTTCAGGTACAAAGACAAATAATGTTTGTGATGTTACTGAGAATAATAACAGATCACTGATGGATCTCTGTTTTATTTCTACAGGACACTCTCTCAGATGTTATACCTGTTCGGGTTATTGTGCAAATCAAACGGTAATGTCATGTCCCAGATCTTCTCAGTGCACGAGTTCATCAGTTGTGGTAGAACTCGGTAAGTCCAATATGATTGAAAAGTACAGTAGAGCGCTGCGCGGGACTGTTTTCTTAAATCCGCACCCGCAACTTGTGTGTTCCACTCCCGCCTGCGGACTTTATCTGACGTAGCCTAATGTAGCTACACATATATCCAGACTAAATATTCGTTCAAGTTAACATCCAGAATAACAGACTTTAAACATGATTGTTTAAATAAGATGAATTAACCAATGCTAAACCAAAGCACCACACATGACAAACATATTGGGTAGGCTTACTATTATTATTATTATTATTATTATTATTATTTTATTAGGGTTGTAAAACCCATAACTGTTAAAACAAAACCACAACTAGCGGATTTTTTAGCGGACCTCAGACTTTAGGCTACTGCATTCACACCAAATGAGTAACTTGGAAACGGAAAACTGTATGTCGCCTCAGGGAAGAGGTGCCAGAATTATGTAAACGAACACTTTTGCACATTTAGCGCAACTTAACTCCTATTTTTGTCAGTGACAATTGACCCTTCGCAAAACCCGCCCGTGTTGCAATGCCCGACAACCCATGCGCTTTAATTTTCTTCTCAACTTCTTGTGTTGACTCCATTTCTACTACACGCCAAATCCCACCGTTCCCCGCGGGTCTCCCGCTAAATTTTCTGACCGCCCACTCCCGCCCGCAGCAAACCCAATGCAGCCCTCTAATGTACAGTTATATTTGACTGATGGAGATGCTGCTATTATTTACTGGAGCTGCAACAGAACAACTACTCGTTTTTCTGGCAGAATTTACAATTTCAATCACAGAATATTCTACATTCTGATATTTAATCTGTTTTCTCTCATATTGTTATGATTTTGTATGTTTAAAAAGAGTTTGAAATGAGAAAAATGCAACATTTTGACATATTCATAATTAAATTTTCTGTATTTACTAATCTTCGTTAATGTTAGTTAATGAAAATTCAGTTGTTCATTATTTTTTCATGTTAGTTCACAGTGCAATAACTAATGTTAACAAGATTTTAATAATGTATTATTAAATGTTGAAATTAACATGAACAAATATTAATAAATCCTGTAGAAGTGCAGTTCATTATTTTTTCATGTTAGTTCACAGTGCAATAACTAATGTAAACAAGATTTTAATAATGTATTATTAAATGTTGAAATTAACATGAACAAATATTAATAAATCCTGTAGAAGTGCAGTTCATTATTAGTTCATGTTAAGTAATGAACCTTACTGTAAAGTGTTACATTTACATCAAAATAATGTACAGTTTAATTGGTCTTTCCTCTAACATTCATGTTTTTTAGGTTTCATCATTAAATTGAAAGATAAAGATTGTTCTGCTGACTGTCAAAGTGGGTCCTTCACCTTAGGCAATTTAAAGGTGGCTACTTCCTGCTGTAACACAGATCTGTGTAACTTCCATGATGCTCCAGGTATTGAACTTCAATGATCATGTGCAAATAAAGTCAACACTCATTTTACTTCCAAAGGACATTCAATCAGGAAATAAACCACTTGTCTGTCATGAACTGATTGAATGGAGCAGATAAAGGAGTGTCGTTTCCTTAGATGTAATATTTTATACAGAAAATTAAATTAAAATAATACCTGTTTTCCTCCTGTAGATCCCTCTAATGTCCCCAATGGAAAGACATGTTACTCCTGTGATGGACAGAGCTGCACAAACACTTTAAAATGTACAGGGACTGAAGACCGCTGCGTTACAGCAAAAGGTGAGATTCTGGAAAGGATGAAGATTAAAGTAATTTTCTTTATTTTCTTTTAAAACTCTCTAAGTTTTAAACATTAGACACAGATCAGATACCAATGTCCGGCTGACTGAATCAACCTTTATTTTCTTTCTTTTCATCAGCGGCTTCTGGAGGACAGTCAATGGTTCTAAAAGGCTGTGGCTCTAAATCAGTTTGTGACGCTGCGGCATCGATTCCTAATGTTGGGAAACTCTCATGTTGTGAGGGGAACATGTGTAACGGTGCTCCGAGTGTCTGAGTTTGTAAGACAATAATTGTGTTCTCAATATCAGGATTTTCCTGTTAAAGATCACAAAATCAACGAGAAATAATCAGATATAACAAAATTTTACTTATACTTTTGTCTATCATTCTACCTCATATACATCATGCATAAATAGCAATTTGATAGTTTAGACTCTATTAATTATTATTACCGCTTTACAGCTATAAGTAGAGTTCATACCTTACAAACACAGCAACGTACTGTCTATAATCTGTGGAAACTTGTTTCTGCCACAGAATAAAAAAGAAAACGGTAATTGCGACTTTTTAAATCTCGCAATTCTTTTTATCTAGTAGCCATAGCAACTTACTCTTTGAACATAAGCATGAGCTCATGAGCATCATGAGCTCATGATCCAGGGTTAGTTTCCTTAAGAGGTATTCAGATGTGTGTTATTTAATTAATAATAATAATTAGTTATATTATATTTGTTACATAGTTACTGTTTACATATACATATATATATATATATATAATATTATATTGTACAATACATATGTGATACGCTAAAGTATGTACACATTTTGGGTATTGTGTTTTTGTAAGATCAAGTTTATTTTCCATATATTGTCTTTCATTTCACACATTTTATATGTTAAAGGTAATGGGAAGCTTGAGACTGCCGTGTGTAAATTGTTGTTTATTGCTTAGTGAGATCGGACTCTTATTTTGAAAATGAACAGAAGACTCATATATAGGAGCAGTGTTGCGCCGGCGCCTTCACAGTTGCTGTACTGTATTTGGTGTCCTGATGTGATTTTTTACAGTAAAATTCTGATGTGACATTTTATGAAATAAAATACTACATCATCTTGTTCCTGGGTCATAGATAAAAGGTTGTCTTGCTGAAAAGAAGTCTGATAGAGATGCAATAACAATATTTTATTTCTTAAAAAATATTAAAGCGATATTTGATAAAGTACTCAGAAGTACCAAAGCATGGTCCACTAGATGGAGTCACGATACGTTTTTGTTGTTGCTATGGCTACCTTGACAACAGTGATGAGGAAGCATTCACTGCCGAAGTGACTGAGGGAAAACAAATTTCACAGAAAGTGATCAAATTTTCAGCAGTAAGTGTTTTAAAGCTTGTTTTGCAGAACATCACTTAGGAAGTTAGGAAGGACATGTAATTTAAGGAAAGTATAATTATATTTTCAGAATGACATAAAACCTAGTCTGTGGGGCAAAATACTCCCACATTCATAACTACTGTAGTTACCATTCTGAACATCACATCCTTTGTTTTTCTGTCTATCAAATGTAATCTATGAATGAATAAAAATATTTGGACTTTTTATTTCAAAATTACCTCAAGTTAGCATCAGCTAGCTAGCTAGTTAGCCAGTCAGTATCAGCTGACAAGTTTTTCAAATAGGCTATTATAATTTTGTAATTTATAATTATAGGTTGTGATTAAGACTTCAATATTGATTATTTTAGTTGTGGTGGTAATAGTAGTAGTATTGAAATCAGTTAACTTTGACTCTGGAACAAAATCCTTTCTGATTTTAACATCTTTCTGCGTACCCCCTCTCTTCCAGTTAGAGTGCCCATTAAAGGACAATAGTTGCCCCCTTAAATTGATTTTTCCAGTGTTTTGTTTACCTTTATAAAGACCATTTTAAAATAGATAATATTTTAAATAAAAACAGGAACTAGTAAGGCTCCACACCAGCAGAATACAGATGAATGCATCTTTAGTGGAACTTGTAACTATGTGAAAATATGAATAATTTTAACAAAAGAGGAATCATACAAAATGCATGTTATTTTTTATTTAGTACTGTCCTGAGTGAGATATTTTACATTAAAGAAGTTTACACAAAGTCCACAAGACAAAAAAAAAAAAAGCTGAATTTATAAAAATTAACCCGTTCAAAAGTTCCATAGATTCAACTGGTAATCTGAGCCATCTTTTTTCAGACTGCTGAAAGCTACAGAAAATAGTGGAAAGTAGATAGCTGCAGTTTGCATTCAGACTCTTTTACCATTGAGTGCATTTCCTGTAATAGAAGTGGGCAACTTGTGTGTGGGGGCTGAGTTCCAGTCAAGGGTGCGGTATCCGCTCATGAACTCTTTGTTCGCTCACGCAGGTCAGTGAACTCTGTCTACTCTGAGATCACCACGGAGGTCGTCTCTGAACCCTCTGTTTGCGCTTACATGACTGTGGAGGGCGTTCATTAGCTTTCTGTCTACCATGGAGAACTCCCAGCCTATCCCGTTATAGTCTTGACATGGCCCCAGAAGCCAACCTTAACCATTCTGTGTTCTTTCTCTTTCTTTCGGTGGTCACTAGCTCTACCTACTCTGCTGCCAGAGTGGTTCCCGAGAACTAAATGTTCCCCTAGGACCATTTTCCTGGTTGCATTCGCACCTCCAGTAGGAACTCTGAAGTGATTTTAAACCGTGCTTGTTGTTGTGACTTTTATTTTGACAGCGTTGAGAATGCCAGAGCACACAGCTCTCACATCCTCCGTCTTCATTAGTTTACGATCTGTTTAACACTCATGTGTAATACACTATTAGACAAAACTGTTATACAAAGAAAGTAGACTGTATATGAAAAAGTATTAGTGTTTGCTGTGTGGTTGATGCCCAATATCATTAGCTGAGCAGAAATACATATTTATGTTCCGCTTGTTCCCCTCAAAGTCGCACTGGATTTATTTTCTCCTTAGCGTAAGGGTTGAGAGGTCAATCTATCACTGTTTACCATGTTTAAAGAGTTAGTTTGTGGAGGAAATATGTAGGCTATAAACTCTGTGTGTACACAGCTTTTTAGAAATGGCGGGTGCTGGTGTTTCTTGTGCGTTCAGCCAATCAGTGTACAAGTACGTCACTGGTAGTGCTGGGTTAGACGCTACTCTGAAGCAGGAGCTAATTTAGTTCCCCAGAAAAGTGTTCCAAGAGCTAAAATCTTTCCCAGTTCCTGCGGTGTGAACACACCAAAAAGCAGGTACTTCAGCCATTAGTTCTAGGAACTATGAAAAGGTTCCTCTGGTGTGAAAGCCCCTGATGTCATTGCTGGCAGGTGTAAACCTTGTTTCTCTATATATTTACTCATTTTTGTATTTTGTATTACATTTTGCATGTGGGTTTTACAAATATTTAACCAATGAAAAGCATTTAAAGTGGTTGAGACTAAGCCTTGTAACTCCATTGAGTCCAAACCTCATAACTCCACCCGCACCGAATTTGGATATTTCTGTTTGCAGTGTGAAGGTAAATGAAGAAAAGTGTTTTCCTTACACAAGAAACCCTGTCTATAAAGGCTAATGTTTTTTTTTTAATTTAAAGGGCAGAGAAGAGTCTTAGTCTGGTATTGGCCAAATAGTTGAAGCAAACAAGGTAACACTTTACAATAAGATTGTTTACATTAATGTATTAACTAACCATGAACAATACATTTGATACTGTATTTATTAAACTTTTTTAATGTTAGTTAATAGAAAAGACAGCTTTTCATAGTTTGTTCATGTTTTTGTTCATGTTTCTTCACAGCTTATTAACAAATACAACTCTTGATTTTTATAATGTATTCATAAATGTTGAAATTAACATTAATAAAGATTAATAAATGCTGTAGAAGTGCAGTTCATTATTAGTTCATGTTAAGTAATGGACATTGAAAAGTGTTACCAAATAATAATTTTAAATACCCTGTGAAGAGTCCTTCATCTTTTACATCTTGAGATTTTGGCCAGATGTATTCAATAGCTAGAACTACTGAGTGCCCACATAGCTACAATAAACCTTACAACCTGCAAGTTAATGAAAACGTAATACGTGTTGTCTATTGATCCAGATAGCAACTTTGTGTCGGCCCAGATCCGGCCCACATCTAGCACATGTGTAATGATGATTTGGGCCACATGTGGCGTCGAATACTTGACTTGACACATCAAGACATCAAGTCTGCATAAAGTATCCTTGTGTGAAGTTCTTAAACTTCTTCTGTACTTTGCTTGTTTTCCCACTTTTTGGTTCTTTAATTTGTGATTTTGATGTGATCTATTATTTGCTATTGTTCTTGCTTTTGTACTCCTTGCTTTCTAATGGTAAAAACCTACAGTAAGATGAATATAGAGACATAAATAAAGAAAAATATATTTTACCTAATAGGCTCCAGAATTCATGCAATCATACATCAGACAAGCAGCTGACAGAAGATCCTCCCCTTTTGATAAGATATAAAATGGACACTGAAACAGACACGGTACTTCATTCTCCTCCTGATCAAAGATGGATCTGCAAATCTCAGTTTTTCTTCTCTTCATTCTTTTCACTGCAGGTACAAAGACAAATAATGTTTGTGATGTTACTGAGAATAATAACAGATCACTGATGGATCTCTGTTTTATTTCTACAGGACACTCTCTGAGGTGTTATCAGTGTATGAGTCTGACGGGTTCTTGTGCAGATCAAACGGTAATATCATGTCCCAGTGGATCTTCTCAGTGCACGAGTTCAACAACAGTTACACAAGTTGGTAAGTCCAATATGATTGAAATGTACAGTTATATTTGACTGATGGAGATGTTGCTATTATTTACTGGAGCTGCAACAGAACAACTACTCGTTTTTCTGACGGAATTTACAATTTCAATCACAGAATATTCTACATATTTCTGATATTTAATCTGTTTTCTCTCATATTTTTATGATTTTGTTTTTTTGTTTGTTTTTTTTAAATATTTGAAATGAGAAAAATGCAACATTTCGACATTTATAATTAAATTTTCCATTGAAAACACTTTACATTAATGTTCATTACTTAACATAAACTAATAATAAACTGCACTTCTACAGAATTTATTAATATTTGTTAATGTTAATTTCAGCATTTACTAATACATTATTAAAATCTTGTTAACATTAGTTATTGTACTGTGAACTAACATGAAAAAACAATGAACAACTGTATTTTCATTAACTAACATTAACGAAGATTAGTAAATACAGTAACAATGTATCGCTCATGGTTAGTTCATGTTAGTTAATACATTAACTAATGAACCTTACTGTAAAGTGTTACATTTCCATCAAAATATTCTGCAGTTTAATTGGTCTTTCCTGTATCATTCATGTTTTTTAGGTGACATTACTTCTAAAGTGAAGCTTAAAGATTGTGTTCCTGACTGTCAAAGTGGGTCCCTGAACTTCGGCATTTCAAAGGCAACTTCTTCCTGCTGTAACACAGATCTGTGTAACGTCCAAGATGCTCCAGGTATTGAACTTCAATGATCGTGTGCAAATAAAGTCAACACTCATTTTACTTCCAAAGGACATTCAATCAGGAAATAAAACACTTGTCTGTCATGAACTGATTGAATGGAGCAGATAAAGGAGTGTCGTTTCATTAGATGTTATATTTTATACAGAAAATGAAATTAAAATAATACCTGTTTTCCTCCTGTAGATCCCTCTAATGTCCCCAATGGAAAGACATGTTACTCCTGTGATGGACAGAGCTGCACCAACATTTTGAAATGTTCAGGGGATGAAGACCGCTGCGTTGAAGTAACAGGTGAGAATCTGGAAAAGGAAGAAGAAAAGTCATTTTCTTTTAAAACTCTCTCAGGTTTAAACATTAGCCACAGATCAGATACCAATGTCCAGATGACTGAATCAACCTTTATTTTCTTTCTTTTCATCAGCGGCTTCTGGAGGACAGTCAATGGTTCTAAAAGGCTGCGTCTCTAAATCAGTTTGTGATACCACAGCATCGATTCCTAATGTTGGGAGCATTTCATGTTGTGAGGGGAACCTGTGTAACGGTGCTCAGAGTGTCTCCCAGAGCTTCCTGTTCCTCTGCTGTTCTCTGCTCTCCTACTTCCTGCTGCACTGAATCAAACATGCTATATATATATATATATATATATATACAGTACTGTGCAAAAGTTTTAGGCAGGTGTGAAAAAATGCTGTAAAGTAAGAATGCTTTCAAAAATAAACTTGGTAATAGATTATATTTATCAATTAACAAAATGCAAAGTGAGTGAACAGAAGAAAAATCTAAATCAAATCCATATTTGGTGTGACCACCCTTTACCTTCAAAACAGCATCAATTCTTCAAGGTAAACTTGCACAAAGTCAGGGATTTTGTAGGCATATAGTTAGGTGTATGATTAAACAATTATACCAAACAGGTGCTAATGATCATCAATTCAATATGTAGGTTGAAACACAATCATTAACTGAAACAGAAACAGCTGTGTAGGAGGAATAAAACTGGGTGAGGAACAGCCAAACTCAGCTAACAAGGTGAGGTTGCTGAAGACAGTTTACTGTCAAAAGTCATACACCATGGCAAGACTGAGCACAGCAACAAGACACAAGGTAGTTATACTGCATCAGCAAAGTCTCTCCCAGGCAGAAATTTCAAGGCAGATAGGGGTTTCCAGATGTGCTGTCCAAGCTCTTTTGAAGAAGCACAAAGAAACAGGCAACGTTGAGGACCGTAGACGCAGTGGTCGGCCAAGGAAACGGTCGGCAAGCGAAAGTCATTAAGAACTATCTTCAGTGTAAAGAAGAACAAGGAGTCCTGGAAGTGATGGTATGGCCCCCACAGAGCCCTGATCTCAACATCATCGAGTCTGTCTGGGATTACATGAAGAGAGAGAAGCAACTGAGGCTGCCTAAATCCACAGAGGAACTGTGGTTAGTTCTCCAAGATGTTTGGGCCAACCTACCTGCTGAGTTCCTTCAAAAACTGTGTGCAAGTGTACCTAGAAGAATTGATGCTGTTTTGAAGGCAAAGGGTGGTCACACCAAATATTGATTTGATGTAGATTTTTCTTCTGTTCACTCACTTTGCATTTTGTTAATTGATAAATATAAACTATTAACATGTCTATTTTTGAAAGCATTCTTACTTTACAGCATTTTTTCACACCTGCCTAAAACTTTTGCACAGTACTGTATATATATATATATATATATATATATATATATATATACATACATTGTGTTCTCAATATCAGGATTTTCCTATTCTGTAAAAGATCACAAAATAAACAAGAGAAATAATCAGATATAATAACATTTTACAAATACTTGTGTCTACCATTTTACCTCATCCACATCATGCAATTAAAATTTCTGTGTTCAACTGAGTGTTGATTATCATATCTGACAATAAATAGCAATTTGATAGTTTAGACTCTAATAATAGTTTCGGCTTTTCTTTAAGCGTTTGTCTTTGATAACAGGAGTAAACAAAAGATTTTTTATGCATACAGAATCCATGCGTAAAGATGTAGAAACAATGTCTTTATTTTGTTCCAATGAATAAACATTGCCTCAAATCCATTTCCTGTGTCTTCTCATTCCTTCATGTTGATGAACAGCTGTTCATAAAGTCCATACCTTACAAACACATCAACATACTGTCTATAATCTATGGAAGCTTGTTTCTGCTACAGAATAAAGAATAATATACTAATAATCCACTTTCTTGCACGCTGTCAAAAACTGTTCCCCAAATACCAACATGCACACTTGTTATCCAGGTGTTCTAATTATACTGAATTACAGCGCCACCCAGTGGACAGCAAAAACTTTACAACAAATGGCTCCTACATTATAATAAACTCATGATGTCAGGACTACAGGAGACTGTCATGTTCACTCTAACATCCAACAAAAAAACATCCTCAATCGTTTATGAGACATTCTTATCACTACAGCTGCAGAAAATGGCGGACTGTGTACGACTAATACGGCAGTGTCCATCAACAGTTGCTGGTGGGGCCTTTACAAAGTGATGACACTTTGCCAGGAATCTGCAAACAGAATCTTGTGACTTAGCTTCACTGTTGTTTGGGATACTCAGTATAAAGAAAACGAAGCAGTCCAAAAAGCACACCAGAGATTGAAGGTCTGCAAGGTTGTTTGAGAAGTTCTTCCTCGATCACTAATCAAAACATCACCACCATGCCATGTGAGCTGTAATGTTCACACTGTAAATCTGTACTCAAATAAATCTATTTTATTTCCTCTTACCCGGCATTTGTATATGCAGCGCGTTTTTGTGTTTGCATGTGTTGTGAGGATTTGCAGCACATGTGTTGTCAAACTGATGATCACGTTTTTTTTATTTGCATGTGTTTTCTTATTTGCAGCGCTTTGAGCTCTCTCGGCCACCGTAATTTCAGCACTTATGAGTAGTTTGGTAGAAATGTCTTTACATCCCCCTGGACTTGCGTGTGCCACTGATATCTGTCTCTCATTTGCAATCGCGTCTGTAATTCTCGGCCCCGCCCTGCTTCACACCACATGTTATATATACGTGCGGGCAGGGAAGCACGGAGACGAGGGAGAACGTTCAAACAATGACTTTTAATGAGATACAAGGAATGGAACACAGAACACGTATTTACAATAAAGGAGAACGGACAAGGACTGAGGGAAAACACAAGGAATATATACAGGTGGAACACAAGGTAATTAACAGGACACAGCTGGAGGGAATGAACTAATAATGGAGACAAACGAGTGGCGGGAACAGAATCAAAACACCAAGCACAAGTGAAACAGGAAATAAAACAGTCCAGGAAGACATACACGTAACACCACAGTCATGTTAAAAACATATAAACATTATTTCCCCATAAATTTTATTAGATCCATCGGCATGCGGACAAGTTCCATGATTCCATATTCACTGCGTCATCAATCTACACCTTTGTTATTGTTTTGAAGAGTTTAGTGACCCCTAGCGGCGAAAAAAAACATATTGAGCCTTTAATTAACCAGGTTTAAATATCTATTGCGCAGAGAGGGTACTTTGTAACACTGTGTTTTGTGTGCACCACTATTAGAACTATGTTATTCTATACAGTTACCGATATAATTGGCATAATTAACTTTTATGAATTTCTATTATTTCAGCATTGGTACTGTCTCGTCTATTTATCTCCTGTTCTGTGAGAGCTGTGCAGTGGTACCTGAAAGCCATACTTGAGTAAAAGTATTGATATCTTACCAGAAAATGACTTTGGTAGAAGAAAAAGTCACTGTTCAGAATATTACTGGAGTAAAAATTTTTAAACTATGTGATATTCTTTGTACTTAAGTATGAAAAGCATTCTTTATGTATACATATATATATATATATATATTAAACATACTTAAGTAATGAAAGTAAAAGTACGAGTAAATGATAAATACAAAAATAGCAGAAAATATTATTAAAAATGGTTCTATACACAGTTTGAGCAGCAAGATTGTTTTAACTCTATTTCTTACATTTTGTTTGCTTTGAATTTAAAAAAATTGCTAAATGTTTATTGTAAGTTTTAAATATAAAAAATACTAATATATTAATTATACCTTGATCATTCATGTTAATTCATAGTGCATTATAATTAATGTAAGAGGCAATTTTAAAATGTAAATGTTGAAATTAACAATGAAAAACATTGTCATTAACCTTTAATGTTATAAATGGTTTTGTAAAGTGTTTCCATTTCATATAAATCGGAACAATTATGCTTAAAATGGCATCTTTACACACAAAGGCATATTATATGTATCCTTTCACTCGTTATTTGCTTCTATTTTAGAACACTTGATGATTATCTAATCAAAATATGTGTTAAAATGCGGATAAAAAAGAACTGATATCGAATACATTTCTGAGTTATGTTTCTGTCGGCTGCATGATTAGGATACAATTTAAATATTCATCTTCACTGGATAACGAATGCATAAAATCGAACAAATGGGTATAAACTAATGCAAATGGACGGAAACAACCGTGACATGAATATGATATGAAAACATATAGTGTGTACTGTATAACATACCGCTTTGTTGTCTATGTTTTAAATCCGTTTTTGAAGAGTCCAAAAATTAATTTACTTTTATCAACATTTTAGTTTGTTTTGTAGATTTTTTGATTAGATCAGATAACATATTAACCTGTCATACGATCGTGTTACAATGTGCCCCACCTATGGGGCATGTTGTCACATCACTTCCATTCTTTTGGGTAAATAAAAAGGTATACACTGTATTAATGAAACAAAGCCTCATATTTGTACCAGTCAGGTGTGAAATTAATGTGGTAAAAAAAGAAATACTCTGAACCCTAAGTAGATTTAGACAAACTGAGAAACTAAAAAAGCGCTATTTTACCCCGCACTATAGTTCTCTTGCAGCCTTATACTTTTGTCTTTTACTTTGTTTATCTACTTATTTACTTTTGTTTATTCTTTTCCTTTTTATGTTTTGTTCGGTAGTCATCGACTTTTTTTTATTAGTTCTTTATTATTTTTCTGCTTTTTTATAGTTGGCCTATATATAGCTATATATACAATATGATTGTCTTGTCGTCTCTCCTCTGTGTGATGTCTTTGTTGTGATTTTGTTGAGAAATGTCTTTAGTCCTGTCGTGTTCCCCTTCCAGTCCTGCCTTGCATCCTGAGATTTCACTTCCCGCCGTTTTCCTGATAGTCAGGGGTGCGTTTCCGTTACAGTGACGTAACTCGCTGCTTCACTACCATAGTACGCAATACATCGCTGAAGAAATCCACTAGTTACTCACGCAGTGACGTAGCCAGGATCTTTTCATAGCCAGGCCAGACAGGGGTCTGCAAACACGTGTACATGTACAATATATACTTGAATAGACTTTTTCAGGGCTTGTTTGATCGTTCTGTGGATCGTTCAGCTAAACAGGCCAATTAGAAACTATTAAGTACTATTATTCCTTTTAATTATACTAATGTTAATGCTAAACCGTCAACAAATGTATAAAACTGATCAGAGGTCAGGTAAAATCCACAGACACGTTCAATGGTTCGCTGCTACAGAGCCCCTAAAGGGACGTGGTGGTGGAAAAAAAAGGGATTGGAGAAATTTTTATAAAGAAATCTTTTGCTTTCCCACCCAAAACTTTGCGTTCCCACGTAAAACTTTTGCGTTCGCACGCAAAGATATTATAGTTCCCTTGCAAAACCTGTTGTGAGCTCGGACAAAACCTTCCTGTTTAATGTCCCTCTGGCTGGCAGTAGTGTTTATTAAGTCAGCTCCGTGCATTAAAGGGACCGTCTGAAAAGTGCAAAATCAGAAAAGCATTTCTACAAAATTAATAACTTCAATGTTACACACTGTAGTGTAACAAAACTCAGTTAAACATCTCTGCTCTCCTGCTGGTTACACTACAACACTTAGTTTGGCAAGTAGCACAAAAATGCCTTCTTTACACAAATGATGTTATGCAGTTTACATACTTACAACCAGCATGGACCAGCATGATAATTGCTTACTGAATTTGATGGCATTACAAGTTATTAAATGTTTTACTATTAACAGTGAAGTTATTGATTTTGTTTCATAATAATCATAAAAGTTATACATATATTTTTTTTAATCAAACTAAGTGTACAACCAGTAGGAGAGCAGTGATGTGTTACAGTGAAGTTATTGAGCGTTTTTCATAATATAAAATGAGAAAAAGGGTTTTGGGTTTTGAACTTTTCAGACGGTCCCTTGTCTCGCCGCCGACTTGTAGAGACAAATTTATATATTATAAAGCACATTTGAGGAAAATTGGGTTGTTGTAGCTCGTTGTCTATGTTACTTTGATTGGAAATAGCTGAATTTGTGTTTTAACAACGTTTAATTCTCGAGTTATTGATCCGGGAACGCAAAGTTTTGCGTGGGAAAAAAAAATTCCTCCCATAACTTTTTTTCCCCACCACCACATCCCTTTAGGAATCCACATGAAATCTGAAATCACATGACTTTGGCAGTTTGTAACACTGTTTCGAAATAAACCTTGTGTAAATGTTTCGAAGATTCATGAAACAGTGTTTCAAAATCACTCATCACTAGTTGCAACCGACTAACAGGGGAACAAGTACATTTTCAAGTAAACACCAGGTATTTTTTTTTTTAAATCAAAATCAACACAGAAGTTTAATAATACTTCTGTGAACTTCTGCAAAAGCTTACTGAACTGTGTGTAAGTGAATGTACTTAAGTGAATGTTGAATTATATTATATTCTTGCAAAGTTAAGTCTTTTGCCTCATGTCTTGTCTTCACGCTTCAGTATGTTTGCCACTAACAACAGAACAGAGAGAGTCCCCTAACTGTTGTACATTTTCTCTCTTGTGGCATACTGAAAACAAAGAACAGTTCAAATGTACATCTAGTTTGATTTTTACTAACTAACTGAGGCTAAGTGTAGCAAGTGTAATTTGTCATCTCTCTTGCTCATTCCTGAGAGATAGAAATAAGCCATGTTGTAACTGTCCCCACTCTCTCCTAAACGGTAAAAACCTTGCACCCTTGCATTTAACCAAAGAAAATGAGTTCTTGTCACAGTACAAGATTTACCTCAAACAATAACCTCAATGTTAGAAATTTGTCATTTGTAACATGTGAACACAGAGCAGCATAAACCAGGAAACAATCAATGACTGAACGCGCTCTTGTACGTTATTAGACAAGGTAAGCAAAGATAGGCTACATAAGACTAATCAATATAGCTCAACACGACAAAGTGTTAGAATATCATCAGTGGGATACTGTAATGTTGATCTAGCTTACTGTTAAGTCTCATACAGACAAAAATAATGCTAAACATTACAGCTTTCAACACACTCAAATGTAGTTTAGTATGATAGCATAACGTTAGATCAAGTGAACAGCTCTCTATATATATACTGTTAAAGTAACACTGAAGCAGAGTTAAAGTTAATGAGATAATAAAGTGATTAATTAAGTGATGAATGAGCATTAGTGATGAACGCCTGCTGTTAACAAGAATCACTGAAGAAAAGAGAAACACAAGAACTACAACTGACTTCAGCCACAGCCTTCGATGAAGATAAAAGACATTAAATCTCTCCAGATCTGATTAAACAACTCCACAAACAGCATTACCAGCTTTTAAAAAAAGTGTGTGTGATTTTCCTTCTTTTGCAGAACACAAGAATATATTTTAAAGAATGTTTGGGTCCAAATAACACTGAACCCCATTGGCTTTCATTTTTTGGACACACACTTTTCAAAATATCTAAAGAAATGAAGTCATACATGTTTGAATGACATGAGGGTGAGTAAATAACACAATTTTCATTTTTGGCTCCACTTTAAGAAGGTTGGTTTAAGTAAACTTATGGTACATATTGTAGTTTCCATATTAAACCATAATTAATCATTAACTGGGAAATTATGTAAGATGCAGTTTCTGTTTTTTCTGGGCTTATTTAAAAAATACTGATGCTTGTTAGGAAAATCTGAGAAGCAACTTCTTTTCTTTACATTAATGCATTAATTATTTGCAATAAAGTCTCCCCGAAGCTTTCCTCTTTTTCTTGCTGAATATAACTCTTTTATTTGATCCCTTAGACTTATAAATGACAAAAAAGTGTCAAAATTTTGATGCATTACGATGATGTATTTAAAGATGTGATTTAACCTTATTATGCTTCTTTCTTTCTTTTCTTTGTATTTTCATATTGATGTACGCAAACCCGGGATATTTGTTCTCTGTTTCCTTTTCTGTGTAAGATTCTTCATTGTAACAGATACAACCATTCTTAATTTCCCTGTTCTTGTATGTATGTATAAATTCTGCAACAAAAAAAAGCAAGTGCAACATTTTAATAAAAAAAAGGGAAAAAAACAAACAATGGCACCAACAAAGTTGTCCAAGTATGCAAAAATACAACAAAGACTGGGAAAAGGATACACAACTTAAAGACTGGATGTGTCAAGTGGTCTGTGATCAAAGTAAAGCGATGTGTGACTGTAAGGACGGTGCAGGGAGGAGAGGGATGACCTTTTGTAGGAAAATTTGTAATTTTTACAATGTTTTTGTAATGTAATAATCATCACAGGATATATATTTTTTAAAAATCAAATAGTTATATAGCCTACTAATAGATACATTTGGTTCGAATTTATTTTATAAAGCTGTAAATAAGTTGCTCTTACCTTTTTCTCCTTTTCCATGCCTAAATCCCTGTTCTGCTCATAGATGAGTGAATGCATGTCATACGTGATGTTTCCTAAATAACTTCTGTTTTCAGTTTAATATGTTGCGGGCTCATTTATTGGTAACAAATAGTTAATGATAAATAAGATTGATGATGATAATAATCGAATAAAATTGGGCTTGTTTTTAAAGCTGTACTGCTTATTTGTCTCGCGAGATTTGGCAACTACGATGAAGACCCTCCCCTTTTGAGAAGTTATTAAATGAGCACTGTAACAGACACATTTACATTTATTCATCTGGCGGACTCAAGTGAGAAGTACAGTAAGCGATTCATCGTGAGGCAAACAGACAGAGTAATAAGTTTAAGTCACAATAAGTTTCAGACATTCAGACTCGTTATTTCATTCTCCTCCTGATCAAAGATGGATCTGCAAATCTCAGTTTTTCTTCTCTTCATTCTTTTCACTTCAGGTACAAAGACAAATAATGTTTGTGATGTTACTGAGAATAATAACAGATCACTGATGGATCTCTGTTTTATTTCTACAGGACACTCTCTCAGATGTTATACCTGTTCGGGTTATTGTGCAAATCAAACGGTAATGTCATGTCCCAGATCTTCTCAGTGCACGAGTTCATCAGTTGTGATAGAACTCGGTAAGTCCAATATGATTGAAAAGTACAGTAGAGCGCTGCGCGGGACTGTTTTCTTAAATCCGCACCCGCAACTTGTGTGTTCCACTCCCGCCTGCGGACTTTATCTGACGTAGCCTAATGTAGCTACACATATATCCAGACTAAATATTCGTTCAAGTTAACATCCAGAATAACAGACTTTAAACATGATTGTTTAAATAAGATGAATTAACCAATGCTAAACCAAAGCACCACACATGACAAACATATTGGGTAGGCTTACTATTATTATTATTATTATTATTATTATTATTTTATTAGGGTTGTAAAACCCATAACTGTTAAAACAAAACCACAACTAGCGGATTTTTTAGCGGACCTCAGACTTTAGGCTACTGCATTCACACCAAATGAGTAACTTGGAAACGGAAAACTGTATGTCGCCTCAGGGAAGAGGTGCCAGAATTATGTAAACGAACACTTTTGCACATTTAGCGCAACTTAACTCCTATTTTTGTCAGTGACAATTGACCCTTCGCAAAACCCGCCCGTGTTGCAATGCCCGACAACCCATGCGCTTTAATTTTCTTCTCAACTTCTTGTGTTGACTCCATTTCTACTACACGCCAAATCCCACCGTTCCCCGCGGGTCTCCCGCTAAATTTTCTGACCGCCCACTCCCGCCCGCAGCAAACCCAATGCAGCCCTCTAATGTACAGTTATATTTGACTGATGGAGATGCTGCTATTATTTACTGGAGCTGCAACAGAACAACTACTCGTTTTTCTGGCAGAATTTACAATTTCAATCACAGAATATTCTACATTCTGATATTTAATCTGTTTTCTCTCATATTGTTATGATTTTGTATGTTTAAAAAGAGTTTGAAATGAGAAAAATGCAACATTTTGACATATTCATAATTAAATTTTCTGTATTTACTAATCTTCGTTAATGTTAGTTAATGAAAATTCAGTTGTTCATTATTTTTTCATGTTAGTTCACAGTGCAATAACTAATGTTAACAAGATTTTAATAATGTATTATTAAATGTTGAAATTAACATGAACAAATATTAATAAATCCTGTAGAAGTGCAGTTCATTATTTTTTCATGTTAGTTCACAGTGCAATAACTAATGTAAACAAGATTTTAATAATGTATTATTAAATGTTGAAATTAACATGAACAAATATTAATAAATCCTGTAGAAGTGCAGTTCATTATTAGTTCATGTTAAGTAATGAACCTTACTGTAAAGTGTTACATTTACATCAAAATAATGTACAGTTTAATTGGTCTTTCCTCTAACATTCATGTTTTTTAGGTTTCATCATTAAATTGAAAGATAAAGATTGTTCTGCTGACTGTCAAAGTGGGTCCTTCACCTTAGGCAATTTAAAGGTGGCTACTTCCTGCTGTAACACAGACCTGTGTAACGTCCAAGATGCTCCAGGTATTGAACTTCAATGATCATGTGCAAATAAAGTCAACACTCATTTTACTTCCAAAGGACATTCAATCAGGAAATAAACCACTTGTCTGTCATGAACTGATTGAATGGAGCAGATAAAGGAGTGTCGTTTCCTTAGATGTTATATTTTATACAGAAAATTAAATTAAAATAATACCTGTTTTCCTCCTGTAGTTCCCTCTAATGTCCCCAATGGAAAGACATGTTACTCCTGTGATGGACAGAGCTGCACCAACACTTTAAAATGTACAGGGACTGAAGACCGCTGCGTTACAGCAAAAGGTGAGATTCTGGAAAGGATGAAGATTAAAGTCATTTTCTTTATTTTCTTTTAAAACTCTCTAAGTTTTAAACATTAGACACAGATCAGATACCAATGTCCGGCTGACTGAATCAACCTTTATTTTCTTTCTTTTCATCAGCGGCTTCTGGAGGACAGTCAATGGTTCTAAAAGGCTGTGGCTCTAAATCAGTTTGTGACGCTGCGGCATCGATTCCTAATGTTGGGAAACTCTCATGTTGTGAGGGGAACATGTGTAACGGTGCTCCGAGTGTCTGAGTTTGTAAGACAATAATTGTGTTCTCAATATCAGGATTTTCCTGTTAAAGATCACAAAATCAACGAGAAATAATCAGATATAACAAAATTTTACTAATACTTTTGTCTATCATTCTACCTCATATACATCATGCATAAATAGCAATTTGATAGTTTAGACTCTATTAATTATTATTACCGCTTTACAGCTATAAGTAGAGTTCATACCTTACAAACACAGCAACGTACTGTCTATAATCTGTGGAAACTTGTTTCTGCCACAGAATAAAAAAGAAAACGGTAATTGCGACTTTTTAAATCTCGCAATTCTTTTTATCTAGTAGCCATAGCAACTTACTCTTTGAACATAAGCATGAGCTCATGAGCATCATGAGCTCATGATCCAGGGTTAGTTTCCTTAAGAGGTATTCAGATGTGTGTTATTTAATTAATAATAATAATTAGTTATATTATATTTGTTACATAGTTACTGTTTACATATACATATATATATATATATATAATATTATATTGTACAATACATATGTGATACGCTAAAGTATGTACACATTTTGGGTATTGTGTTTTTGTAAGATCAAGTTTATTTTCCATATATTGTCTTTCATTTCACACATTTTATATGTTAAAGGTAATGGGAAGCTTGAGACTGCCGTGTGTAAATTGTTGTTTATTGCTGAGTGAGATCGGACTCTTATTTTGAAAATGAACAGAAGACTCATATATAGGAGCAGTGTTGCGCCGGCGCCTTCACAGTTGCTGTACTGTATTTGGTGTCCTGATGTGATTTTTTACAGTAAAATTCTGATGTGACATTTTATGAAATAAAATACTACATCATCTTGTTCCTGGGTCATAGATAAAAGGTTGTCTTGCTGAAAAGAAGTCTGATAGAGATGCAATAACAATATTTTATTTCTTAAAAAATATTAAAGCGATATTTGATAAAGTACTCAGAAGTACCAAAGCATGGTCCACTAGATGGAGTCACGATACGTTTTTGTTGTTGCTATGGCTACCTTGACAACAGTGATGAGGAAGCATTCACTGCCGAAGTGACTGAGGGAAAACAAATTTCACAGAAAGTGATCAAATTTTCAGCAGTAAGTGTTTTAAAGCTTGTTTTGCAGAACATCACTTAGGAAGTTAGGAAGGACATGTAATTTAAGGAAAGTATAATTATATTTTCAGAATGACATAAAACCTAGTCTGTGGGGCAAAATACTCCCACATTCATAACTACTGTAGTTACCATTCTGAACATCACATCCTTTGTTTTTCTGTCTATCAAATGTAATCTATGAATGAATAAAAATATTTGGACTTTTTATTTCAAAATTACCTCAAGTTAGCATCAGCTAGCTAGTTAGCCAGTCAGTATCAGCTGACAAGTTTTTCAAATAGGCTATTATAATTTTGTAATTTATAATTATAGGTTGTGGTTAAGACTTCAATATTGATTATTTTAGTTGTGGTGGTAATAGTAGTAGTATTGAAATCAGTTAACTTTGACTCTGGAACAAAATCCTTTCTGATTTTAACATCTTTCTGCGTACCCCCTCTCTTCCAGTTAGAGTGCCCATTAAAGGACAATAGTTGCCCCCTTAAATTGATTTTTCCAGTGTTTTGTTTACCTTTATAAAGACCATTTTAAAATAGATAATATTTTAAATAAAAACAGGAACTAGTAAGGCTCCACACCAGCAGAATACAGATGAATGCATCTTTAGTGGAACTTGTAACTATGTGAAAATATGAATAATTTTAACAAAAGAGGAATCATACAAAATGCATGTTATTTTTTATTTAGTACTGTCCTGAGTGAGATATTTTACATTAAAGAAGTTTACACAAAGTCCACAAGACAAAAAAAAAAAAGCTGAATTTATAAAAATTAACCCGTTCAAAAGTTCCATAGATTCAACTGGTAATCTGAGCCATCTTTTTTCAGACTGCTGAAAGCTACAGAAAATAGTGGAAAGTAGATAGCTGCAGTTTGCATTCAGACTCTTTTACCATTGAGTGCATTTCCTGTAATAGAAGTGGGCAACTTGTGTGTGGGGGCTGAGTTCCAGTCAAGGGTGCGGTATCCGCTCATGAACTCTTTGTTCGCTCACGCAGGTCAGTGAACTCTGTCTACTCTGAGATCACCACGGAGGTCGTCTCTGAACCCTCTGTTTGCGCTTACATGACTGTGGAGGGCGTTCATTAGCTTTCTGTCTACCATGGAGAACTCCCAGCCTATCCCGTTATAGTCTTGACATGGCCCCAGAAGCCAACCTTAACCATTCTGTGTTCTTTCTCTTTCTTTCGGTGGTCACTAGCTCTACCTACTCTGCTGCCAGAGTGGTTCCCGAGAACTAAATGTTCCCCTAGGACCATTTTCCTGGTTGCATTCGCACCTCCAGTAGGAACTCTGAAGTGATTTTAAACCGTGCTTGTTGTTGTGACTTTTATTTTGACAGCGTTGAGAATGCCAGAGCACACAGCTCTCACATCCTCCGTCTTCATTAGTTTACGATCTGTTTAACACTCATGTGTAATACACTATTAGACAAAACTGTTATACAAAGAAAGTAGACTGTATATGAAAAAGTATTAGTGTTTGCTGTGTGGTTGATGCCCAATATCATTAGCTGAGCAGAAATACATATTTATGTTCCGCTTGTTCCCCTCAAAGTCGCACTGGATTTATTTTCTCCTTAGCGTAAGGGTTGAGAGGTCAATCTATCACTGTTTACCATGTTTAAAGAGTTAGTTTGTGGAGGAAATATGTAGGCTATAAACTTTGTGTGTACACAGCTTTTTAGAAATGGCGGGTGCTGGTGTTTCTTGTGCGTTCAGCCAATCAGTGTACAAGTACGTCACTGGTAGTGCTGGGTTAGACGCTACTCTGAAGCAGGAGCTAATTTAGTTCCCCAGAAAAGTGTTCCAAGAGCTAAAATCTTTCCCAGTTCCTGCGGTGTGAACACACCAAAAAGCAGGTACTTCAGCCATTAGTTCTAGGAACTATGAAAAGGTTCCTCTGGTGTGAAAGCCCCTGATGTCATTGCTGGCAGGTGTAAACCTTGTTTCTCTATATATTTACTCATTTTTGTATTTTGTATTACATTTTGCATGTGGGTTTTACAAATATTTAACCAATGAAAAGCATTTAAAGTGCTTGAGACTAAGCCTTGTAACTCCATTGAGTCCAAACCTCATAACTCCACCCGCACCGAATTTGGATATTTCTGTTTGCAGTGTGAAGGTAAATGAAGAAAAGTGTTTTCCTTACACAAGAAACCCTGTCTATAAAGGCTAATGTTTTTTTTTTAATTTAAAGGGCAGAGAAGAGTCTTAGTCTGGTATTGGCCAAATAGTTGAAGCAAACAAGGTAACACTTTACAATAAGATTGTTTACATTAATGTATTAACTAACCATGAACAATACATTTGATACTGTATTTATTAAACTTTTTTAATGTTAGTTAATAGAAAAGACAGCTTTTCATAGTTTGTTCATGTTTTTGTTCATGTTTCTTCACAGCTTATTAACAAATACAACTCTTGATTTTTATAATGTATTCATAAATGTTGAAATTAACATTAATAAAGATTAATAAATGCTGTAGAAGTGCAGTTCATTATTAGTTCATGTTAAGTAATGGACATTGAAAAGTGTTACCAAATAATAATTTTAAATACCCTGTGAAGAGTCCTTCATCTTTTACATCTTGAGATTTTGGCCAGATGTATTCAATAGCTAGAACTACTGAGTGCCCACATAGCTACAATAAACCTTACAACCTGCAAGTTAATGAAAACGTAATACGTGTTGTCTATTGATCCAGATAGCAACTTTGTGTCGGCCCAGATCCGGCCCACATCTAGCACATGTGTAATGATGATTTGGGCCACATGTGGCGTCGAATACTTGACTTGACACATCAAGACATCAAGTCTGCATAAAGTATCCTTGTGTGAAGTTCTTAAACTTCTTCTGTACTTTGCTTGTTTTCCCACTTTTTGGTTCTTTAATTTGTGATTTTGATGTGATCTATTATTTGCTATTGTTCTTGCTTTTGTACTCCTTGCTTTCTAATGGTAAAAACCTACAGTAAGATGAATATAGAGACATAAATAAAGAAAAATATATTTTACCTAATAGGCTCCAGAATTCATGCAATCATACATCAGACAAGCAGCTGACAGAAGATCCTCCCCTTTTGATAAGATATAAAATGGACACTGAAACAGACACGGTACTTCATTCTCCTCCTGATCAAAGATGGATCTGCAAATCTCAGTTTTTCTTCTCTTCATTCTTTTCACTGCAGGTACAAAGACAAATAATGTTTGTGATGTTACTGAGAATAATAACAGATCACTGATGGATCTCTGTTTTATTTCTACAGGACACTCTCTGAGGTGTTATCAGTGTATGAGTCTGACGGGTTCTTGTGCAGATCAAACGGTAATATCATGTCCCAGTGGATCTTCTCAGTGCACGAGTTCAACAACAGTTACACAAGTTGGTAAGTCCAATATGATTGAAATGTACAGTTATATTTGACTGATGGAGATGTTGCTATTATTTACTGGAGCTGCAACAGAACAACTACTCGTTTTTCTGACGGAATTTACAATTTCAATCACAGAATATTCTACATATTTCTGATATTTAATCTGTTTTCTCTCATATTTTTATGATTTTGTTTTTTTGTTTGTTTTTTTTAAATATTTGAAATGAGAAAAATGCAACATTTCGACATTTATAATTAAATTTTCCATTGAAAACACTTTACATTAATGTTCATTACTTAACATAAACTAATAATAAACTGCACTTCTACAGAATTTATTAATATTTGTTAATGTTAATTTCAGCATTTACTAATACATTATTAAAATCTTGTTAACATTAGTTATTGTACTGTGAACTAACATGAAAAAACAATGAACAACTGTATTTTCATTAACTAACATTAACGAAGATTAGTAAATACAGTAACAATGTATCGCTCATGGTTAGTTCATGTTAGTTAATACATTAACTAATGAACCTTACTGTAAAGTGTTACATTTCCATCAAAATATTCTGCAGTTTAATTGGTCTTTCCTGTATCATTCGTGTCTTTTAGGTGACATTACTTCTAAAGTGAAGCTTAAAGATTGTGTTCCTGACTGTCAAAGTGGGTCCCTGAACTTCGGCATTTCAAAGGCAACTTCTTCCTGCTGTAACACAGATCTGTGTAACGTCCAAGATGCTCCAGGTATTGAACTTCAATGATCGTGTGCAAATAAAGTCAACACTCATTTTACTTCCAAAGGACATTCAATCAGGAAATAAAACACTTGTCTGTCATGAACTGATTGAATGGAGCAGATAAAGGAGTGTCGTTTCATTAGATGTTATATTTTATACAGAAAATGAAATTAAAATAATACCTGTTTTCCTCCTGTAGATCCCTCTAATGTCCCCAATGGAAAGACATGTTACTTCTGTGATGGACAGAGCTGCACCAACATTTTGAAATGTTCAGGGGATGAAGACCGCTGCGTTGAAGTAACAGGTGAGAATCTGGAAAAGGAAGAAGAAAAGTCATTTTCTTTTAAAACTCTCTCAGGTTTAAACATTAGCCACAGATCAGATACCAATGTCCAGATGACTGAATCAACCTTTATTTTCTTTCTTTTCATCAGCGGCTTCTGGAGGACAGTCAATGGTTCTAAAAGGCTGCGTCTCTAAATCAGTTTGTGATACCACAGCATCGATTCCTAATGTTGGGAGCATTTCATGTTGTGAGGGGAACCTGTGTAACGGTGCTCAGAGTGTCTCCCAGAGCTTCCTGTTCCTCTGCTGTTCTCTGCTCTCCTACTTCCTGCTGCACTGAATCAAACATGCTATATATATATATATATATATATACAGTACTGTGCAAAAGTTTTAGGCAGGTGTGAAAAAATGCTGTAAAGTAAGAATGCTTTCAAAAATAAACTTGGTAATAGATTATATTTATCAATTAACAAAATGCAAAGTGAGTGAACAGAAGAAAAATCTAAATCAAATCCATATTTGGTGTGACCACCCTTTACCTTCAAAACAGCATCAATTCTTCAAGGTAAACTTGCACAAAGTCAGGGATTTTGTAGGCATATAGTTAGGTGTATGATTAAACAATTATACCAAACAGGTGCTAATGATCATCAATTCAATATGTAGGTTGAAACACAATCATTAACTGAAACAGAAACAGCTGTGTAGGAGGAATAAAACTGGGTGAGGAACAGCCAAACTCAGCTAACAAGGTGAGGTTGCTGAAGACAGTTTACTGTCAAAAGTCATACACCATGGCAAGACTGAGCACAGCAACAAGACACAAGGTAGTTATACTGCATCAGCAAAGTCTCTCCCAGGCAGAAATTTCAAGGCAGATAGGGGTTTCCAGATGTGCTGTCCAAGCTCTTTTGAAGAAGCACAAAGAAACAGGCAACGTTGAGGACCGTAGACGCAGTGGTCGGCCAAGGAAACGGTCGGCAAGCGAAAGTCATTAAGAACTATCTTCAGTGTAAAGAAGAACAAGGAGTCCTGGAAGTGATGGTATGGCCCCCACAGAGCCCTGATCTCAACATCATCGAGTCTGTCTGGGATTACATGAAGAGAGAGAAGCAACTGAGGCTGCCTAAATCCACAGAGGAACTGTGGTTAGTTCTCCAAGATGTTTGGGCCAACCTACCTGCCGAGTTCCTTCAAAAACTGTGTGCAAGTGTACCTAGAAGAATTGATGCTGTTTTGAAGGCAAAGGGTGGTCACACCAAATATTGATTTGATGTAGATTTTTCTTCTGTTCACTCACTTTGCATTTTGTTAATTGATAAATATAAACTATTAACATGTCTATTTTTGAAAGCATTCTTACTTTACAGCATTTTTTCACACCTGCCTAAAACTTTTGCACAGTACTGTATATATATATATATATATATATATATATATATATATATACATTGTGTTCTCAATATCAGGATTTTCCTATTCTGTAAAAGATCACAAAATAAACAAGAGAAATAATCAGATATAATAACATTTTACAAATACTTGTGTCTACCATTTTACCTCATCCACATCATGCAATTAAAATTTCTGTGTTCAACTGAGTGTTGATTATCATATCTGACAATAAATAGCAATTTGATAGTTTAGACTCTAATAATAGTTTCGGCTTTTCTTTAAGCGTTTGTCTTTGATAACAGGAGTAAACAAAAGATTTTTTATGCATACAGAATCCATGCGTAAAGATGTAGAAACAATGTCTTTATTTTGTTCCAATGAATAAACATTGCCTCAAATCCATTTCCTGTGTCTTCTCATTCCTTCATGTTGATGAACAGCTGTTCATAAAGTCCATACCTTACAAACACATCAACATACTGTCTATAATCTATGGAAGCTTGTTTCTGCTACAGAATAAAGAATAATATACTAATAATCCACTTTCTTGCACGCTGTCAAAAACTGTTCCCCAAATACCAACATGCACACTTGTTATCCAGGTGTTCTAATTATACTGAATTACAGCGCCACCCAGTGGACAGCAAAAACTTTACAACAAATGGCTCCTACATTATAATAAACTCATGATGTCAGGACTACAGGAGACTGTCATGTTCACTCTAACATCCAACAAAAAAACATCCTCAATCGTTTATGAGACATTCTTATCACTACAGCTGCAGAAAATGGCGGACTGTGTACGACTAATACGGCAGTGTCCATCAACAGTTGCTGGTGGGGCCTTTACAAAGTGATGACACTTTGCCAGGAATCTGCAAACAGAATCTTGTGACTTAGCTTCACTGTTGTTTGGGATACTCAGTATAAAGAAAACGAAGCAGTCCAAAAAGCACACCAGAGATTGAAGGTCTGCAAGGTTGTTTGAGAAGTTCTTCCTCGATCACTAATCAAAACATCACCACCATGCCATGTGAGCTGTAATGTTCACACTGTAAATCTGTACTCAAATAAATCTATTTTATTTCCTCTTACCCGGCATTTGTATATGCAGCGCGTTTTTGTGTTTGCATGTGTTGTGAGGATTTGCAGCACATGTGTTGTCAAACTGATGATCACGTTTTTTTTATTTGCATGTGTTTTCTTATTTGCAGCGCTTTGAGCTCTCTCGGCCACCGTAATTTCAGCACTTATGAGTAGTTTGGTAGAAATGTCTTTACATCCCCCTGGACTTGCGTGTGCCACTGATATCTGTCTCTCATTTGCAATCGCGTCTGTGATTCTCGGCCCCGCCCTGCTTCACACCACATGTTATATATACGTGCGGGCAGGGAAGCACGGAGACGAGGGAGAACGTTCAAACAATGACTTTTAATGAGATACAAGGAATGGAACACAGAACACGTATTTACAATAAAGGAGAACGGACAAGGACTGAGGGAAAACACAAGGAATATATACAGGTGGAACACAAGGTAATTAACAGGACACAGCTGGAGGGAATGAACTAATAATGGAGACAAACGAGTGGCGGGAACAGAATCAAAACACCAAGCACAAGTGAAACAGGAAATAAAACAGTCCAGGAAGACATACACGTAACACCACAGTCATGTTAAAAACATATAAACATTATTTCCCCATAAATTTTATTAGATCCATCGGCATGCGGACAAGTTCCATGATTCCATATTCACTGCGTCATCAATCTACACCTTTGTTATTGTTTTGAAGAGTTTAGCGACCCCTAGCGGCGAAAAAAAACATATTGAGCCTTTAATTAATCAGGTTTAAATATCTATTGCGCAGAGAGGGTACTTTGTGACACTGTGTTTTGTGTGCACCACTATTAGAACTATGTTATTCTATACAGTTACCGATATAATTGGCATAATTAACTTTTATGAATTTCTATTATTTCAGCATTGGTACTGTCTCGTCTATTTATCTCCTGTTCTGTGAGAGCTGTGCAGTGGTACCTGAAAGCCATACTTGAGTAAAAGTATTGATATCTTACCAGAAAATGACTTTGGTAGAAGAAAAAGTCACTGTTCAGAATATTACTGGAGTAAAAATTTTTAAACTATGTGATATTCTTTGTACTTAAGTATGAAAAGCATTCTTTATGTATACATATATATATATATATATATATATATTAAACATACTTAAGTAATGAAAGTAAAAGTACGAGTAAATGATAAATACAAAAATAGCAGAAAATATTATTAAAAATGGTTCTATACACAGTTTGAGCAGCAAGATTGTTTTAACTCTATTTCTTACATTTTGTTTGCTTTGAATTTAAAAAAATTGCTAAATGTTTATTGTAAGTTTTAAATATAAAAAATACTAATATATTAATTATACCTTGATCATTCATGTTAATTCATAGTGCATTATAATTAATGTAAGAGGCAATTTTAAAATGTAAATGTTGAAATTAACAATGAAAAACATTGTCATTAACCTTTAATGTTATAAATGGTTTTGTAAAGTGTTTCCATTTCATATAAATCGGAACAATTATGCTTAAAATGGCATCTTTACACACAAAGGCATATTATATGTATCCTTTCACTCGTTATTTGCTTCTATTTTAGAACACTTGATGATTATCTAATCAAAATATGTGTTAAAATGCGGATAAAAAAGAACTGATATCGAATACATTTCTGAGTTATGTTTCTGTCGGCTGCATGATTAGGATACAATTTAAATATTCATCTTCACTGGATAACGAATGCATAAAATCGAACAAATGGGTATAAACTAATGCAAATGGACGGAAACAACCGTGACATGAATATGATATGAAAACATATAGTGTGTACTGTATAACATACCGCTTTGTTGTCTATGTTTTAAATCCGTTTTTGAAGAGTCCAAAAATTAATTTACTTTTATCAACATTTTAGTTTGTTTTGTAGATTTTTTGATTAGATCAGATAACATATTAACCTGTCATACGATCGTGTTACAATGTGCCCCACCTATGGGGCATGTTGTCACATCACTTCCATTCTTTTGGGTAAATAAAAAGGTATACACTGTATTAATGAAACAAAGCCTCATATTTGTACCAGTCAGGTGTGAAATTAATGTGGTAAAAAAAGAAATACTCTGAACCCTAAGTAGATTTAGACAAACTGAGAAACTAAAAAAGCGCTATTTTACCCCGCACTATAGTTCTCTTGCAGCCTTATACTTTTGTCTTTTACTTTGTTTATCTACTTATTTACTTTTGTTTATTCTTTTCCTTTTTATGTTTTGTTCGGTAGTCATCGACTTTTTTTTATTAGTTCTTTATTATTTTTCTGCTTTTTTATAGTTGGCCTATATATAGCTATATATACAATATGATTGTCTTGTCGTCTCTCCTCTGTGTGATGTCTTTGTTGTGATTTTGTTGAGAAATGTCTTTAGTCCTGTCGTGTTCCCCTTCCAGTCCTGCCTTGCATCCTGAGATTTCACTTCCCGCCGTTTTCCTGATAGTCAGGGGTGCGTTTCCGTTACAGTGACGTAACTCGCTGCTTCACTACCATAGTACGCAATACATCGCTGAAGAAATCCACTAGTTACTCACGCAGTGACGTAGCCAGGATCTTTTCATAGCCAGGCCAGACAGGGGTCTGCAAACACGTGTACATGTACAATATATACTTGAATAGACTTTTTCAGGGCTTGTTTGATCGTTCTGTGGATCGTTCAGCTAAACAGGCCAATTAGAAACTATTAAGTACTATTATTCCTTTTAATTATACTAATGTTAATGCTAAACCGTCAACAAATGTATAAAACTGATCAGAGGTCAGGTAAAATCCACAGACACGTTCAATGGTTCGCTGCTACAGAGCCCCTAAAGGGACGTGGTGGTGGAAAAAAAAGGGATTGGAGAAATTTTTATAAAGAAATCTTTTGCTTTCCCACCCAAAACTTTGCGTTCCCACGTAAAACTTTTGCGTTCGCACGCAAAGATATTATAGTTCCCTTGCAAAACCTGTTGTGAGCTCGGACAAAACCTTCCTGTTTAATGTCCCTCTGGCTGGCAGTAGTGTTTATTAAGTCAGCTCCGTGCATTAAAGGGACCGTCTGAAAAGTGCAAAATCAGAAAAGCATTTCTACAAAATTAATAACTTCAATGTTACACACTGTAGTGTAACAAAACTCAGTTAAACATCTCTGCTCTCCTGCTGGTTACACTACAACACTTAGTTTGGCAAGTAGCACAAAAATGCCTTCTTTACACAAATGATGTTATGCAGTTTACATACTTACAACCAGCATGGACCAGCATGATAATTGCTTACTGAATTTGATGGCATTACAAGTTATTAAATGTTTTACTATTAACAGTGAAGTTATTGATTTTGTTTCATAATAATCATAAAAGTTATATATATATTTTTTTTAATCAAACTAAGTGTACAACCAGTAGGAGAGCAGTGATGTGTTACAGTGAAGTTATTGAGCGTTTTTCATAATATAAAATGAGAAAAAGGGTTTTGGGTTTTGAACTTTTCAGACGGTCCCTTGTCTCGCCGCCGACTTGTAGAGACAAATTTATATATTATAAAGCACATTTGAGGAAAATTGGGTGGTTGTAGCTCGTTGTCTATGTTACTTTGATTGGAAATAGCTGAATTTGTGTTTTAACAACGTTTAATTCACGAGTTATTGATCCGGGAACGCAAAGTTTTGCGTGGGAAAAAAAAATTCCTCCCATCCCTTTTTTTTCCCCACCACCACATCCCTTTAGGAATCCACATGAAATCTGAAATCACATGACTTTGGCAGTTTGTAACACTGTTTCGAAATAAACCTTGTGTAAATGTTTCGAAGATTCATGAAACAGTGTTTCAAAATCACTCATCACTAGTTGCAACCGACTAACAGGGGAACAAGTACATTTTCAAGTAAACACCAGGTATTTTTTTTTTTAAATCAAAATCAACACAGAAGTTTAATAATACTTCTGTGAACTTCTGCAAAAGCTTACTGAACTGTGTGTAAGTGAATGTACTTAAGTGAATGTTGAATTATATTATATTCTTGCAAAGTTAAGTCTTTTGCCTCATGTCTTGTCTTCACGCTTCAGTATGTTTGCCACTAACAACAGAACAGAGAGAGTCCCCTAACTGTTGTACATTTTCTCTCTTGTGGCATACTGAAAACAAAGAACAGTTCAAATGTACATCTTGTTTGATTTTTACTAACTAACTGAGGCTAAGTGTAGCAAGTGTAATTTGTCATCTCTCTTGCTCATTCCTGAGAGATAGAAATAAGCCATGTTGTAACTGTCCCCACTCTCTCCTAAACGGTAAAAACCTTGCACCCTTGCATTTAACCAAAGAAAATGAGTTCTTGTCACAGTACAAGATTTACCTCAAACAATAACCTCAATGTTAGAAATTTGTCATTTGTAACATGTGAACACAGAGCAGCATAAACCAGGAAACAATCAATGACTGAACGCGCTCTTGTACGTTATTAGACAAGGTAAGCAAAGATAGGCTACATAAGACTAATCAATATAGCTCAACACGACAAAGTGTTAGAATATCATCAGTGGGATACTGTAATGTTGATCTAGCTTACTGTTAAGTCTCATACAGACAAAAATAATGCTAAACATTACAGCTTTCAACACACTCAAATGTAGTTTAGTATGATAGCATAACGTTAGATCAAGTGAACAGCTCTCTATATATATACTGTTAAAGTAACACTGAAGCAGAGTTAAAGTTAATGAGATAATAAAGTGATTAATTAAGTGATGAATGAGCATTAGTGATGAACGCCTGCTGTTAACAAGAATCACTGAAGAAAAGAGAAACACAAGAACTACAACTGACTTCAGCCACAGCCTTCGATGAAGATAAAAGACATTAAATCTCTCCAGATCTGATTAAACAACTCCACAAACAGCATTACCAGCTTTTAAAAAAAGTGTGTGTGATTTTCCTTCTTTTGCAGAACACAAGAATATATTTTAAAGAATGTTTGGGTCCAAATAACACTGAACCCCATTGGCTTTCATTTTTTGGACACACACTTTTCAAAATATCTAAAGAAATGAAGTCATACATGTTTGAATGACATGAGGGTGAGTAAATAACACAATTTTCATTTTTGGCTCCACTTTAAGAAGGTTGGTTTAAGTAAACTTATGGTACATATTGTAGTTTCCATATTAAACCATAATTAATCATTAACTGGGAAATTATGTAAGATGCAGTTTCTGTTTTTTCTGGGCTTATTTAAAAAATACTGATGCTTGTTAGGAAAATCTGAGAAGCAACTTCTTTTCTTTACATTAATGCATTAATTATTTGCAATAAAGTCTCCCCGAAGCTTTCCTCTTTTTCTTGCTGAATATAACTCTTTTATTTGATCCCTTAGACTTATAAATGACAAAAAAGTGTCAAAATTTTGATGCATTACGATGATGTATTTAAAGATGTGATTTAACCTTATTATGCTTCTTTCTTTCTTTTCTTTGTATTTTCATATTGATGTACGCAAACCCGGGATATTTGTTCTCTGTTTCCTTTTCTGTGTAAGATTCTTCATTGTAACAGATACAACCATTCTTAATTTCCCTGTTCTTGTATGTATGTATAAATTCTGCAACAAAAAAAAGCAAGTGCAACATTTTAATAAAAAAAAGGGAAAAAAACAAACAATGGCACCAACAAAGTTGTCCAAGTATGCAAAAATACAACAAAGACTGGGAAAAGGATACACAACTTAAAGACTGGATGTGTCAAGTGGTCTGTGATCAAAGTAAAGCGATGTGTGACTGTAAGGACGGTGCAGGGAGGAGAGGGATGACCTTTTGTAGGAAAATTTGTAATTTTTACAATGTTTTTGTAATGTAATAATCATCACAGGATATATATTTTTTAAAAATCAAATAGTTATATAGCCTACTAATAGATACATTTGGTTCGAATTTATTTTATAAAGCTGTAAATAAGTTGCTCTTACCTTTTTCTCCTTTTCCATGCCTAAATCCCTGTTCTGCTCATAGATGAGTGAATGCATGTCATACGTGATGTTTCCTAAATAACTTCTGTTTTCAGTTTAATATGTTGCGGGCTCATTTATTGGTAACAAATAGTTAATGATAAATAAGATTGATGATGATAATAATCGAATAAAATTGGGCTTGTTTTTAAAGCTGTACTGCTTATTTGTCTCGCGAGATTTGGCAACTACGATGAAGACCCTCCCCTTTTGAGAAGTTATTAAATGAGCACTGTAACAGACACATTTACATTTATTCATCTGGCGGACTCAAGTGAGAAGTACAGTAAGCGATTCATCGTGAGGCAAACAGACAGAGTAATAAGTTTAAGTCACAATAAGTTTCAGACATTCAGACTCGTTATTTCATTCTCCTCCTGATCAAAGATGGATCTGCAAATCTCAGTTTTTCTTCTCTTCATTCTTTTCACTTCAGGTACAAAGACAAATAATGTTTGTGATGTTACTGAGAATAATAACAGATCACTGATGGATCTCTGTTTTATTTCTACAGGACACTCTCTCAGATGTTATACCTGTTCGGGTTATTGTGCAAATCAAACGGTAATGTCATGTCCCAGATCTTCTCAGTGCACGAGTTCATCAGTTGTGATAGAACTCGGTAAGTCCAATATGATTGAAAAGTACAGTAGAGCGCTGCGCGGGACTGTTTTCTTAAATCCGCACCCGCAACTTGTGTGTTCCACTCCCGCCTGCGGACTTTATCTGACGTAGCCTAATGTAGCTACACATATATCCAGACTAAATATTCGTTCAAGTTAACATCCAGAATAACAGACTTTAAACATGATTGTTTAAATAAGATGAATTAACCAATGCTAAACCAAAGCACCACACATGACAAACATATTGGGTAGGCTTACTATTATTATTATTATTATTATTATTATTATTTTATTAGGGTTGTAAAACCCATAACTGTTAAAACAAAACCACAACTAGCGGATTTTTTAGCGGACCTCAGACTTTAGGCTACTGCATTCACACCAAATGAGTAACTTGGAAACGGAAAACTGTATGTCGCCTCAGGGAAGAGGTGCCAGAATTATGTAAACGAACACTTTTGCACATTTAGCGCAACTTAACTCCTATTTTTGTCAGTGACAATTGACCCTTCGCAAAACCCGCCCGTGTTGCAATGCCCGACAACCCATGCGCTTTAATTTTCTTCTCAACTTCTTGTGTTGACTCCATTTCTACTACACGCCAAATCCCACCGTTCCCCGCGGGTCTCCCGCTAAATTTTCTGACCGCCCACTCCCGCCCGCAGCAAACCCAATGCAGCCCTCTAATGTACAGTTATATTTGACTGATGGAGATGCTGCTATTATTTACTGGAGCTGCAACAGAACAACTACTCGTTTTTCTGGCAGAATTTACAATTTCAATCACAGAATATTCTACATTCTGATATTTAATCTGTTTTCTCTCATATTGTTATGATTTTGTATGTTTAAAAAGAGTTTGAAATGAGAAAAATGCAACATTTTGACATATTCATAATTAAATTTTCTGTATTTACTAATCTTCGTTAATGTTAGTTAATGAAAATTCAGTTGTTCATTATTTTTTCATGTTAGTTCACAGTGCAATAACTAATGTTAACAAGATTTTAATAATGTATTATTAAATGTTGAAATTAACATGAACAAATATTAATAAATCCTGTAGAAGTGCAGTTCATTATTTTTTCATGTTAGTTCACAGTGCAATAACTAATGTAAACAAGATTTTAATAATGTATTATTAAATGTTGAAATTAACATGAACAAATATTAATAAATCCTGTAGAAGTGCAGTTCATTATTAGTTCATGTTAAGTAATGAACCTTACTGTAAAGTGTTACATTTACATCAAAATAATGTACAGTTTAATTGGTCTTTCCTCTAACATTCATGTTTTTTAGGTTTCATCATTAAATTGAAAGATAAAGATTGTTCTGCTGACTGTCAAAGTGGGTCCTTCACCTTAGGCAATTTAAAGGTGGCTACTTCCTGCTGTAACACAGACCTGTGTAACGTCCAAGATGCTCCAGGTATTGAACTTCAATGATCATGTGCAAATAAAGTCAACACTCATTTTACTTCCAAAGGACATTCAATCAGGAAATAAACCACTTGTCTGTCATGAACTGATTGAATGGAGCAGATAAAGGAGTGTCGTTTCCTTAGATGTTATATTTTATACAGAAAATTAAATTAAAATAATACCTGTTTTCCTCCTGTAGTTCCCTCTAATGTCCCCAATGGAAAGACATGTTACTCCTGTGATGGACAGAGCTGCACCAACACTTTAAAATGTACAGGGACTGAAGACCGCTGCGTTACAGCAAAAGGTGAGATTCTGGAAAGGATGAAGATTAAAGTCATTTTCTTTATTTTCTTTTAAAACTCTCTAAGTTTTAAACATTAGACACAGATCAGATACCAATGTCCGGCTGACTGAATCAACCTTTATTTTCTTTCTTTTCATCAGCGGCTTCTGGAGGACAGTCAATGGTTCTAAAAGGCTGTGGCTCTAAATCAGTTTGTGACGCTGCGGCATCGATTCCTAATGTTGGGAAACTCTCATGTTGTGAGGGGAACATGTGTAACGGTGCTCCGAGTGTCTGAGTTTGTAAGACAATAATTGTGTTCTCAATATCAGGATTTTCCTGTTAAAGATCACAAAATCAACGAGAAATAATCAGATATAACAAAATTTTACTAATACTTTTGTCTATCATTCTACCTCATATACATCATGCATAAATAGCAATTTGATAGTTTAGACTCTATTAATTATTATTACCGCTTTACAGCTATAAGTAGAGTTCATACCTTACAAACACAGCAACGTACTGTCTATAATCTGTGGAAACTTGTTTCTGCCACAGAATAAAAAAGAAAACGGTAATTGCGACTTTTTAAATCTCGCAATTCTTTTTATCTAGTAGCCATAGCAACTTACTCTTTGAACATAAGCATGAGCTCATGAGCATCATGAGCTCATGATCCAGGGTTAGTTTCCTTAAGAGGTATTCAGATGTGTGTTATTTAATTAATAATAATAATTAGTTATATTATATTTGTTACATAGTTACTGTTTACATATACATATATATATATATATATAATATTATATTGTACAATACATATGTGATACGCTAAAGTATGTACACATTTTGGGTATTGTGTTTTTGTAAGATCAAGTTTATTTTCCATATATTGTCTTTCATTTCACACATTTTATATGTTAAAGGTAATGGGAAGCTTGAGACTGCCGTGTGTAAATTGTTGTTTATTGCTGAGTGAGATCGGACTCTTATTTTGAAAATGAACAGAAGACTCATATATAGGAGCAGTGTTGCGCCGGCGCCTTCACAGTTGCTGTACTGTATTTGGTGTCCTGATGTGATTTTTTACAGTAAAATTCTGATGTGACATTTTATGAAATAAAATACTACATCATCTTGTTCCTGGGTCATAGATAAAAGGTTGTCTTGCTGAAAAGAAGTCTGATAGAGATGCAATAACAATATTTTATTTCTTAAAAAATATTAAAGCGATATTTGATAAAGTACTCAGAAGTACCAAAGCATGGTCCACTAGATGGAGTCACGATACGTTTTTGTTGTTGCTATGGCTACCTTGACAACAGTGATGAGGAAGCATTCACTGCCGAAGTGACTGAGGGAAAACAAATTTCACAGAAAGTGATCAAATTTTCAGCAGTAAGTGTTTTAAAGCTTGTTTTGCAGAACATCACTTAGGAAGTTAGGAAGGACATGTAATTTAAGGAAAGTATAATTATATTTTCAGAATGACATAAAACCTAGTCTGTGGGGCAAAATACTCCCACATTCATAACTACTGTAGTTACCATTCTGAACATCACATCCTTTGTTTTTCTGTCTATCAAATGTAATCTATGAATGAATAAAAATATTTGGACTTTTTATTTCAAAATTACCTCAAGTTAGCATCAGCTAGCTAGTTAGCCAGTCAGTATCAGCTGACAAGTTTTTCAAATAGGCTATTATAATTTTGTAATTTATAATTATAGGTTGTGGTTAAGACTTCAATATTGATTATTTTAGTTGTGGTGGTAATAGTAGTAGTATTGAAATCAGTTAACTTTGACTCTGGAACAAAATCCTTTCTGATTTTAACATCTTTCTGCGTACCCCCTCTCTTCCAGTTAGAGTGCCCATTAAAGGACAATAGTTGCCCCCTTAAATTGATTTTTCCAGTGTTTTGTTTACCTTTATAAAGACCATTTTAAAATAGATAATATTTTAAATAAAAACAGGAACTAGTAAGGCTCCACACCAGCAGAATACAGATGAATGCATCTTTAGTGGAACTTGTAACTATGTGAAAATATGAATAATTTTAACAAAAGAGGAATCATACAAAATGCATGTTATTTTTTATTTAGTACTGTCCTGAGTGAGATATTTTACATTAAAGAAGTTTACACAAAGTCCACAAGACAAAAAAAAAAAAAGCTGAATTTATAAAAATTAACCCGTTCAAAAGTTCCATAGATTCAACTGGTAATCTGAGCCATCTTTTTTCAGACTGCTGAAAGCTACAGAAAATAGTGGAAAGTAGATAGCTGCAGTTTGCATTCAGACTCTTTTACCATTGAGTGCATTTCCTGTAATAGAAGTGGGCAACTTGTGTGTGGGGGCTGAGTTCCAGTCAAGGGTGCGGTATCCGCTCATGAACTCTTTGTTCGCTCACGCAGGTCAGTGAACTCTGTCTACTCTGAGATCACCACGGAGGTCGTCTCTGAACCCTCTGTTTGCGCTTACATGACTGTGGAGGGCGTTCATTAGCTTTCTGTCTACCATGGAGAACTCCCAGCCTATCCCGTTATAGTCTTGACATGGCCCCAGAAGCCAACCTTAACCATTCTGTGTTCTTTCTCTTTCTTTCGGTGGTCACTAGCTCTACCTACTCTGCTGCCAGAGTGGTTCCCGAGAACTAAATGTTCCCCTAGGACCATTTTCCTGGTTGCATTCGCACCTCCAGTAGGAACTCTGAAGTGATTTTAAACCGTGCTTGTTGTTGTGACTTTTATTTTGACAGCGTTGAGAATGCCAGAGCACACAGCTCTCACATCCTCCGTCTTCATTAGTTTACGATCTGTTTAACACTCATGTGTAATACACTATTAGACAAAACTGTTATACAAAGAAAGTAGACTGTATATGAAAAAGTATTAGTGTTTGCTGTGTGGTTGATGCCCAATATCATTAGCTGAGCAGAAATACATATTTATGTTCCGCTTGTTCCCCTCAAAGTCGCACTGGATTTATTTTCTCCTTAGCGTAAGGGTTGAGAGGTCAATCTATCACTGTTTACCATGTTTAAAGAGTTAGTTTGTGGAGGAAATATGTAGGCTATAAACTTTGTGTGTACACAGCTTTTTAGAAATGGCGGGTGCTGGTGTTTCTTGTGCGTTCAGCCAATCAGTGTACAAGTACGTCACTGGTAGTGCTGGGTTAGACGCTACTCTGAAGCAGGAGCTAATTTAGTTCCCCAGAAAAGTGTTCCAAGAGCTAAAATCTTTCCCAGTTCCTGCGGTGTGAACACACCAAAAAGCAGGTACTTCAGCCATTAGTTCTAGGAACTATGAAAAGGTTCCTCTGGTGTGAAAGCCCCTGATGTCATTGCTGGCAGGTGTAAACCTTGTTTCTCTATATATTTACTCATTTTTGTATTTTGTATTACATTTTGCATGTGGGTTTTACAAATATTTAACCAATGAAAAGCATTTAAAGTGGTTGAGACTAAGCCTTGTAACTCCATTGAGTCCAAACCTCATAACTCCACCCGCACCGAATTTGGATATTTCTGTTTGCAGTGTGAAGGTAAATGAAGAAAAGTGTTTTCCTTACACAAGAAACCCTGTCTATAAAGGCTAATGTTTTTTTTTTAATTTAAAGGGCAGAGAAGAGTCTTAGTCTGGTATTGGCCAAATAGTTGAAGCAAACAAGGTAACACTTTACAATAAGATTGTTTACATTAATGTATTAACTAACCATGAACAATACATTTGATACTGTATTTATTAAACTTTTTTAATGTTAGTTAATAGAAAATACAGCTTTTCATAGTTTGTTCATGTTTCTTCACAGCTTATTAACAAATACAACTCTTGATTTTTATAATGTATTCATAAATGTTGAAATTAACATTAATAAAGATTAATAAATGCTGTAGAAGTGCAGTTCATTATTAGTTCATGTTAAGTAATGGACATTGAAAAGTGTTACCAAATAATAATTTTAAATACCCTGTGAAGAGTCCTTCATCTTTTACATCTTGAGATTTTGGCCAGATGTATTCAATAGCTAGAACTACTGAGTGCCCACATAGCTACAATAAACCTTACAACCTGCAAGTTAATGAAAACGTAATACGTGTTGTCTATTGATCCAGATAGCAACTTTGTGTCGGCCCAGATCCGGCCCACATCTAGCACATGTGTAATGATGATTTGGGCCACATGTGGCGTCGAATACTTGACTTGACACATCAAGACATCAAGTCTGCATAAAGTATCCTTGTGTGAAGTTCTTAAACTTCTTCTGTACTTTGCTTGTTTTCCCACTTTTTGGTTCTTTAATTTGTGATTTTGATGTGATCTATTATTTGCTATTGTTCTTGCTTTTGTACTCCTTGCTTTCTAATGGTAAAAACCTACAGTAAGATGAATATAGAGACATAAATAAAGAAAAATATATTTTACCTAATAGGCTCCAGAATTCATGCAATCATACATCAGACAAGCAGCTGACAGAAGATCCTCCCCTTTTGATAAGATATAAAATGGACACTGAAACAGACACGGTACTTCATTCTCCTCCTGATCAAAGATGGATCTGCAAATCTCAGTTTTTCTTCTCTTCATTCTTTTCACTGCAGGTACAAAGACAAATAATGTTTGTGATGTTACTGAGAATAATAACAGATCACTGATGGATCTCTGTTTTATTTCTACAGGACACTCTCTGAGGTGTTATCAGTGTATGAGTCTGACGGGTTCTTGTGCAGATCAAACGATACAATCATGTCCCAGTGGATCTTCTCAGTGCACGAGTTCAACAACAGTTACACAAGTTGGTAAGTCCAATATGATTGAAATGTACAGTTATATTTGACTGATGGAGATGCTGCTATTATTTACTGGAGCTGCAACAGAACAACTACTCGTTTTTATGACGGAATTTACAATTTCAATCACAGAATATTCTACATATTTCTGATATTTAATCTGTTTTCTCTCATATTTTTATGATTTTGTTTTTTTGTTTGTTTTTTTAAATATTTGAAATGAGAAAAATGCAACATTTCGACATTTATAATTAAATTTTCCATTGAAAACACTTTACATTAATGTTCATTACTTAACATAAACTAATAATAAACTGCACTTCTACAGAATTTATTAATATTTGTTAATGTTAATTTCAGCATTTACTAATACATTATTAAAATCTTGTTAACATTAGTTATTGTACTGTGAACTAACATGAAAAAACAATGAACAACTGTATTTTCATTAACTAACATTAACGAAGATTAGTAAATACAGTAACAATGTATCGCTCATGGTTAGTTCATGTTAGTTAATACATTAACTAATGAACCTTACTGTAAAGTGTTACATTTCCATCAAAATATTCTGCAGTTTAATTGGTCTTTCCTGTATCATTCATGTTTTTTAGGTGACATTACTTCTAAAGTGAAGCTTAAAGGTTGTGTTCCTGACTGTCAAAGTGGGTCCCTGAACTACGGCATTTCAAAGGCAACTTCTTCCTGCTGTAACACAGATCTGTGTAACGTCCAAGATGCTCCAGGTATTGAACTTCAATGATCATGTGCAAATAAAGTCAACACTCATTTTACTTCCAAAGGACATTCAATCAGGAAATAAAACACTTGTCTGTCATGAACTGATTGAATGGAGCAGATAAAGGAGTGTCGTTTCCTTAGATGTTATATTTTATACAGAAAATTAACTTAAAATAATACCTGTTTTCCTCCTGTAGATCCCTCTAATGTCCCCAATGGAAAGACATGTTACTTCTGTGATGGACAGAGCTGCACCAACATTGTGAAATGTTCAGGGACTGAAGACCGCTGCGTTGAAGTAACAGGTGAGAATCTGGAAAAGCAAGAAGATTAAAGTCATTTTCTTTTAAAACTCTCTCAGGTTTAAACATTAGCCACAGAACAGATACCAATGTCCAGATGACTGAATCAACCTTTATTTTCTTTCTTTTCATCAGCGGCTTCTGGAGGACAGTCAATGGTTCTAAAAGGCTGTGGCTCTAAATCAGTTTGTGACGCTGCGGCATCGATTCCTAATGTTGGGAAACTCTCATGTTGTGAGGGGAACCTGTGTAACGGTGCTCCGAGTGTCTCCCAGAGCTTCCTGTTCCTCTGCTGTTCTCTGCTCTCCTACTTCCTGCTGCACTGAATCCAGCAGCTCTTCACATCCTACAATCAGACGTGCTATATATATATATATATATATATATATATATATATTGTGTTCTCAATATCAGGATGTTAAAGATCACAAAATCAACAAGAAAAATAATCAGATATAATAACATTTTACTGTCACATCGTCAACATCACCGTCAACATCACAGACACGACAAGCTCCACCCACACGCTCACAATCACCTGAATACTGATCACCTGCACCTGTCTTCACTCACGCTCACGCCATAAAAAGCCCTCACACCTTCAGTCAGTTGTCTGATCTCGTCATTACTGGATTACAGACTTACCTGCTCTTCTCACCTGCCTTCTACGTACCCTGCGAATGTTAACTCTTCCTGTGGATCAGGCGTGGGCGCGCACCGCTGGACTGACATCATCTCACCTGCAAACACACGGACATTACTTCAATCTTCAAGCTAAGTCACATTATGATTCACGAACTCTGAAACTCACCATACCCAACCGCATACCTGTTGTTATCTCACTTTGTTCAATAAAACTGAGTTGTGAAACTGTACCTTCTTGTCCGTGTCTGACATTTACAAATACTTTTGTCTAACATTTTACCTCATGCAATTAGATTTTTGTGTACAATTGAGTGTTGATTATCATATCTGACAATAAATAGCAGTTTGATAGTTTAGACTCTATTAATAATTGTTATGGCTTTTCTTTAAGCGTTTGTCTCTGATAACAGGAGTAAACAAGAATTTTTTTATGCGTAGAGTCCACACATAAAGATGTAGAAACAATGTCTTTATTTTGATCCAATGAATAAACATTGCCTCAAATCCATTTCCTGTGTCTTCTCATTCCTTCATGTTGATGAACAGCTGTTCATAAAGTTCATACCTTACAAACACCGCAACGTACCGTCTATAATCTATGGAAGCTTGTTTCTGCCACAGAATAAAAAATACAAAAGGTAATTGCGACTTTTTAATCTCACAATTATGACTTTTTATCTCAATTGCATGATATACTGTAAACTTGCAATTGCAAGTTATAAAGTCAGAATTGCAAGATATAAACTGTTGCCTAAAGTAACAAACTGACTTTGGGAAAAAATATTTGAAGTGTAATTTGATTGTTTGGTTTGTCTCATGTCCCATTACATTTCATAGAGAGGGCAGGGTTTATGACCTATACTGCTTCCAGCCACCTGGTAGCGATCTAGACGCTTTGGCTTCACTTTTCAGGACTCATGTGGCACAATTGGTAATCGAGCAACTTCCGCACTCTGTCATTAGCTCCACCAAACAGGAAGTCAGCTATTTAGGATTGTATGAAAAACGCATACTCTGGAATGTGATTTAATCCTCATGGGATACATCCAATCACCTCCAAACTCTGTTGTCATGAAGTCATGACATGAAGGACACCAAGATTAACGTTCATTATTTACATACTTCACATAACATTACGACGAACATACCACTTCATTTCAACACACTGCTGTAATTCATCACATATATGAAAAAAATTCCATAACTCACTGATTCCTCCGAATTAACAGTGTTTTATTAATGTTTTCTGCAGATTACACCACGAACTACAGCGCTATGACTCCACTAACTTCAGCTCGACGCTGCAGATAAACAAAGCCGTAACAGGTTAGCTCCTTCACAAAACTTTCCAATTCATCAGTTCTTTTTTTTTGTAGCTTTAAATAACTCATCTATTTTGTTTTGTCATTCTACAAAAGCTGTTTAGTTAGTTTTCTAACATAACTCACTCTTTTATCTCAAAATTCATAAGCTTAAAGGTGCAATTGTAATGACGAGTCAACGGATAAGATCCAAATGCAGGCTTTTATTTAAGCACAGAGTAGTGTTACAGGCTATGGAGGACCAGGAGTGCCACATAAAAATAAAACGAAGAATCAATTAATTCATTTAATAATTCACACATAAAAATGCATATAAATAAATCACTTTTATATGGGCAAATAAATAGACATATTTAAAGTTGTTTATTTAATTCATTTTTTAAAACGTAGATTAATAAAACAATAAATAGTACATTATTAAATCATTTTAAATGCGTATTTAAATCTCTTTTTAAATGGCTTTTTAAATCGCTTTTTAAAAAAGAATTTGGCAAATGCTTTTCTAAAATGCCATTGGACAATACAGACGTGGGAGCAACCAATCAGCTTTCGCCTCAATTTGAAGAGCCGACTCTCTAAAGACAGTTCGAGCAACGCGATCAAGCAAAATGTCAGGCGAGTCTGAACGTGTTTTTAGAGGTATTGTAGATGATTTGTTAGCTTTAGCTGATTTTTGCGAAAGAAATTCTTCTCTCGATTATCATTTTATATGTAAAAGAGTTCTTCAGTTGAGGGAAGACAATAATATATTGTGGTTGTACAATAAATGGACGGATTTGGGTTCAGTTTGAGGTCATTCAGCGACTCCGCAGCCCTCGCGCTATGGTTGAACTTCCAAGCATTCTCGAACAACACCAGTCGTTGGATGTACCGGCAGAAGAGACAGCAGGATGTACTGTTGTGTCGCTGAGGACAGTCCGACGAAAACCATTATAACCTCTCCAAACACATTCAGATTCGCCTGACATTTTGCGTGATAGCGTTGCTCAAACTCTTTTAGAGAGTCGGCTCTTCAAATTGAGGCGAAAGCTGATTGGTTGCTCCCACGTGTGTGCTGTCCAATGGCATTTTAGCTCTCGATTGACAAATGGATAAAGAAAAGCATTTGGCAAATCCTTTTTTAAAAAGCCATTTAAAATGATTTACAAATGTATTTTTTTATTGTTCTATTAATCTACGTTCAAAAACAGGAATTACATAAACAACTTTAAATATGTCTATTTATTTGCCTATATAAAAGTGATTTATTTATATACATTTTTACGTGTGAATTATTAAATGAATTAATTGATTCTTCGTTTTATTTTTATGTGGCACTCCTGGTCCTCCATAACAGGCAGGGTCATAGCAAACAGAGATGTCGGAGAGAAGGCAGAATCATAAACAGTAATCCAGGCAAACAGGTCAAAAGGCAGGCAGCAAGGGTCGGCACGGTAAATCCAAATCAGGGCAATAACAGGAAGACAGACACGGGAAAAGCTCAGAGTTGTACCGAAACAGGAAACAATACTTTGCAAAGTGGGTGAGTGTGAGTGGTGCTTTATAGTGGCGAGATAGGAATCAGGTGTGAAGGTAACGAGTACAGCTGGCAGGGTGATCAGTGACTAGGTGAGGGGCTTATGGGAAATGTAGTGTGGTGTATGGAACATAACAGAGTGGATCCATTACAGCAATATGTAAAATATGTGCAGTAAAATATCCAAAAACCACTAGGCCAGTGTAATATAATTTGTTCAGTTGAGTACTTACAATATCCCAAATGTTTCAACTATTTGTAAATTGTGAGAAACGAAGCTTTACGAATCTTTTGTTTCAGAGCGCCAAAGTCACTTGATTTCAGTAAACGAGGCTTCGTTACGTCTTAAGTGTTTAGAAATTTCAATAGTTCACGTGACTTTGATATACGCGATCCGAACCACTGATTCGAAACAAAAGATTCGAAAAGCTTCATGAAGGCAGTGTTTTGAAATCGGCCATCACTAGATATTGCTGAAAAGTATTCTTGTCGCTTTATAATATTAAGGTTGAACCACTGTACTCGCATGAACTGTTAAATATGTTTTAGTATCTTTCTGGACATCTGAAAGTGTGAATTATCTTGCTGTCAATAGAGCAAGAGTGAGTTCAATAGAGTGAGCTTCACTCACTGAACCATCGTATTTCCTCAAAAATATCTCAGTTTGTGTTCAGAAGATGAACGAAGGTGGAGAACGACATGAGGGTGAGGAATTAATGACCGAATTTTAATTCTTGGGTGAACTAACCCTTAATGCTTCACGAACCAGTAGAAGACATTAACTAGGTTTAAATTCCAGTTGCGTAGAGACGGTACATTTTAACACTCCATTATATGTGACCCGCTTTTATGTTATTCTGTACTATTCTGAATTTCTGTATTTCAGCATTTGTACTGTCTCGTCTATTTATCTCCTGTTCTGTGAGAGCTGTGAGTGGAGGAGGAGTGTTTTGTTCAGCTCTGGTTTTTTCTGAATGTCTGAATATGTTTCTTCATCTGATTGCCTGTATTGTTTTGACAAGCTGCATAGTTGTGCATATGATACACAGTTTGTAGGCGTTCATGACACGCACGTTTGACGTACATAATCCGGCCCTACCCACACCTCTAATCCTACTTGCCTTGAAACCTGAGATTTCACTTCCCACCGTTTTCCTGTCAGTCAGGGGTGCGTTTCCCCTAAAGTGACGTAACTCTCTGCTTCACTAGTACGCATCGCTGCAGAAATCCACTATAGTTTCTCACGACTGTTTCCTGAAACCGTTTTGTGCAATTTTGTCTTTCAACCATGTGGGTTAATGACGTCACGGAGAGGAGGTAGAGTAATAACTTATTTTAATGAATCCGTTTGAGATCCGATTAATGCTATATGTACTAATAATTCTCGTTTATTTTGCATTATTTCCAGATCAGACTGGTTCTAGATCACGTACCTTTCAAAAACGCTGCTTTAAATCTCTTGACAAACTGAAAGACGTCAATTACGTTTGTATGTAGGGCTAATCGAAATGAAATATAGATTGTAGAGAAAGTCAGCTAGTTTATTTAGATAAAGATGTATTAAATCTATGCAAACAAGAAACTACAGTAGGTCTAGTTGTAGCTAAAGCTCGAGGGCTGTCCTTCAACCACAACTTTGCGAAGGTTTATTAGAACTCGGTTTCTGGAAAGATCCACTCGTTGATAACGGCAGAACTTGTGACCATAGTTGGCTAATGCTTTCGGGAAACGTACCTCAGATTGGTCTGGCTCCCTTGAGCTGGATTCCCCACCCCGTTCCTGGAAGCACACTTCCAGGAACAGGGTTGGGAAACACGTCAGATCTCTGATTCCATTTGTGCCCTCGACTGGTCTTCGCTAAAACACTCTGTCTGGTGCCACTTAGTCTGAAGAATGAATGCTTAGGTGGTTATTTCCAATGTCTGTGCTTAATTATTGCTCGAAATATGATAGCAAGTAAGAGTGTGTTTCAGATATGGAAGCCCGTTTCTGCCACTGAAAAAAAGAAGATTATTGCGACTTTTTTCCTCAGGATTCTGACTTTTTATTTCAGAATTGTGACATATAAAGTCAGAATTCTGAGATAAAAGTCGCAATAATCTTTTTTTTCATTGGTGAACACAGGCTTCCATTGGGAAAAAAAAAAAGATTATTGCGACTTTTTTTCTCAGGATTCTGACTTTTTATTTCAGAATTGTTCTGTTTCAGAAACGCGCTATGGAGGACCAGGAGTGCCACATAAAAATAAAACGAAGAATCAATTAATTCATTTAATAATTCACACATAAAAATGTATATAAATAAATCACTTTTATATAGGCAAATAAATAGACATATTTAAAGTTGTTTATTTAATTCCTGTTTTTAAATGTAGATTAATAGACATTTTGCTTGATCGCGTTGCTCGAACTGTCTTTAGAGAGTCGGCTCTTCAAATTGAGGCGAAAGCTGATTTGTTGCTCCCACGTGTGTGCTGTCCAATGGCATTATAGCACTCGATTGACAAATGGATAAAGTTGTTTGGCAAATCCTTTTTTAAAAAGCGATTTTAAATGATTTACAAATGTATTTTTTTATTGTTCTATTAATCTACGTTTAAAAACAGGAATTAAATAAACAACTTTAAATATGTCTATTTATTTGCCCATATAAAAGTGATTTATTTATATACATTTTTATGTGTGAATTATTAAATGAATTAATTGATTCTTCGTTTTATATTTATGTGTCACTCCTGGTCCTCCATAACGGGCTTCTATATTCAGATCCGTATTAACGACAAGTTTAATTTCATAATCATACTGCGCCTCAGACCAACATTTTTCTGCATCTTTAACAGCAGGACAAAATGAAGTTTTGTCAATACAAAATCACAATTGCCACGAGTGATAAAGCTCCATCTAATTGCCTTCTATTTTATTTTAAACCTCAATCTTCATTTAGCCCATATACTTTCACAAATAATGTTGATCTAATAACATTTAATGAAGATTATTGCTGCATATTATCCTTGCAAATAATAATTTTAAACTTCAAAACTTGGTAGAATGAAATGCCTTATACAGATACATTCTTTTGAATTAAACCTTCATTGTCAGTTCCAAATTGAAGTCTGGAATTTTTTGCTTCATTTATGTTAGCCCACTTTTAGTTCTTTAATTTGTTTATTTTGATATTTATTATTTGCTATTGTTCTTGCTTTTTTAATGTTAAAACCTAAAATAAGATGAATATATCTTAACACATAGGCTCCAGAATCCATGCATTCATACATAATATAAAAAATCATATATCATATTTTCTTCAAGAGATAATTACTCTTCAGGTTAATTGTAGTCATTGAGATTGTGAAATAAAAAACTCCATCTGAAGTTTTCAAGGTCATTTAATGTTCAGTTTTTGTTTTTCACAATGTCTCAAGATCGTTCCTGATTTCAGAGGAAGTGACAGATGGTTCTGTTTATACAAGTTGTATCATGTTCCACAGTGTGCTGGAGAACAACATAATAATGAACTGCACTTGTAATCCTTCAATGTCGCAGTAATAAAGTATATTTAAGTGAAAAGATCATAGAACTAATCTTGACCAGGTTTCAGAATAACTTCTCATAAACTTAAGTGTGTGATTTTCCTTCTTTTGCAGAACTCAAGAACATATTTTAAAGAATGTTTGAGTCCAAACAACATTGAACCCCATTGGCTTTCATTTTATGGACACACATTTCCTCATGAAGATCCTCCCCTTTTGATAAGATATAAAATGGACACTGAAACAAACGTTATTTCCTTCTCCTCCTGATCAAAGATGGATCTGCAGATCTCAGTTTTTCTTCTCTTCATTCTTTTCACTGCAGGTACAAAGACAAATAATGTTTGTGATGTTACTGAGAATAATAGCAGATCACTGATGGATCTCTGTTTTATTTCTACAGGACACTCTCTCAGATGTTATAGGTGTATGGGTGAGAAGGGTTCTTGTGCAAATCAAACGATAATGACATGTCCCAGTGGATTTTCTCAGTGCTTCAGTTCAACAACAGTTACACAAGTTGGTAAGTCCAATATGATTGAAATGTACAGTTATATTTGACTGATGGAGATGCTGCTATTATTTACTGGAGCTGCAACAGAACAACTACTCGTTTTTCTGACGGAATTTACAATTTCAATCACAGAATCTTATAGATTTTTGAAATTTAATTTGTTTTCTATCAGATTGTTTTGTATTTAAAAAGTGAAAAAAGCTAAAATTCGAAATCTATAAATTAATTTTCCTGTTTAATTGGTCTTTCCTGTATCATTCATGTTTTATAGATGGCATTAGATCTACACCGAAGCTTAAAGCTTGTCTTTCTGATTGTCCTAGTGGGTCCATCAACTTTGGCAATACAAAGATGAGTCATTACTGCTGTGACACAGATCTGTGTAACGTCCAAGATGCTCCAGGTATCGAACTTCAATGATCATGTGCAAATAAAGTCAACACTCATTTTACTTCCAAAGGACATTCAATCAGGAAATAAAACACTTGTCTGTCAAGAACTGATGGAATGGAGCAAATAAAGGAGTGTCGTTACATTAGATATTTTACATAAAATAAAATAATACTTTAAATACTTTTCCTCCAGTTCCTTCACTTGACCCTTCCAGCACTAAAGACCTGAATGGAAAGAAATGTTTTTATTGTGATGGGAAGAGCTGCTCGAACATAGTGAGCTGTTCAGGGATTGAAGACCGCTGCGTTCAATCAACAGGTACAAAAAAATGGAAAAAGAAGAAGACTGACATTATTTTTGTATCTCCGTCATTAACTTTAAACATTTGATTTGTATTCTTTCTTTTCATCAGTGACTTTTAATGGCCAGACATTGCTTCAAAAAGGCTGCATTTCTAAATCCATTTGTGATGCCGCAGACACGATTCATGATCCTGAGGTTCTCAGATGTTGTGAGGGGAACCTGTGTAACGGTGCTCAGAGCGACATCCAGAGCTCCACAGTTACCAGTGCTCCGAGTGTCTCCCAGAGCTCCACATTTAACGGTGCTCCGAGTGTCTACCAGAGCTCCACAGTTAACGGTGCTCTGAGTGTCTCCCAGAGCTTCCTGTTCCTCTGCTGTTCTCTGCTCTCCTACTTCCTGCTGCACTGAATCCAGCAGCTCTTCAGTATTAACACTGACACACGATATACATGTACAGTTTTTATAATAAATGTTTCTATTTCATGCATATACCGGATTTAGCACAAGGCTAATTTTCATCCGCAGTCCCCTGGTAGGTCATCACATGACATTATACATAACTAATAAAAACAGTTCATATACACACACACACACACACACACACACATCCTACTGTCTCAGGGCCAAAAATACATAAAACAAATAAAAAATTATTAAGGAGTCAATTAAACTGCAACCATGACAATGTTTACAGAGTTGGGTAGATTTATTTTAGATTTTAAAGATTTAAGCTTCGATTTAAAAAGACCAATAGATTTACACCCTTTTATATCCTAAGGTATTCCAATGAGTAGTAGCTTATAGTCCAAAAGCAGAATGATGAAAAGGATCAGCACTTATGGATCCACTATCCTTAACTTATGGATGTTAATGTGTAAATCTCAAGAGTTTTTAGAACGAAAAAAAAAAGAGCCAAACCAATTTAATTTTTATATATCGTACACAAATGGGAAAAAAGTTTAAAATGGTCGAAACGTATGTTTCTCTAAGATCCTACAATGATGATAGTGACTTGTTTTTTTTATCTAAATTTTTTAAAGAATGTTTATATTGTGATTTTCAAGGATTTAAACAGTTTCACCAGCTTGAACCAACATGACAAACAGTATAACTGTGAAGGAAATTTTTAATATTAAGGGGTTTGCTAAGAATTAATGTATGCTTTTCTATCTGCTGTGAACACACATTTGGGATGAAGGAAAGCAGCCGCAGGGCTGAAGGGAGCCTGATCATCACCTGGGGGTCATCCTGTCCTAAATCGGGTGTAAGGCGTAAAAGGCTTACCATGTGTGGAAAAGTACTGATGTTAAGAGATGTAACCTTGAAGGGTGCGGGGGAGGGGGGATGGGGTAATAAAAGCTGAGGAAACCTGGCCTTCTTGGTCATACTCTGCAGTAACCTGTGTTTCTGTATGACTGTTTGACCTTCCTTGCAAGGAATAAATTCTTATAAAGACAATTTTCACTGAGTTTGTCTCTTATATAGTATGAGTTAAATTTCTGCCACAACAATTTGGTGTCAGAAGTGAGGATTTCTTGGATGTGCCCTCTGGACCCGAGAGTGGACGGCAACTGATCATCCTGGACTCTGAGTCACAGCCCTACCCCGAACAAAGTTTGTGGGACATGAAGAGAGATACAACACTTGAGATCGCCCAAGCCGAGGCAGTGTGGTCAAGACAGCTTAGAAACTTGAGAACACACTGTCAGGACAGAGGGATCGAGATAGGAGTAAACTTGAGGTTACGTTTATAAATGCATGGTTGAATTTGAGGAAATAAGAGAATTCTGAAATTGGGCAAACTTGATAAATGCATGGTCGAATTTGGGGAAACGAGAATTTTGACATTGTGCAAGAGCTTACCCGTTCCGATTTTGCGGAGAAATTGGCTCTATTGGAGACGTCCAATAGATTATTAGACGCGTCGAAAAATGCCACAGAGAAAGATAACCAAAATGGGGAAGTCCCAGAGCAAACTTGCGAAATTTGACACACCAGTGTTCTGTCAAATGAGAAAATTGTATGGCCAGAAATGCATGCAAAATATAGGAAAGCTAGAGAAGTATCATGATTTTCCAGAAAAGGGGACAATGAGTGTTGCAAGATTGAGTGTTGAGAAGGAATTGGTGGAAGAGGGAAGCAAAAGGCAGAAAGGGTGTTGTGAGTAAGTGAGCATAAGTGTGAGAACTGTGAGCAAACAGTGAATTGTTGGTTGGAGGAGGCAGATAAGGGGGAAAGAAGACAAAACATAGGGAATTAGCATGTAGGGATGGAAAAGAAAAAGAAAGTAAACGGGATGAAAGAAAAGTAACAGCACCACATGAATTTACTAATCCTTTTGTCTGTGTCTCTTCACATGCACAACCGCCATACCATCACTGTCCTGTGGCTGAGTTTCGAGCCCTGAAAGTGGGCCCCGACCTCGATCGCTCTCCGACGAGAAGACCAGCAGCGCCGTGGGCAGAGACAGTGTGGAGAGAGGAGCAAGAAACACAGCCTAACAACACCCATCGCACAGGGGCCAGGCGAAAATCTTGATGTGGTCCCTGAAGCCCAGAATGAAGAGGAAGAGACAGCGCGCAGAGCTCCCCCAACAAACAAAAGAAAGACAAGACAACAAGTGAAAGAAGAGAATGTGAGTATAACAGCCGTTTATGATTTTTAGACCATGGACTGTGGCTGACATGAAAGGAGCAATGGCTCACTTGCCAGAGCCGGACGAAGCAGGTGACAAGTTTTCTGCTGAACTGATCACGTTTTGTCAAGTGTTCAGCCCCACAATGTACGAACTGAAAAGGCTGCTTGCAGTGAAATTGGGGGCTTTGAGCTGGAACAAAGTGAGTGGGAAGTTGAAAGAAGAGGATTGTCGGAGAGGAAACAGTGACTGGGAACACCGAAAGAACAGGGAGTATCGCGCAGCTGTTGCAGAACTGGCCGAAGTCATAAGAGTGACATTTCCAGCACGCATAGACACAGTAAAGATTGGCAACTGTCGCCAGACCAGAGAAGAGTCTGTTCGAGACTTTTATCACCGACTGTATGAGGTGTTCAACAAATACAGTGGTGTGCCAGAACCGGAAGAAAGGGGAAATCAACAAGGAATATGGGAGTGTTATTTGCGGAGCTGGTTCTTGAATGGACTGAGACCAGAAATTGTGCAAGAAGTGAAATCCAGCTGCACTGAATGGAGGAACGCACGATTAATTGATATCTTAGAACATGCTTTGCATGCAGAAGAACAGAAGCTGGCAAGAAGAGAAAGAGGTAAAGTCAGAGGTGACAGAGACTGGCAGCTGACCCGGGTACCCAAGGGTCAGTCTGCACCCCCGCCTTAGCAGGCGAAGGCTAGAAAAGGAGGACGCAGCAGGGGCTACTCGAGAGGAGTGAGAGAAACTGCAAGGAGGTGGAAATGCTGGATCTGTGGAACTGATGACCATGCGACGAGAGACTGTACCAAATGCATGCTGTGTAAGAAAGATGGTCATTGGGCAAGAGAATGCCGAGAAAACCAGCGCAAGAAAGACTGAAGTGAGGAGAGCGGAGAGCAGAGAAGAGGGGCCCTGGGCGAGCAGCCAACAGCCACTGAAAAGGGAAGTGAACATGTTTTACCACATACACAAACACACACGCTGATTTACATTCTGCTCTCTGTAATGAAGAAAACGCTTGCATTTCTCTGTGTGCCTTTGACGAAAAATGTGATGTTTCTGATAAATGTTTATTGATGTATGAAAGTGAGGGGTTTTTAAGCATGCCCAGATCCGCCATGTTAGTGGATTCTGGAGCAAACAGATCCTCTGTGCGAACATGTAACCTGCTATGTCAACCGTCAATGACAAACAGTATAAATGAATCTATTTTTGCATCGGGGCATCAAATTTCTGAAACATTTACTGTACCCTTAGAAGGGGGTCGAAAATTAAAACATGAATTCATCTATTCAATGAAATGCCCTGTACCCCTTATGGGTCGAGATTTGATATGCAAACTAAATTTAACGCTTGTTGCAGACTCCTCTGGTGTCAAGTTAATAGAGGACGAACAAATGTGTTGTTTGCAATCAGAGCCGCAGTGGGCATATGAGTGGCACATAACAGATGGTGAGGGGGCTAAGAGGATATGTGAAATTGCTAAGATCCGAATTAAGCCACTCAATACAGAAGTTATGATGCCTGACAATCTACATTGCACGTCACATGTCGCAATTGAAAGAGATTAGTGAAAATATGAGAGTGACTGGTTCAAAGGGGAAAGGAGAGAGACATTGAAGTTTGACAAACTATACTGGACAGAGAATGTGTGTGCGGCTTCGATCCGTCTGATAGAAAAACAGGTTTTATTTTATCTGTTAGGGGGAGAAACTGTGCCTCACTTATCTATTCCAAGGCCGAGAGTCAGTCATGGGCTGAAGTAGGGAAGTTTGTGAGAAAATGTGTTGAAGCAACAGTTTTTTGATGGTTGATTTGAAGTACAGTGAGAGTTTAGGGGCATTTATGTCAGAGCACAAGTATGAAACTGAGGTGGAAAGAGTTATAAATGCAATTGACAATGTCACAAAAAGGAGACTTGTTGCATGGCAGATATTTGTGCTTCAGACCCTGCCTTGGCAGAGGTGGTCCCTGAGTTATGGGCTAAAGCACAAATAAAATGTGGGATTGATTACGGAGTGTGAGCTGGTTGTAATCACTGCAAAATCAGATTACAGACCCTGTCAAGAGTAGTATCCTCTCAAATCAGAGGCAATACTGAATACCCAGTTTTTGAGTTGGGTGTCATAAGGCCATGCAATGATTCTGCTGTTTGTACTCTAATTTTTCCTGTGAAAAAGATAAGAAACAAGGGGCAACCAACAGAGTGGCGGTTTGTCCGAAATTTATCAGCAGTGAATGCACCTGTCAGGCAAACAGGCTCCGTCTGTTCCAAATTCGTGCACAATCTTGTCAAAAGTACACAAGATGCAACATTGTATTTATTGAGAGATAGATTTGGCTAACGCATTTTTCAGTGTGCCAATGGGTAGAGATAGGGAATTCTGGTTTGTATTCAAATTTAAGGGGAAAAGTTATATATACATTACAAAACTTTATCAGGGATATTGTGAGTCTCTGACAATTTAAAATAAGGTATTGAGAAGGAGCCTGGAACCTTTGACCCTGACAGCTGGAACAGCTCTGCTTCAGTATGTGATGATTTGTGTGTGTGTGTGTTTGTGATGAGTCTGTAAGGTTTTGATTTTCCTGCTAAGACAAAAGCTCAGATCAAGCATCCTGCAATAAAGCAATAAAACTCATCTGGAGAGAAGATTTCAAAGGAATAGGACAACGCCTTGCCCAAACTGTCCTCACACATCTATGCGACCAACCCCCCTCCCTCCACTCCCTTCCTTCCCCTGATTCAAGTCATTGAAGTTCTCCAAGAATGCATATGTACTATGTATGATGTATCTTGTGAATCTATTATTTTTCCAATTTCATGTTTAGTATCATTTTAAATGTCTCAGTGCGATTGGTAAAATGGTCTCAGTTTCACAGCAGTCACTAGTATTATGAAAAAGATTGAAAACTTGGGAGAATTCTGTTCTCTTTTATGACCTGTGTCTCTTCAAGAAAACCTTCTCCTCTCCCCCGAAACCAGGTGTTGGGGCAATAAATATTTACAATCCTTTTGTTCTGGTCTGGGTATTTAGGGGAAAAGACACAGTAGCCAGAACCCCCACATAGAAGTGATGAGTGTTTTTCACCCAGCATCTCTGTGTGTATGCATAACTTTTAAATACTCTTAGAGAAATCTTTTGAGTAATTGATGTTATGTATTTATTATGTCTGAATTGGTTTATAATTGTGTAATTATGTAATTGGCATTGATACATTTTTACCTGATAAATAAATTGTTATATCTTGATTTATTTTCAATTCGTCTGAATTCATTATCACCTGTAGATCAAGAGGTTTTCGACATTTCCGCATTTCTGGATTGGGATAGATCATACTGAAACCCCAATAAATGGAGCATGTGGCACGTATATTGAGATTTTGGATTTCTGACTATTATGACTTAGCATGTTATAGTATCGTGGCTAAACAAACGGCACTTTTGTAGAATAAGCATGAGGCGATTCCATAATTTGTGTTATTAGTAAACGCTATATCCTCTGTTATGATTCTAAACTAACGAGGTTGTGACGTAAGGCGTATTATCGGCCGAATACAAGCCTTTGTGCGATGCGACGCCCTGATGAAAGGATAAGTGAGATTAAGAGAAATTAAAGAATCAAAGATCTAAATTAATTCATATTTAATCGCACGATCAGCTATTAATGTTACATCAGAAACATTACCAATTAGAGATCGTTTACAATTGGAGTCAGATTAAATGAACAGCTAAAGGAAAACTTAAACTAAATCTTAAAATTTATATGAACTTCACGCGGGCGCTGAAAAGACATACACGCAGAAATCCCTTCACCAGGGCCGTTGGATTCCTTCATTGGGCCGACGGGCGGAGCTTACAAGTCTAAATGTGTAACTGACACTGTGACTCTCCTAAAGCACTTGGCTCAGGAGGGTTACAAGGTCAGTTTGCCGAAACTGCAGTTTGTGAAACAACAAGTAAAATTTTTGGGTAAGGTCATAATCCGTAATAATAAGTCTGACAAAAGGGTCCGAGTTATAAAAGTGGTACCATCAAAACCTTTTGTTCAGATGGTAGATGAGAAAAAATAGGTTTATGACTTCTGTGTTGTTGCAACATCATGGTGACCAACTGCGACCCGTGGCATATTTTTCAAGTAAATAAAAAAAAGCAGCAGGTCTGCCACGTTGTCTGAGGGCAGTGGCGTCTGCTGAACAGGCCGTAATGGCGCATAAGGAAGTTGGGGGGGTACTCTGACCTGACGTTGATGATTCCACACAATGTCCATGATGTTGCAAGAACAGAAAATACTGAATTTATCAACAGCGCGATGGCTACGAAGCCACAATATCTCGCTTGATATTGCAAGGATATTATTGTTAAGCGTTGTATAGTCTTGAATCCTGCCACCCTCCTTCCAAAGGAGGAGGATGGGGAGGAACATCATTGTTGTTTGACCGAATTTGAAATTGTCTGTACACCGCGACCTGACCTTTTAGTTACGCCATTCGAAAACTGTGAGAAGGTCCTCTTTGTGGATGGTTTGGCTTTCAGAGATCCACAAACAGGCCAAAACAAGGTCGGTTGAGCTGTGACGACCGAATTTGAAGTTGTGAGTTCTGGCTCATTGCCGTCAAATTATTGAAATTTTTTGAAGACAGGTGGGCGCCCAATACCAGGCCTTTTGGAAGGTATTTTGTTGATTCTAGATTGTACATAGCCATTTGTAAATGCGCAGCGAACAAAAAGGATAACATTTTTGTGTCAACAGGAAAACGTGAGAGCAGACGCAGCTGCGAAGGCTGCGGCAGCGCGGCAGACAAAAGGCAAAAGTGTACTTTGTTATCTGAGAATAACCCTTACGTTTCATCTTCTTTACAGAGTATGCAGACTTTTGCCCTAGGGGAGGAGAAAAACGTGTGGAAGCATTCTGGCAGAAAACTGGAAAATGGTGTGGATGAGCTGTGATGGCAAGCCTTGTTTACCTCGACACTTCTTTCCTCATTATGTTAAGACGATGTATGGGAAAAAACAGCATCGAAAGGGGGAATGGTTGGTTGAAAAGATGAAAGAATTGTGGTTTACAAAGGGGTTCACGAAGAATTGTGGTTTACAAAGGGGTTCACGATATTTGTCTAATTTTTGTAATGAAGATTTTTGTGAAAAACGAGTAATTTGCACTACCCACAATGTGGCAAAAGGTATAAAAATGCCTCAAGCATCTCAGCCCAGCAGGTCCTTTTACCCTTGTGGAGGGAGGAGGTACTGCTTGGTGATGGTTGACATGTGGTCTAAATGGGTGGAAGTTTCCCAATGTAAAAGCAGGACTCAGCAGCAGCAGCAAAGGCTCTGCTGACTGAAATAGTCCAAAGATGGGGAACTCCATGGAAAATCAGTTCTGGCAATGGAACACATTTTGTCAATGAGGCGATGAAACAGGTGGGATGGTAGAACGTCAAAATTTTGAGATAAGAAAAAATAAATAAATTGGCTAAGTGCTGTGAGGAAACTGGGATCACATGAGTTAGGGTGTTTTCAGTTGTTCTAATGCACATGAGAATGAGAAAAAAAGATTTAGAGTGAATTTGAGCCATTCAAGATTCTCTTTAGTAGACCACCATTCATGGGAATAGAAGGGGGTAAACAAGAGCTGCCATCAACAGGGTTGCGTGAGCATGATATTGAGTTATTGCAAAAAGAGATGTCTTCTGTGGTGTCTAATGTCTGTACGCAGGTAAAAGCCGCTCAGGGGAAAGCTGAAATCCTATTGGACGACATCCAACCAGGAGATTTCATGGTAGTACTAGATCTGGAAAAGATTATGAAAAGCAAAAAGGTGGCTGGGACCGTTCCAGGTGCTTCTGACTATTCACGGGGCCGTGAAGGTAGCTGAAAGGGCCTCTTGGATGCACGTCAGTCGCTGAAGAAAAGTCCCATCTACATCCCAGGAGGAGAGCAGGGAGTTTGAATGTTGTTGTTTCCATATTCCAGATAACAGGGAGAACATGTTAAAATGAGAAAGGCCGTAAAAGCGCCTGAAAGGGTTAACGACGAATGGATTGAAAGGTTGACAAATTTGTGGGAATATTGGTAATAACTAATTGAAGTAGTAGGATTACTGATGTTGATGTGTTTACTATGTATTTGTCAGTGTGTATCCAGCTCAGTACAGACATGTTTAAAACATTTTTAATATTATAATATTTTTTTTAATATTTTTTTTAATATTAAGGGGTTTGCTAAGAGTTAATGTATGCTTTTCTATCTGCTGTGAACACACATTTGGGATGAAGGAAAGCAGCCGCAGGGCTGAAGGGAGCCTGATCATGACCTGGGGGTCATCCTGTCCTAAATCTGGGGTGTAAGGCCTAAAACGGTCCTCTTGAATTAGGTGTAGGCCTTATGTCATGGAACAGTGTCTTTTATTTTTACCATGTGTGGAAAAATACTGATGTTAAGAGATGTAACCTTGAAGGCATGTTTACATGTTTTTTAAAACTAAGATTTGAGTCCAATAGTTGAACTCACTAACTATCTTTTCACCATTACTAAAAATACCAACATTGGGAGAATGAACATTTGTTTTAGAGAAGAACATTCCTTTTGCTTTACGAATGATGAGGCTAAGATTACTCCAGCAGTGTAATCATTTCCAGAGCAGCTCTCAACTTCGCAGCCGCTAACTCTGCTGCTCTGGCCTGTGTAAAAGTAACAGTGTCATCAGCAAACATTTTCACTTGTATCCCTTCACCCAATTGTGGGAGATTATTAAATTTACAGACTAAATAAGAAGGGACCTAACACTGACCCTTGGGGTACACCCATTGTAGAATGTAAGTTACAGGACTTAACCACTTTAATTTTTTACACATTGTTCTCTATTTGATAAACATGAGGATATCCATGCTAACCCAGCCAGCACACCCATGTTGGACCCATATGGGTTTGATCTGGGTTGTCTAACTGGGTTCCAGCCAGTTTTATCCTCAGTTTCCATGTAGGCCCCACATGGGTTAGCCCAGATGAAATAAACACTGCTCAGTGTGCACGCTACAGGCTGTTAAATGTAACTCTGAATCAGTGTTGGAGTTAATGAGATAATTAAGTGTTTGAGTGATGACTGAACATCATTGAAGAGAGCTGATGATGAACAAGAAAATGAAGAACAGAAACTACAGATTCCAGTCACAGTCTTAGATGAAATCAACTGAAAATGAAAGACATTAAATCTCTGAAGTTCTGATTAAACAACTCCACAAAAAGCATTACCAGCTTCACTTATTTCTGGACCAGATTGACCTGATTTCTGGCAAAAGGTTAGTTGTCGAAAAACTGAAACTTAGTTTAGAAAGAAGAACTTTGAGATTAATTGTATCAAAGGCTTTACACAGGTCTAAAAACACAACACCAACTAATCCTCCTTTGTCAAGTTTAGATTTTATTTGCTCTATTAAATGCAAAGTAGCTGTTTCAGTAGAGTAATTCACTCTATTCAACCAAACATAACTGTATTAAGATGTCAGATGCTCAAAAATGATCTTCTCCACAATCTTTGAGAGTACTGGCAGTATGTTTATGGGTTTTAGATCAATAAAATCAGATTTTAAAATAGGAGGAACAATGGCTTGTTTCCTTGCAGTAAGAAAAGTGCTACATTCAAATGACAATTTAATGAGTAATGACAGGGTTAAAATATCTTTGAGTTTTTATAAACATAGTGTCAGATTGATGACCATCTACATTTAGAATTTTTTAATAAGGTAATAACTTTGTAGATTTGCATTTCATTAGTCATGGTTAGATGAAAACCTTGACCCGCATCATCAGTTGGAAGAATATTTATTTCCCTTCTTACAAATGTTTGGCTTAATTCAATAACAGAATAAATAATAATAAAAGTAGTAGCCATGGCTTCAGTTAGCTTTCCCTGAACTTTGAGCTTAAAAACTCATATAAAATTTGATTCCTTCCATGAAATAAATATACGTTCTTCCAAATTATTGCCGTTCATTAGATGAAGATAGTAACTGGAGCTACTCTTAGCTCTCAAACAACTTTATTTAGCTTTTTTAACAGAGTTAATGCTGAATCACTATTTTTCACCAGCTTCCATAAATTCTCATTGAACCACAGTGAATCATTTTTAAGCTTGATTTTTTCTGAACTCTAACAGTAAATTTATCTCTTACAGAATTATTCCTGAAAAATGTATTTCAACCATAATCTATATCATTATGTCATGATTGTTGTGCCCAGGATAAGCACCAGAGGGCACTCCTCCCCAAATTATTGTCATTCCACCATGGACTACATCTCCCATAACCCACTGATCTTATGCCTGATTACATTCAGATGTTGCTCATTAACTTGTTAGTGTCAGCCTAAATAATCACATGTTGTGAGGGGAACCTGTGTAACGGTGCTCCGAGTGTCTCCCAGAGCTTCCTGTTCTCTGCTCTCCTACTTCCTGCTGCACTGAATCCAGCGGCTCTTCTGATTCTGCAGCTGTAGTAAAGACAATGTGATGCACTTAAAAACATATATAACTTGTAATTTCTCTGCACTATCTCAAGTCCTGATGGGATTAATTGGAAACCGTATTGGAAATTTTATGAAAAAATTACCATTTACCAAAAATTACCTTGCTTGACCATCTTTAATTTGCATAATTTTTGAGTGATGATTACCTCTATATATTAATAGTGTAGCAAAACAACCAGATTTTTTTTATTATTATTATTTTACTTGGTTTAATCAAAGTGGCCCATAAAAAACACTTTTTAGGCGTAATATTACGAAATGTACAGTGTACAATAAAGAAATGCTCCAAATAAAAAGTTTAATTATAATTTTATATCAGTAAGTCTTAAGTGATATGTTCATGGATTTGAAGAATACTTAGTATTAAATAAATGTATTTTAAATAGAAACCTTAGCACATATATGTTTCTTGGGTTTTGTACTAATTTTTGAAGCAATGAGAAAGAAAACCACCAATGAGACTTTGATGCGACTTGGTTTTAATACGTTCTAAACTATATTAATGTTAATAATGTATTTGAAAATACATTTTTATGTTAACGTTCATATAAACATAAACATTCATTAAAGATATATTATTAGTTGTTTGTTAATAAAGTGCATCTTGTTCCATGTAACTGACCCAGAAACTGTGACCCATTTGTAAATGGAAAATTAATGTACTAAAGAAAAAAACAACCCAAAACCCACAGAAAGGACTTCACCTCTGCTTTTCACAACACTAATGTGCATCCTGTCTCACACAAACACACACACACACACACACACAACACTTTATATGAAGAGCTCCTACAAATGCACAACTATATGCCATTTGTAAGCTTAATACAACCAATCTATAAATACATACAGTCACGATCATATTCTGATTAGTCTTGTCTAGTTTTTTTAAATCTTTTTTTTTTCATTGTCACTGTTTGCCTTAATTCCGTTCAGCTATTAGTTGAGCTGCGTCTGAAATCTTAAAAATGCTGCATTTGGAGGAAGCATTTCATTGTTAACCTCCCTTTCTTTCTCCTGAGAAACCTTCATCTGATTTTTGAAGCCAGTATCCTTCACTGCTTTTGATATCCCACAATCCTATGAGCTAAAAATTAAAGTTGGCCTCTGAAATTCGGTTGGTGGTCAGTTTGTGTGTAAATGTACGTGTATGACTAACGTTATCCACTTTTTGATGTCATTTCTTGCTAGATATTACTATTGTCATCAAAGCTCTCTCTCTATTTTGCTGTAGGTCATTAAACCGTTACGCTGCCACAGAAGTCTGTCCAAAATAGTTTTGTGAGGTGCGCAAATGTTGCCTGCAGAGTAATTGACCCTTCGCAAACAGTTTGATTGACAGGTGATCTGTCCAATTATATCCCAGAATCCGCCATTTTGTCCAACAAAGCAGTCAGGAGAGTTAGTAGATTAATGTTGGTGAACTTGAACTTGAAAAATTGTGCGTACTCACGTCTTTCCGCGCTTGAAACAACATTCCTTCTGATGTTCATTCATGTTTATTTGATGCTATAAATGAACTAGTATGAAGAGATGATCGGTTCACGAGGAGCTACAGCGATCTGTCACCACACATTAAACACACACTAGACGCTATTTATTGATTAAACTTCTTTAAAAAATGACAATATTTTAAATATGAAACTGTTTCATATGTTGTCAGTGTCCTCTTTGATGTATTTTTCACTGTGAGAACATGATGTGGTGTGAGAGCGCATGGGTTGTCGGGCATAGCAACAGTAACTAAAGGGGGCGGGTCTTTGCGTAGGGGTCAATTGCCTGATATGAAGCGACAAGGAAAAAAGTAAGCTGCCTAAATTTTTGGACGCAGCCATAGTCAATAATTAGCGTCACACCTGTTCCCTTTTCAGTTGAGTGAATTATACAGGTTACAAGTCCATGAATCAGAATTGTAACGGCACACGTATTCGTACCGAACCGTTTCTGTACAGGGCTTTCACTTCGGTGAACGTGTGTATCGAATGCATTACATTTTAGCCTAACCACCAATAATCGTAATAAGCTCTGTGTTTTGTTACTTTCGATAGGAAAGAGTGCCGTCCTGCACATTCTGTCATGAAATTTAAACAGAAAATGTCACATCTTTGATGTGGCTTGACAGATTTCCATCTGACATTTACGCAACAAACTCAACCAGCAACACAATTTGGATGCACACTACAGATTGAATAAGATAACCTAAGTGCTAAAAAATATTTACATTTGCAATATTTAACACACTATTTATAGACTTACAAGAAAGATCATGATTGTTTTTCCACTCATTTATTTCTAAAGAACTGCAAAGTGTTTCACGGGCCCACACTGCACACACCCACACGTACAAGTTTGCAGTTGCTTTAACAAAAGTTGAGAATGTCAGTTTAAATACTGAATGTTGTCTTGAGTCTGGAAGCTTTCTCTTCTACAATGAATACATCAAACAGTTTAAATGACGAGTTTTTGATGCATGACTGACGAACATTTAGGGCACAATATATGTCATTCAGGGGTCAAAGGGTTTTTTTCTCTTACGCAAACACGACAACACTTCCTCTACATCCGTTTGTCACTATGCAAAATCACATACAATTACAAAAGTGTGCTTGAGGACATTTGATCTAACATCTAAGACATTTTTAAAATCGTGTACGCAGATTTATGTTGCTGATTATCACATATAAAAAATGTTTTCTAAAAAAACACTGTTAGCCAGAAGCAGATATATGATATATATGAGGATTACAATTTATAAAATATTTAAAGGGTTAGTTCACCCAAAAATGAACAATCTGCTTACCAAAACTGATGTGTGAGTTGAATATTTATATGTGAATAAAAGCCTAAATTCAATCTGTTCATAAAATAACGCGATAATGTGAAAGCGATAGTCTTCAGAAAATTTTGACTAAACTGCTCAATTTATATGGATTAGTTTTACGACCTCTTTATGAACTTTTTGAAGCGTCAAAGTGATAGTTGTGTAGGTGTCAACTGAGGAACAGAAGACGCTGAGATTTTATTAAAAAATCATTTGTGTTCTGAAGATCTTACAGGTTTTTAACAACATGAGAGTGAGTAAATGATGACAGAATTTTTATTTTTGGTTAAACTAACCTTTTAAGAGCTTATGAGTAAATAAAAAATTCACTACTTGCTTAGGTGGTTAATGCCTCCATCGTGCTATGATTGTATATGACTGGTTATGATTAGATATGATTGGTTTGTGTGATAAATCCCACCTCTTGTTTACATAGGCGTTCACGAATTATTTTGAATTAACAAAATTATGGGACGACTAAATAAAAAGTAAGTAAACGACTCAGCCACTTATATATCACTGCTTTATGAAATGTAAACTTGAAATGGTCTAAAAAACATGATGAATGTAGGTTTTTTTTAATGAGCAATCAGCTTCGTGAAATTAAAGGTAGGGTAGGCAATTTCAGAGAGGCTAGCAATAGCAAGCTAGCATTGAAAGCATGTCATCTCCCCGTCCCTTCAGAGCATGCTCCAAAGCAGCACCTCTTCCAAAACACATGAACGCACACAGCCAGAGCAGAGTCTGCAAAGCGTCACGAGAGACGGCGTTAAATTACCTCATGTCTCAAACCACAGAACATTACAATAATAATGAACGTAAACAACTCAGAGCTCTTATTTGTACCACCTGGCTGCAGATTCATTTCGGTATTGATAGCGTTGACATAGAATCGCATAAATCCAAGTCTGAGGACTTGAAAAGCTCTGGGTAGAACGCCATGGTTGCCATCTTGTAATTATGGTTACAACATGGAGCGAACGCAGCATGAGCTCATTGTTTTGGTTGAGGCGTTTTTTATTTGTTTATAGGTGTGTGCTATACTTGCCTGAATTACTGAGGTGTGCTGTCCTCTATCCACCGCTTCCATGATCACCTGTAAGACAAAAACATTCTTTATTTTATTTATCACTACCAACTGATCATCTGAAACTACTTATTTACCTGCCATTTGCCTCATTGCCTTATATTCCTCTGTGTGAGTCTCCTTCCATAAATTTGATGAGATTTATTCTTGGTTTGATTATGTAATGATATTTAAGCAGGAAAATGTGACAATGTTAAGTGTGACTGGTACATGAAACTCAAAACAACAACAACAAACTATTAAACTTTCCTCCTCATTTCAGAAAATCGCTGCACACCACTGGTTTTACTATTATGACTATTAAAAGGGTTTTTTTTATTCTACAAGCAAAAACCACCAAAACACTTTCCTTAGACACCTTTGCTAGTTACGACAATACCGGATGTTTAAGTGGCAAGAGAATGGAAACTAATCTTGACCTAATTTCTCAGTAACTTTCCATCACCACCTAGTGAACCTGATTTCACCAAGTAGAACATGGATTGTTGACCCTGGAACAACATAATAATAATAATTTTAAAAAATCAGATGTGATGCATAGGTTTACAGTTAATATCAAATATAGACTTACAGGAAGGGTTAGGATTCTTATTCACGTCTCATTTCCCTCTGATTAAGGTTAGATATAAGTGTTATAGCTTAAACTGAACTCTATCTGTCCAGTGTATAAACATAGTTAAATCTCTATACCTTACTGAAATAAAGCAGTTAAAAAAATAATAAATAAATAAATAAAAAATTAAAATAAAAATTGACCTATATAAATTTCCTGTTTTTTGGAAGTTATTACTAGCTTGATGCAGGCGGATCAGAAAAGCAATGCTGTTCATTGTCTGAAAGCTTATGGCCCGGTTTCACAGACAAAGCTTAAGCTAGTCCCAGACTAAAATGCATGTTTGAGATGTTTTAACTGAAAGCAACTTCTCTCTTAAAATATGTCAGTGCCATTGTTTTGTCTCAAGATGCACACCTGTAATGTTTTTGTCAGTGAAACTGGGCCAAAGTGTTCAATTCTAAAACGTAAATGAATTTGAACTAGTTTATAGTTCACCCAAAAATCATTGAAAATTGTAATTTTCTTTGTGACCAATTCAGTCCTTTCTGATTAATTGTTAACAGTTCGGCTTTAGAAGACCTATTCAACCTTCACAAATATACTTATTAAACTTCACTTTGTCATTAACTGACAAGTAAAATTATCCAAGCTTAAATCCCCATTTTATAAAGTATCTACTTGTTTTATTATTTAAATGTCTTTCTATTTAAATTTCATATCCTCTTGAAGATCCTCCCCTTTTGAGAAGATATAAAATGGACACTGAAAGAAGACGTTACTTCATTCTCCTCCTGATCAAAGATGGATCTGCAAATCTCAGTTTTTCTTCTCTTCAGTCTGTTCACTGCAGGTAATAATTGCTTTTTATAATGTTACTTGGTAAAAACACAGATCATGTCTCACTTTCTCTCTTTTTCTTTTTATTAAAGGACACTCTCTCTACTGTTTTGAGTGCGTGACGGAGTCTTGTACAGAAAAACTCGTGGAATGTCCCATTACCGCTTCCAAGTGCAAGAGTTCAACAGTGGTGACACAAGTTGGTAAGGCCAAATATGATGTATATTATTTTTGACTGGAGATGCTGCTATAATTTACTAGTGGAAATGTAACCAGAATACAGAATATTCAAGACATATTTAATTTGTTATTCCTGTACCATTCATGTCTTTTCAGGTTACATTAATTCCAAAGTGAAGGTTAAAGGTTGTGCTATTGACTGTGACAGTGGGTCCATGAACCTCGGCGTGGTAAAGATGTCTTCCTACTGCTGTGACTCTTACTTTTGTAACACCAAAGACGCTCCAGGTATTGTGCTTTACTTACTACTTTAAAATCAACACTATTTTACTTCTACGAGATATTCAATTAGGGAAAAAAAATGTAGCGTGGGACTTGATTTTCTGTCAAGAATTGGAGCGGCTAAAGGAGAGTTGCTTCATCAGATGTTATATTAATAAAAGAATACCTGTTTTCCTCCTGTAGATCCCAGAGCTAACGTTCCCAATGGAAACACATGTTACTATTGTGATGAGAAGAGCTGCGGGAACATAATGAGATGCTCAGGGACTGAAGACCGCTGCATTACAGATAGAGGTGACGATCTGCTAAAGGAAGAATATGATTAAAGTCGTCATTTGTGCCTGTCCATCATTAATGGTATTAATACAATTCAACTCAGACTGACTTCTTTCTTTCCTTCCATCAGGCACTTTTGGAGGGCAGTCAATGGTTGTGAAAGGCTGTGTCTCTAAATCTATTTGTGACGCCGCAACATCTGTTCATGGTGTCTCATGTTGTGAGGGGAACCTGTGTAACGGTGATAAGAATGTCACCAAGAGCTTCACCGAGAGCTTCATCCAGAGCGTCACCCAGAGTTATAATGGCGCATGAAGTGAATAAAGAGCGCTTCATGTGTAACGGTGTCACCCAGAGTTTCCTGTTCTCTCCTACTTCCTGCTACGCTGAATCCAGCGGCTCTTCTGATTCTACAATGAGACACGCTGTACTCGATATATAGCTTGTATTTCTTTGTACTATCCTTACATGAAATTATCACAAATATAAATCATTCTACTATTAAAAAAAACACTGAGTCTGAGATTTCACTGGATATCAGAGCTGGTAAACCTCTGAAGAAAAGCACAGTTTAATGAGAAATGAACAGATGTAATATAAATGTACGTAATGTTTGTGTTTGATTTGTGTTGCTGCTTGTCACACGACTTTGACAACACTTCCGACTACTCTTTCAGTCTTTATCTAAAAATATTTTCCCAAAACGTTTGAGTTATAATAGTTTATAAGAGCACAATTATTAGAATAATTAAAGTTGAAAGGGTCCTCGCACCCGTGCCTCCACCTCCCGGTGGCTTTAGGAAAACGGTGGATAATATGCATCAAAGTACATAAATATAGGAGGACTACATCAGTCATTTGTATTTGCCACACTTTCTGCTACCAGCTGGTGGCGCTATGACTATAACTAAATTTTGGCATGTAGATGTCTTCAGGACGGGGTACTTATCAAAAAGTTTGAGGTGATTATATGCTTGAGTTACACTAACTTCCTGTTTCATGGTGAAACATCAGACTTTGTCAGCGATCTTTGCATCATAAAGGCCTTTAGATTAGACTGACTAAATATGATGTTTATCTGATAAAATCTCTAGGATGAGTTCATTAAAGACAACATCTGGAAATGGCAAAAACTCCAAAAATGTTTACAGAGAAAATTCAAAATATCTCACTTTTTGTTGGGTTTTCGGATTTTGCTCCAAGAGACTTTTTTTTGTAGGTATAGGGCTGTTACATGTGTCTACTGAGTTTCATACTTGTACTTTACACGTAGCGTGAAAGGTCCTTAAATGAAATTTTGCAGGTGGAGAATCAAGACATTTTGAAATGGGTTTGATATCAACCCATCTCCAGGGCTGGGTAGGTTACTTTAAAAATGTACTTCACTACAGATTACAAAATACATGCTTTAAAAAGTCATTTGTAACGTATTTTGTTACATTACTCAAGTTTAGTAACTTAATCTAAATACTTTAGAATACTTTGGAATACTAATAAGTGTGAAACAAACACAAAAAAGGTAAAAGATGTTTTTACCTCACAATTCTGACTTTTTTCTCAGAATTTCATGATATAAAGTTGCAATTGTTATAAAGTTATAAAGTCAAAATTATGAGATATAAACTTGCAATAATGAGAAAATTCAAAATTATGAGATATAAACTCGCAATATTGAGAAAAGTCAGAATTATGAGATATATAAGAAAAGTCAGAATTGCAAGCAAAGAAGTTGAGATATAAACTCGCAATTGCAAGAAAAAAAGTCAGTATTGCAAGTTTTTATCATGTAATTCTGACGTTATAACTTGCAATTATGAATTTATATCTCCCAATTCTGATTTTATAAAACGCAGTTGTGAGTTTAAATTTTGGATTTTTGAAAAAAAGTAAAAAAAGTGGAACTGTGAGATAAAAAGTTGTAATTACCTATTTTTACAATTACAAGGGACTCAAACAATTGTACAAAAAACATTGTAATGTTTACAATAATGTTTAAATGGCATTAAAATTCAAAGTAATCACTTTGGTAATCTAAAATACTTTTCAGATGTAACTGTAATCTGATTACCACCCATTTAAAATGTAACTGTAATGAAACACAGTTACTCAAATTTTGTATTTTAAATACGTAACTAAGTTACTTGTATTTTGTTACTCCCCAACCCTGCCCATATCAGACGTAAATTTTCACCACTTCTGACACGTGTGCAGTTTCATGAGTTTTCGAGCATGTTTAAAATGCGATTCACTGCGGAGAAAAAGAATAATTGCAATAGGGTCCTTAGTACTTAGTTATTACCCAGTTATTATAATTAGTAAGTATGTAAGTAAGTATGTAGATGGGGAACAGGACTGTTAAATAAAGTGCTACCAAATTTTATTCTGCATGACCTTATTCTATATTCCTTAATCCTACCCAATATCTAAACTTCACACCCTTAATAAGCAGTAATAATGGATTTATTGAAGCAGAAGTTAATAGTTAATAGTGAGAATTGGACCATAAAACTCAAGTGTGAGCATTTTCCTCTTGTACCGAAATGGTACTGAACTGTGACTCTTTGGGTGAACATGCCTTTATTGTTGTTTTGTAAAGAAATTCTACAAAACAAATCATTTTATAAAGTTACCTGTTGTTAGTGTTTTGACAATGTCAAATGTCAAAATGTTTTTTTTTTTTTTTGCATAGATAAGAAGTTTTGGTAGTTTGGTAGCATTTTGAATGTGAAACTTAATGCTGTGCCAAGCTGAAAGTTGGCCGTTTCTGCCACTGAAAAAAAAGAAGATTTTTGCGACTTTTTATCTCAGAATTCTGAGTTAAAAAGTCAGAATTCTGAGATAAAAAGTTGCAAAAATCTTCTTTCTTTTTTTTCAGTGGCGGAAACGGACTTCCAAAGCTAGGAGAAATGTATAAATAGTTAAAAATAGTTGGTTACTATTCTGTAGCTTTTTAATAGATTAAAAAGTGACCTAACAATAGCCACTGTAAAGAGCTGGGCCGGGTTTCCCGATAACGATGTATCTTAGCTCTTAAGAGCGCTTTCTACGTGCAAGGTTACGAACGCTCGCAGCAATTCCACGAGCGTTTCCCAAAAACGCACTTAACATGAACGCGCGAGAATGCGCTCTAAGTGCTACTTAAGAGTCGCTATCCATTCACGAAGTGCTGAAATATGACCTTATATGGAATCGTATTGTGAACATTTAACCTAATAATTGTCATCTGTTTTGGATTAGCAATCAAGACAATCAAGTCTATACATTTAGCGTGACAGATAACACAAGTATACGTACAGTATGTACTTCATCTATCCAATACATTTCTACAGGTAAAGACAAAAAAAAAATTACCAGTACTGTTCTATGTATACATTTTTATAATAAGCACAACTTTTCATCATTATGAACAGAAGATAGATTAAAGGAATATGTAATCTATACAATTTCTAAGCATGCCACACCTTCGCTTTCTTCAAAGTAGGGCCTAATGTCATTACTGAAATTGATGATAGGCATTGGGATATGTGAACATTTTCACAGCCTGATAACCTTCACGTGTTCCTTCAATTAAGCTAGGATTAGTATAGAGTTTACACCTCACTATACAGAGGAAATCATGGCTGCACTACAGCGCATTCTTTAATTGAGGGTCAGCGAAAGACAAAGACAGAAACCAACCAAGAAATGCTCAGTACATGGCTGGTTTTCGTGCACGTCAGCAGTTCATTGACAGATTTTTTTTTAATTCATCCCTATTTTTGCCCAGTCCCACATTATTTCTTTTATGATTTTTTTTGTTCATTCATTTAATTTAGATGTGTATTTCTATCTTTTATTCCCTTTTTAATTATTTCATTTATAAATTCATGCAAACAAAAAACGAGTACAATAAAGTGTACAATAAAGTACAATCAAAACATTATTATATTACTCACGCTGCAGTGTTTTAAATCTAGATAAAAGTGTAATCTGCCGGTTGTCCTGCAGGTGTCCTCATAAATCTGTCTTCTTACGATGCACTTGGGGATGTACGATTACCCCAGAGCACTCGTAGTTCCACGAAGATTTTCAAGTGCTACTTAAGCTACGATATGGAAACAGACCATAATATTAAGATCAGTCGTACGATCAACTTAGGCTTACGATGCTTTTGGGAAACGCAGCCCTGTACTGTACTGAATCCAATATTTGGTGATAAAATAGCATAACAAGTGATTCATAAGCTATTTTTGTCGGCCGGTCAGTTGAACAGTGTGACTTTGTGCCATTATGTAATAAATAAAAACCTAAATAAAACCATTTCAAAACAAATTTCCTGTTTAAACATTAAAGCACACTAGTGTGATAAACAGTGCAATTTGTTTTAAAAAATTGACAAAATGATCAATGAATGAGAATTCATTGAAAAACTGAGGTACATAAGCTCAGATAAATAAGGCCAATGATCAATCAATTTCAAAAAGAAATATTGAAAATTGAAAGAAAACAAGTTGATAATAAGATTGAATCCAATATATGGTGATAATGTAGCATAATGAAAGATTTATGCAATGTTTATGCAATTAAGCAATGTTTTGTAGGCCAGTCATTTTTGTCCAGGAACACCAATGTGGAAAAAACTTTACAAAAAATTACAAAAAGTATCAACACATTTTTGGGAAGTTGTTAGACTCTGGATGAGTAATTCAGTAAATTTTAGTCCAATGCAATAACATTAACTAGCATTTTCGGGTACGGGTAATGACCCGAACACAACATGATATCACTTCTGACATACGAAGACAATAATTTATACTTCAATATTTTAAATATATCATTGTACTCAATGCCGATGTTTACATTTCAAACGGTTTAACAAATTTGCTTAAAAAAACGTGCTGAATGTTCTCGAGTTTGGAAGCGTTCTCACCTTAAATGAATCATAGTTTGAAGTCATAAGCTTCTCAATGCATTCTGCTGTGGTTTGACTGAACGACAATCAGTGCAACACATTGCTAAAACGTTCAGTGGTCAATGGATTTTTTTTCTTGCAAAACAAGTAACTGTAAAAACAGAAACCAGCATATGCTTGCCGCAATGCAATATTGCATGCAACGACAAAAGATTGATTGAGGTCATTTAATCTAACATGCACAATTAATGGTTCAACGGATCACAAAGCTAATGTTTTGGATCATATTACAGTTTTTGAGTCACAGATCGGATCATTTTTTGGATCAGCAAGAAAAAAAAATTGGTGTGGTTAACTTTACTTTCCATTTAAAACTCACTTTAAGTACTCTGATACCACAGCAAAAACTACTAACCAAACTAATGAAGTTAAAACATTATCAAAAGCAAGTAAAAATAAGAACTAATATGATAATTACAAGTGTATAATCTAACAAAGTTACAAATAATGAAACGTTCGTATTCATTTTGGGTAGCCGACAGAAATGTAATAATTAAATATAAAATAACTACGTTCACAGTATAAATGTAATATAGATCAATCTTTGTTAAAGCTGTGTTTTGCTGTTTGATTAACAACAATGAAAACAACATGTTTTTATTTTTGTTTTATAATTTTATTTTATTGTCAATAATTCCTTAAAACTCATCTTTGATCATCAAAATTACATATTTTAATGTTTTTTTATCCTGTAAAAAAAAAAAATCTACATGCCTTAAAATAGCTTGAATGTAACTCTACACCCTTATCTCATTTAATATACGTGGTTCAATGAATATGTAAATTAGCCCCACCTCCACTCAGATGAACTCGCGCTGAGGTCAACGCTGCACAATGGTATTTCTCTTTACAACATCAGACACATAAATGTAATTAATATGATCAGCCTTTTGCTTGACTATGTCATCAAACAGCGAATAATATGTTGCTAATGTTACACAAACCATGTTCAATGAAAAAATTTATTTTTACTGCTGACACCACAGTACGCATTTGCATGCTGCATCTCATTATTCACACAAATGATGATGCTGTTGCAACATTTTATAAAGAGAAACATGAGTATGATCTTTGCTAATATACACGATACATATTCTTGTTGTATTCCAGATTATTGCACAAGTGAAATATTAGTAAAATATTCATATTTTAGATTTTCAAAGAAAGTGTTTGTTTGTTTTATTTCTCAGATGACGGTTATCAATCTCAGACAAGTCCAAGTGGTTTGCCAGGTCTTCTTAGGGAAATGGGAAAATCTACTTCAAGAGGTTATTCCACATTATTCCACAAGTCACAGTTCTGCTCATGTAATATGGGGAGGAAGAAAGATCTTTCTGAAAGCATTAAATGTTATGCAAAAGGTATGAAAACAACTAATATTGTGAGAAAATGAATGAGAAAACTTGTTCTTGCTTTCATCCCACTTCTGGCTTTTTTGTTAAAACCTAAATAAGATAAAGATGAAAATGAAGTATTAAAAAAGAAAGAAAGAAATTTTACCCAATAAGGCTACAGCACATCCGCCATATGATACGACACTGCAAAAAAAATGCTTTTCTCAGGGCGTTCACATTTGGCGTATTATTTGACAAGAAAAAGTTGACAAGGATGCTCTTTTGGTTAAAAAAAACAAAAAAAAAACAAAACAACTGACAGCGTTTTTGGTTACAAATAACAGGCGAGGGCGTCTTTTGTTACCAAGTGCTCTGAGGAATTTGGCTTTTGAAGTGAACTCCCGTTAACTTCTCCCTCAGGAGAATGTCATAGGAGTAAAACGAGTTTTCAAACGAGTTCTCCTCACACAATTTGGAATAATGAAGGAAAGAGTATCTTTTTGGAGAAATGGTTGGATAAAATTACTTGAGTGATCTGTTTCAACACTAAAAATTTACTCTTATGATTCTTTTAATGTCTAAGTTAAATTTTCGTATAAAATATAAAGACATTTTTACAGTAATCAAAGCTATCCCTCCTGGACTTATTCATTTTCTGAGAAGCCATCTGTCTTATTATCATATAGATAATAAAGACTCATTTCTTTATAAATGGTAAAAATGTATTTGATAAAAAAAACATTTAATAAATAAATAACAAATAACAAAATCTTTGAATGTAAAAGCAATTATTTGTTTTTTGTTATAGCAAGATTATTTTTCTCACCCCATTGGCAGATAATTTTGCTTGTTTTACGCAAAAACTCACTTCATTTTTTTTCCAGAAAACAAACAAAAAAAAGTCATTTTACTTATCTAGTAAAAGCATCTGGATTGAATTTTTTTTAGATATTCAGACTAGAAACAAGACAAAATACTAAATAAGAAAAGCATTTTGTGAATATTCTTTTAGTTGTGTGCTTGAAAATGTGATCAAACTGATGAAACTCTGGAGTGTTCGGGTCTTAAAAGGGTTGAAAAGTTTTTATGTTTCACAATGTCTCAAGCCATTTCAGAGGTAATGAAACTCACGGTTCTCTTTGATTAGAACATTTAATGTCCCACCCAAGATTTGCAATGGATGGTCACATCCTGCGTACTGTAACTGCAGCTGTTGTTTAATGTTTAAACTGGTTTCTCAATAACTTTCCGTCCTCCTCAACAAAGGACACAAATCCCTAAAGCCCATGTAAACTAATATATGTATGATTTGAAGATAAACTTCTTCAGAACACAAAAAGACATTTTACTTTCTTCTGTAGAATATTTCTGTTCTAAAGAGGAAAAAACTCATATGTTTTGAATGACATGAGATTGAGTGACTGATTTTTTGGTGAACTATCACTTTAGATTGATCTGCACAGTGTAATTGTGTGTGATCTGACATTTCTGTTTCTCTCTTTTCATTGTCTCATGAAGATCCTCCCCTTTTGATAAGCTATAAAATGGACACTGAAACAGACACGTTATTTCCTTCTCCTCCTGATCAAAGATGGATCTGCAAATCTCAGTTTTTCTTCTCTTCATTCTTTTCACTGCAGGTACAAAAACAAATAGTTTTTGTAATGTTTTCTTTTTTTCATTGGATGTCTCTCTCACTCACTCTGTTTTATTTCTACAGGACACTCTCTCAGCTGTTATGAGTGTATGGGTCTGACGGGTTCTTGTGCAGATCAGAAGGTCAAATCATGTCCCAGTGGATCTTCTCAGTGTAGGAGTTTAACAGCGATGTCACAAGGAGGTAAGACCAGCATGACAGACTGAGTGTAAATGTAACTATTTGTATAACTTGTGAGTCATTTTCTTGGCAGAATTTATGAAATCAATCACAGAATATTCTGTTCATTTCTGCGGTTCAATTAGTTTTCTATCCGATTGTTTTGCTAACAATGGCAATTGTATTGAAAAATGTTTGAAATAAGAAAATTTAAATTTAAAATTTATTTTAACATCAAAAACACATGTAAGGGACTTTTATGTATAATTCATATTTTAGGTCAACTTAGTGTAAAAGTGAAGACTAAAGATTGTGCTGCTGACTGTCAAAATGGGTCCATGAACTTCGGCATATCAAAGGTGACTTCTTCCTGCTGTGACACAGATCTGTGTAACGCCCAAGATGCTCCAGGTATTGTACTTCAATGATCATGTGCAAATGACTATCTTCTTTAAACTCAACACTTAAAATAATACCTGTTTTCCTCCTGTAGATCCCGCTGACATCCCCAATGGAAAGACATGTTACTCCTGTGATGGACAGAGCTGCACCAACATTTTGAAATGTACAGGGACTGAAGACCGCTGCGTTAAAGGAACAGGTGAGAATCTGGAAAAGGACGAAGATTGTTGTTATTTTTGCTTCTCCGCCATTTATTTGAAATATTTGGTGCAGATCACATACATCAACTGCCAGCTTAGACTAACCTTTGTTCTCTTTATTTCCGTCAGCAACTTCTGGAGGACAGTCAATTGTTGTAAAAGGCTGTGTCTCTAAATCCATCTGTGACGCTGCAGCATCGATTCCCAATGTTGAGAGCGTCTCATGTTGTGAGGGGAACCTGTGTAACGGTGCTCCGAGTGTCTCCCAGAGCTCCACAGTTACCAGTGCTCCGAGTGTCTCCCAGAGCTCCACAGTTACCAGTGCTCCGAGTGTCTCCCAGAGCTTCCTGTTCCTCTGCTGTTCTCTGCTCTCCTACTTCCTGCTGCACTGAATCCAGCAGCTCTTCACATCCTACAATCAGACATGCTGAACTGATTATAGAGCTTGTGTTTTTGTCTGTACTATATTGTGTTCTGATGTGATCAAATCAAACCTAGCGTCAGTTCTGGCAGGTCACGTCAGTTAAACTCGCATCATATGACTTCCAGGTGGCTCATGTCTACCTATAGTAATGCTACGCATCAATCACAGCATCAATATATAAGCCATTCTGCATGATCAGTAGCTATCACATTTCTCAGGAGCTAATTACCCTCCTCCATCCCCAGCTCCTCCTGTCGTCAGTCAGGATTTGGCCTTCTCAGTCCCCTTGAATCAGGTGCATTCTTGAAAAATGTGTACATGTTAAATTATTGACATTAATGATATTTGCACATTTATGTTGGTTCTGTTCTGTTTATCCTAAGGGGGGTTACTGCTGTTCTCCCTGCTCTAATCCATGCTAAATTGCATGGATGAGCAGAACAAATCCATACCACCAATACAAACTCTATGCAATTATCAATCATATTTGACGATAGTGGTCCTGAGAGAACAGAATTTATACAGGAAAATGTAGCATCTTATTTCAGGGTTTAAAGTTCAAAAGAATGTATGATATTTATTTCTTAAAGAAAAAAGTATTAAATCATCATCATGTCCAGAAGAAACAAGTATCATCATTATTTAATTATTCAAAAAGGAACTGTTATGTTTTACATTTGTCCTACAAACTATATTTCTAGTAAATGCAAAAAAAACAAAGTTAATTTTTCACAAATTATTTTGCTCAATACTTTATGTTTCATGTGTGTAACTAGAAGAGATAATACATGTGATGAAGGTCTGGCTTTTGATATTGATCCAGATGTCACGATTCGATTCAGATTCACAAGCTCTTGTTTTGATTCACGTTTTGCTTGCATATTGATTAATTTGGAAATATTTCAGATATACGCCAATTTTTCTAAAGGAAAAAATGTCTCAGTGCTGTGAACAGGTTGGAACATTACTGTCAAATTAATTTGATATTAATTTTCAGACATTGGTCTAACAATAAACACACTACAGTTATATACAACCTTTTAAAAATATAATGAATATACAACATATTTTACGATAAACTCCACTCGTTTTTTTCCCCAAGAAATCCTGAGCTATGAACGACTTTACTGAGGTAAATGTAATGTTCACACAAGCTGTTTTACTTTATCGCCTTCAGCGATTATTTAATAATCTCTAAATAATTTAGAGAGATTATTTCAGTAAGTACTGTATCTTTCAACAAACCTTCTGATGTCCATTCGTGTTTTTTTTTTGTGATATATAAACCGTAAAAAAGGAGATGTGATTGGTTCACTTGTGCTTCGAGCTGCCGCTAGAACTGGGCCATCTTGTATCTTCGAGAAAGGTAAATACGAGAGGGAAATCTAAAGGACAAGACTGGTAATAACATGATTTATGTTAATCAGAACCAGTGTTGTACTAGTTATATTTTGCGGAAATATTACAGGGGAAAAAACGATCCATAGCTTTAAAAAAACAACGAATCGAATAGTCCATAATAATAATTTGCCAGCCCTTAAAATGAAAGACCACGTGAGTGACTGAAATTCGATTTGACATTTCTGATGCATTGTAAAATTAATTTTATATGGGAACATGTACTTGCAACCTTTTCTTTTTGAAATGGTTGTGAAATTGTCTCAGCACCATATTTAGCATCATTTATCAGCAGGTGGCAGCAGAGAGTCTTCTGTGGGCCTACACTTGGATATTTGCATTTGTTTACGTACAATCAAACATGCAGTGGAGACTGCAAAGTTATTTTACTTGTACGTAAAAAAAAAAGAAGACTTGTAAAAACTCAAACCATTTTCATTAAAATGGAAAATGCCAAAACTACAAGTTGAACAACTGAAGAAAACAGGCTTCATAGTTATAAGCCACACTGAACAAAAAACAAACAAGGGGCCGAACAGATTATCTCTGGAACCTTCTCAGCCCCTAAAAAGAGCATTTTAGTACCTTAGAGAAGTAATATGTACCTTTAAACAACTTTAATGGGTAAATAATTGTCCAAGTGACAGCTGCTGAGCCCTTAAAGGACAAGCTTTGTTTTTGTTTTTTTAGTGCAGAAACTTATAAAATTCAGTAATGATTGACAGTGCTTTTGTGTTCAACAGAAGAAAAAATAGTCCTGCAGTAAGTACACAATGACAAAGTTCAATGTCGTGTGTGAGCTGTCCTACATCTACAGTGGGTACGGAAAGTATTCAGACCCCCTTAAATGTTTCACTCTTTGTTATTGTAATGTATTTGTGTTGATGTTAATATACCTGATGTCCACTAGAGGGCACTCCCGTGCTGTTGGTTGCAGTGTGCCGAGTAAACAGGGTAATAACCATCCAGTCAGGTCTCCGGTTCTTCCGATCCATGTTCTGAAACAAACCATAACACAAGTGTTATTATAGCATATTGATGCAGACATAACAGTTATATTGCAGCCATTTGCTAAAATCATTTAAGTTAATTTTTTTTTCTCATTAATGTACACACAGCACCCCATATTGACAGAAAAACACAGAATTCTTGACATTTTTGCAGATTAAAAAAATAAAAAACAAAAAAAACCCTGAAATATCACATGGTCACAAGTATTCAGACCCTTTGCTCAGTATTTAGTAGAAACACCCTTTTGATCTAATACATGAGTCTTTTTGGGAAAGATGCAACAAGTTTTTCACACCTGGATTTGGGGATCCTCTGCCATTCCTCCTTGCAGATCCTCCCCAGTTCTGTCAGGTTGGATGGTAAACGTTGCTGGACAGCCATTTTTAGGTCTCTCTAGAGATGCCCAATTGGGTTTAAGTCAGGGCTCTGGCTGGGGCATTTAAGAACAGTCACGGAGTTGTTGTGAAGCCACTCCTTCGTTATTTTAGCTGTGTGCTTAGGGTCATTGTCTTGTTGGAAGGTAAACCTTCGTCCCAGTCTGAGGTCCTGAGCACTCTGGAGAAGGTTTTTGTCCAGGATATCCCTGTACTTGGTCGCATTCATCTTTGCCTCCCTTGATTGCAACCAGTCGTCCTGTCCCTGCAGCTGAAAAACACCCCCACAGCATGATACTGCCACCACCATGCTTCACTGTTGGGACTGTATTGGACAGGTGATGAGCAGTGCCTGGTTTTATCTTGTCTAACTGTCATGAACTTAAATGATTTTAGCAAATGGCAGCAATATAACAAAGAGTGAAAAATTTAAGGGGGTCTGACCTGTCAAAGCATGCACTCCTCTAGACTCCTGAAGGTGTGGCTGTGGTATTTGCACCAAGATGTTGTGAGGTGGGGCCTCCATGGATCGGACTTGTTTGTTCAGCACATTCCACAGATGCTCAATTGCCGTTTCCATGAAAGGGTGTACATGGTCTGTAACACTGCATAGGTAGGTGGTACATGTTAAAGTTACATCCAGATGGATGGCAGGGCCCAAGGTTTCCCAGCAGAACATTGCCCAAAGCATCACATTACTTCCGCCGGCTTGCCTTCTTCCCAGAGTGCATCCTGGTGCCATGTGTTCCCCAGGTAAGCGACACACACGCTCCCGGATTCATCAGACCAGGCCACCTTCTTCCTTTGCTCCGTGGTCCAGTTCTGATGCTCTGATCACTGATGATCTGTTTGTGCATTTTAATTAGTTCATGATTTCAAAAAAGTCATAGTGTTGTAAATTCCAATACTCGATTTTATCTTTTAAAGTATCGTTCAAAATCTCTTTGAGTGAAAAGTGAAAGGAAACACCTTAAGCATTCTTTATGTGGAAACCTGACAGTCAAGATTTGGCATTAAATGAAGCCCTTGCTCATGATAACAAAAGCAAAAATAAAAACTAAACAAGTTTGACCTGTATGAACAACAAAGAACCCTTTTCAATGGAATGCAGAACAAATCACGCATCTCATCATGTGGATGAGAAAATGAAAGAATGATCGTTTTCGGAATGAACTATTTAAAATTTTTAATAGATCGATTTCCTTATTAGACCATCCATATGGTCATTAGTTAGCAAGAAAATGTACACCTGTTTTATTCATTTATTTTTTGTCTTTTTGTTAAACTTTCATTTTCAAGACCCTCCCATTTTGCTAAACTATAAAAGCGCTGAAACAAGGATGTTACTTCATTCACCTGTTCGTCAAAGATGGATCTGCAAATCTCAGTTTTTCTTCTGTTCATGCTGTTCACTGCAGGTACAAAGACAAATGGTTTTTGTTTTTAATATAATTATAGAGAACACTGATGTCCCTCTCTTATTGTTTCTCTCTCTTTGTAATGACTAAAGGACAGTCTCTCAACTGCTATCAGTGCACAAGTTTGGCGAGCTCTTGTGACCAGGTAACATGTCCTAATGGATTTTCCAACTGCTTAGGCGCAACACTAGATATTGGTAAGTCCAGTATGATGGATTCAAATTTACTGGTGCTGCAAGAGTTGAATGACGTTGAACTCATATACATAAAGAATTTCTATATGCAAGCACAGAATGTTCTGTATAAATGATTAAAATTCAGTTCTTTATTCATTATTCTGATGATGATATTTAAAATTTGAAAAACAATTTAAAGCATTTTCATTGACGCTCAAGGTGCTGACACACTATATTAGTTCAAATGAACTAACTAAAGCAGTAATATTAGTTGATGTGAATTTATTTGACATTTATTTTCCATCACAGTAGTTTAACCACTCATTCCTGTATCATTTGTTTTTCAGTCAACTTAACCAAAGTGACAGTGAAAACTTGTGGTCCACTTGTCTGTCCAAGCGGGTCGATCAACCTCGGCATTGGAAAAATCTCTTCTTACTGCTGTAACACAGACCTGTGTAACAGCCAAGATGCTCCAGGTACTGTACTTTACAGTCAGAACAATTTACAGGAAAAAAATAAGGACTGAACTTGATTTTCTATCAGCTGTAAAGGAATGTAGCTTTACAGGCTGATGTATATCATTAGCCCCTTTCACACAGTAGCTAACCTCTATAGGCAGACCAGCAGTTGATTCATTAAATTATAAGCAATTTTTCTCACTAAAGTGGTTTATTTACCATATTGAAGCCTCTACTCCATTCACTTCCATTTAGAAAAAACAGCCTCTTGTCTCCTTCTCTGCATACCACAGCATTAGTCTTAGTCTTGATAGCTCCGCCCCAAAATCATAAACACACTACAGGTGTGTTAAACGTCATCTGCGGCTGGATGCATCCAATCAGGGAGGAGCTGAAAACTGAGACATGAAGTCGGACACTTTCTGTTTCACGTAGCGACAGTCGAGAGCGCGACCCCATAAAAGCACAGATGGGAGTGAAATGATCTGTGATCTGCGATCTATTGAAATTTAAGAACACAGACACAGCCGCATCATTTCCATTATGACCAACGCAATCTACCAAAAGTAGAGCAAATGAGTGTCTGGTTTAAGGCACCCTTTTTTTGGGGGGGGCGGTAAATAATGGCTCAATTACCAAGACAAAAAAGAAAAAAGCGCAAACCTTAGTAAATCACCTTGCGTGATTCATTTAAATTCTGAATTTTGCGTCAGAAAGGGAAACTCCAACAAATGCATAAGGTCAGCCGCAAAAATAACCTTGAATTTCTCACTGCATGTCTTTAGTAAATCCTAACAGTGGTTTAACCCTAAAAGAGGGTTTACGTTTAGAAGTATGTTTTTAGAAAGGAATGTTGTTCTAGGATCAACAAAAAATGCTGATCCTGGACCATGTCTTACCTTGGCAAAATCACTGCGATGGTGCAGAATAAGACCTGGACCCTGTAAAGAAAACACATCTATTTTTCCTCCTGCAGATCCGTCTAACGCTGCCAATGGAAAGTCATGTTACTATTGTGATGGGAAGAGCTGCTCGAACACAGTGAGCTGTTCAGGGACTGAAGACCGCTGCATTAAAGCAACAGGTGAGAATCTGGAAAAGGAAGAAGATGATTAAAGTCATTATCTTTTCAGCTGTCTTAGGTTTTAAACATTTGACACAGATAACATTTAGCAATGTCCAGCTCAGGCTAACCTTTGTTCTCTTTCTTTTCATCAGGGAATTTTGGAAGCCAGTCAGTTGTTGTAAAAGGCTGTGTCTCTAAATTTATCTGTGACGCCACATCTTTTATTCCGAATGTTGATGGCGTCACATGTTGTGAGGGGAACCTGTGTAACGGTGCTCCGAGTGTCTCCCAGAGCTTCCTGTTCCTCTGCTGTTCTCTGCTCTCCTACTTCCTGCTGCACTGAATCCAGCAGCTCTTCACATCCTACAATCAGACATGAAGTACTGAATATAGAGCTGTACTGTATTTGGTGTCCTGATCTAATTTTTTGCTGTGACATTTTCTGAAATAAAATAGTACATCAACTTGTACCTGGAGTATTAATAAAGCTCAAAATTTACTTCATAATGCTTTAAAGGGTTAATGGACTGTGTGCAGACTTTTGGTGCTGTTGTGCACAAAAACCTGAGTTTGAGTCTCGTCTGCTTTTTTTCCCTGATTTGCTTCCTGTCAGCATATTTCATATCGTAATAAATGGCAAAAAGGCAAAATATGAACATTTAAACTGATGCTGTTTAAACTCCATCCACACACAGGATTGAATCAGTATCTTTTAAGTCACTGCATCAACAACTCTCATTATACAGGGGGGGAACGGATTTCGACAGGTGTATTTTTGCCGTCTGAAAAATTTTGCCGTCAGTTTGAATCTCATCTGCCTTTTTTTTTTCCTATTCTGCTTCCTGTCAGCGTTTAAGAACTGACTAGGCTATAAAATAGTCCATAATAATAAAAATATTAATAATACTTTGCCAATTCAATTAGACATTTCTTCTGATGCATTGCTAAATTAATGTTATATGGGAACATGTACTTGCAACTTCCCTTTTCTTTTTGAAACTAAAATGTGTCAGCAGTCATTTAAATAAAGTTTAAAACCGTATTTAGCATCATTTATCAGCAGGTGGCAGCAGATTGTTTATGTACAATCAAACACGCAGTGGAGACTGCAGTTATTAATTTTATTTGTATGTAAAAAAAAAAACAGGCTTAAGCCACACTGACCAAAAATATTTTTATTCCACACTGAATAAAAATAAATGAAGAGGCACAACAGTTTGTTTTTGAAACCTTCTCAGTACAAATACATTGAATATTTGACTTTCTGTAGAAATAAAGGATACTCTTCCAACTGTTGCAGGTGCACAGATGTGATGGACTTTTGTGAACGGATGACACAAGCAACTTTTGGACCTCACTACATAGCAGATCATTTTATATCAAAGACTTTGTCTTTCTTCTTTGATATATTTAGGGCCCAAGCCCTGAAAGGGCGAAGGCCCTATTGTTTTCCTTAGGATGTATCCTCTATACATCACGCTTCTGACACTTAGTCCCTCAGATTTAGGTACATGGTGACCTTTTAGGTCATGAGGACGCGCCGGCAAATCTATAAGCAGACTGCCAATTATTCCTCGGAGCAATACACTACCTGGTAACTGCATATAACACTTGACGCACATACATCTTTTTCTTTAAAAGTGTTGTATGTTTGTATGTTTGTTATAAAGTGCATTTTTTTCCATGTCCCTGACCCAGAAGCTGTGACTGTAAATGTGAGTCACAGTGTACTTTAATTTACTAAAGAAAAAAAAACCAAAGCCACAGAGGGGACTTCACCTCTTCTTTTTTACAAGACTAATCCTCTCTCTCACACACACACACACACACACAGCTCATGATTCGCAAACACTGTTTATAAAGAACTATTACAAATCCATGCACACTACCCAAAACAGTATAACTAACTTATAATGGACAGTACGTGTTTACTCAAAATGTGCCAAAAAGTTTAACTATTATTTTTGAGTTCATTCAACATTTATCAGAGATTAAAGTTAACACTAAATTTTTTTTTTGAGCTTTTACAACTCTGCTAAAGTTTAGAGTTCAGGGAACTTAACCATAATCAAATATTTTAATATCAAACATACGCCATCTAGTGGCATTTTTTTTTACCAAAATGTGACGTCGTTCCTGAACGTGCGTCTTTCAAATATTTTAAGAAAACTGAAGTGTTTCATTGTTTTGAGTTTTATGAACTCTTAATTTAGACAAACTTAAGTTTAACTGAAACTGGGCTGGGATTTCTATTTCCCAGCATGCTTTGCCTATAGCACTCGAAAGAGAGAGTAAACCCTAAAATTAAGCGTTATATAATGTTTTGTGCAAGATTATTGTTAAGTGGGAGATTTAGTAGTGATTTATGTTTTGTTATGCTAATTCTGAAGAGTTTCTGTTAATGTGGGTTTTGGAGAGTTACCATCATGACAAATTGCTTTAAATATTCATTCAGCAAGTACTATAACATGCTATTGTTAACATATTAGCAAGAGAGCATATTTTGAATTAGAGTGTCATAACTATCTAATTTTACACTGATAAATGTAGTTATATTGAGATTACATCATAAATTTAAGCAAAAACTATGAGTGTACTAAAACATTTCAAGTTAAGAACGATTAAAATGAATGAGTAGGACAAAATAAAAATGCTAGTTCTGCTTAGTTGCATTAAATTAAGATTAACAATACACTAAATATATAGTTTGATCTCAATTTTTTATTCTGTAATTTAAAGTTATTAAAAAAAAAGCTAGCTATGCTTACTGATGATATTTAAGTTTGCAAACTTACAAAAAGAGAGGCAATCAATTGCCACAAATTTTTTGAGTCAGTTGAACTTATTCGTGTTTACAGCGCATTAAATACACAACTATATGCTATTTGTAAGCTTAGTCAATACAACCAATCCATAAATGCATACAGACACAATCATATTCTTCGCAATGGTAGTGTGTGTTTGTGGTGTGCTTAATTAGTGTGTGTGTAATGAACTGCAGGTGTGTGTGCAATCAGTCCCAGGTATGAGGGCTTATGGGAAATGGACTCTGAAAGCTCCCTCTGATTATCCGGAGGAAGCGAAGAGGGAGCCTCACATGTGACAGGTGGTCACTTTGTGTGTAATGTATGTTTTTGAACAACGTTTTCCACTTTTGATACTATTTCTAGCTAGGTAGTACTATTGTAGTAATTATATATTTACTTAGTTTTCATCAAAGCTCTCTCTATTTTGCTGTAGATCATTAAACCGTTACACTGCCTCGGAAGTATGTCCAAAATCAGTTTAGCTAGGTACCTTTTGTAGGCTAACACTTTGTAAGTAAATTCCTGATAAGGCAGTGAGGCGGTTTTCAGACCCAGCCAGTGGTGGACGAAGTACACAAACCAAATACTTGAGTTAAAGTAGAGCTACACTAGGTAAAATATTACTCCAGTAAAATTAAAAGTACTCCCTTTTAAATTTGACTTGAGTAAAAGTACAAAAGTATTTGCCTTCGAATGTACTTAAGTATTCGAAGTACTATAATTTATTAAGGCTATAATGGCCTCAATTTTTGTCACAAGTCTCTTGTTTAATCATCTCAGTTTATGTGAAAAGACTCTGTTACTCTTAGCACACTGATCTATTAACAGAATATAGTTATTCAGACACTGATATCTATTAAAATTACCATGAGCCCAAAACCTTGAAGCCAAACAATTTCCTTCACAACCAAATGGAATAAGAGGATTTTAGAGTTTATTTTAAGGTTTATTTGTAACGGTTGCAAGTTTAAGTTCAATAAAAGCTTGTATTAAACACTGGTTCACATGAGTTTTCTTTTACTATATTGTATCTCAATGTCTCTTCAGAAATATCAACTGGCCATATCAGATTTACTGTAACAGGAACTAGTTTTTTGTATCGAAAGAAACACACTTGCCAGTAGGGATGTGTGATATTGACAAAAAATGATTTCTCGATATTTTCTAAGACTTTTCAGATAACGATAATCAGACGATATTTTGCATCATTCAAAAATGTTTTATTTGGCAATGTAATTGGTGACAGTGTTTGTTATATCTTTCCATCTGTTGCTTTTCCTGTCGTAAGGAACTTTCTTGCTAAATGATTCGGCCATGTTTGTTGCGTGTGTGTTTTTGACTTTGCTCTGTCTGCTGCAGACGCGCCGTGTTCAACTGACTCCTGAAGCTTTTCATAATCCTCATATTAGGGCAAAGGCTGCAATTATTTAATGCGCAGCTTGTCAGAGCTGTACTGTTCTGTTTTCAGTAGTAAATGCTTCTACATCTGAAAGCCAGAGGGCGCTCTTGTGCAGAAACTCAAAATATGTCCTGCAGCAGAAGAAGATAACACGTCATATCGCTATAGCTGAATAAACAGAAGATTGAAACGCTTTGTTTGATTAAACATGATTAAACACACAACTTCCTTATTATCTCTCAGAAGGATGCACAACTGTCATTATGAAGTGAGTTTGGAGTAAAAACATGTTATTAAATGTTGTCTTTTGTTGGACAAGACGTTAAAAAATGCTTCTCATGTCTGGAAAGATGTTTTACGCGCGCTGCTTTTTCAAATGTACATTATAAGCGACTCAAACTAGACTAAAAATAAGCCTATTCTAGATCTCTATTAATAAGGGGCTCTCCACTCCACCTGACAACTGTTTTAGCATCATACGCTGCATGCAAAACTAGTCAAAATAGAATTCATTTTCCAACAAAAAGTGCTAACATCAATATCAGAGCACTGAGCTTCAAATATTTCAAACTTCGGTGAACATAAACAATGAAACCGTTTTCTGCAAGCTACTGTTGGATTACTCATTTACAAATTGAGCACTAGAATAAAAATAGCATACCTCAACGTGTTTCCTAAGATTGGAAGGAGAATTCTTGTAAGAAGAAATTCTACAATTCCAAGGAAGGCAGAGAAGGCAGTTGAAACGATTTTTAAAAAAAATTGCGCAAATAAGGCCACGGGTGTTGTGGGACATTGGAGTTCGCGATTCTTCCATGATGAAGGCACTGGTACTCTCAAGCTGTGTCCGAAACCGCTCCCTATCCACTATATAGTACACTATATCGGGTGTCGGCCATTTTGTAGTGCTGTCCGAATTCTGAATGAACGACTGCATTCCCTACATTCGTTCACTACTTTTACCCACAATCCTCTCTGATTTTGAGTGTACATTCGATGTACACTTGTTAAAGAAAAATAAATATGGCGGACGGCAATACGGGAGGCGGCAACTTCTACAATTTTTCGCCAGGTTTACCTCAGGAGTCAGCTAGAGGACACCGACTGGAAACCCCGCGAAAATGTTTAAATAACGTATGTTCATACCATGGTTCATATACTGGTGTTCTTGTTGACAGTTTTTAAAATTTTTAAAGTGTTTATATTGTATTTATTTACTATTATATTTTTTATAAACAAATGTGACAGTGTAGTGTTTTTGTTCTGTTATTTTTAAATATAAATTTACTAAATAGCATGACACAGGTGTTTTTATTCTCTCTTTATTAAACGTGACAAATAAACAGTAATATACAATTCATTAAGCTAAACAGGACATATTACAGATGGGTATAGGAAATGTTAATGACGAAATTGTCTGCGCTGTCTGGCGCATGCTATTAACGTCAGCGTCCGAATTCGCTCACTCATTTTCGTTCACTCTTTGCTGATATCGTGCGCTCAACTGCCATGCACTATATAGGGGTTAGTGAATGAGTGAACGAGTGGGCGGTTTCGGACACAGCTTCAATGTTATGCCGTTGCACTGACGCTGAACTGCTCGCGCTAAGTAAGCAGCAACCAAACCAAGTTCAAAACAGAGCGCGCACTGAACCCCGATTGGTGGTTTGCCACACGCTTAACCAGCTCAGTTTTTTTATCCACTAATAAATAAAAAGGAAGGACTGATTTCGCAAAATGTAGTTGAGTAAAAAGTAAGATAATTGACTTTGAAATGTAGTGAAGTTAAAGTAAAAAGTATCACCAAATGGAAATACTCCTCTAAAGTACAGATACACGAAAAAGCTACTTAAGTACAGTAACGAATTACATTTACTTCGTTGCTGTCCACCACTGGACCCAGCCATAGTCATTCATTAACGTCACACCTCTAACGGTTCCCTTTTAGTTCCCTTTTCAGTTGATCACCTGCCTCCGTGTATACAGTATAAGCCTTCTGTTATGTATGTGTAATTGAATGCACAAATAAATCTGTCATGAGCATAATACATGACAAATTTTTGTTTAAAAAATACATTTTCTGCACTAAATCATCCAACGACACAACTTGTATTTTTGACTTTTGGAAGCACGTCGCAGACTGGATAATAAGATAACCTGAATGCTGAAAATTTACATTTACAACATTTAACATTCGCCATTTATAGAGACTTGCATGTTTGTTTTTCCACTCATTTATTTCTATAGAACTAAAAAGTGTTTTACGGGCCCACACTGCACACACCCACACGTACAAGTTTGCAGTCGCTTTAAGAAAAAATGGAGAATGTCACTTTAAATATTGAATGTTGTCTTGAGTCTGGAAGCTTTCTCTTCTACAATAGATACATCAAACAGTTTATATGACGAGTTTTTGATGCATGACTGACAAACATTTAGGGCACAATATATGTCATTAAGGTGGCAAAGGGTTTTTTTCTCTTTTCTCTTACCACAACACTTCCTTTACATCCGTTTGTCACTATGCAAAATCACATACAATGACAAAAGTATGCTTGAGGACATTTGATCTAACATGTAAGACATTTTTAAAATTTTTGAATTCAGATTTATGTTGTTGATTGTCGCATATAAAAAGCTAAATTTCAAAAGAAAAACAAAAAGAAACATTTCCTGTTCTTAGACCGCTAAAAACACAGAAAAGGAGGATATTTGTCACTGATACACATAAATACAGGAGAAAAATATTCAAGAGCTTATGATTAAAAAAAATTCACTGCTTGCTTAGGTCTACACTGAAATATTGCTTAGATTAATATCTTGATATATCACTCCAGACCCATATTTTTTTCCTTGTATAAAATGAAACTACTAATTTGATTTCATCAATATACTGTATGCCCCATCTTTTCTCTCTTTAACAGTTTGAACATTTTAATTGTTTTGTCAATATAGCATACTTACATGTTGTATATGTTTGCTTATTACTATTGCCAAAAGAGTGATAAAGGTAATAATAAAAATAATACTCTTAAACTGGAAATCTACCATTCTTGCTTTCGTACTCTTTGCTTTTTAACTTGTTTTTGATGAAATCCGAGGGTTTCTGAACCACACATAGGCAGCAACGTCATTGCACCTTTGGAACAGCATGAAGGTGAGTACTTAAAGACTTGTTTATCGTTAATGATTTCAGAGAAAATGAAAGTTGGTTCTGTTTAAACAAATCGTATCATATCCCGCAGTGTGTTGGTGGACCGTATACCACTGAATCACACTCTTTGTGATGCTTTAAAGTTGTAATAGTGCATTCAAATGATCATAGAACAGTCTTTACCTGATTTCTCAATAATTTTCCATACAGCTGAATGTAGGTAACCCAAATCTATGTGTAAACTGAAGTGTGTGTGATTTTCTTTTGTAGAACTAAATATAAAAGAGAACTCAAGAATATATTTTAAAGAATATTTGGATCCAAACAACACTGATCCCCGTTGGCCTTCATTTTATGGACACACACATACTCACACACTCTTTCATTATATTAGTAAGGACATTGCATGGATTTCTTTTGACTTTATATCAGGTTCATGATATTTTCTATTGCCTAACCCAACCCTACAGTAAACCTACCCATCATAGAAACACGTGCAAGACATGAGACTTACATGTTTTCGTCAATTTATTACTTTTTTTATATATTTGGCACTCACAAATATAGTCAACCCTGTACACACAAAAACACACATACTTTTCAGAAAATCTACTTTTGTGTTCAACAGAAGAAAGAAATTCATACAGGTTTTGAATGACATGAGGGTGAATGAAAAGATTTTTTGGGTCAACTATCACTTTTAGAAGGTTGGTTTAAGATTACGTACAGTATTTATTCCTTGTATTTTCCTTATTAAACTATCATTTATAATTAACTGGCAAGTAAATTAAGCTTAAGCTTCTGTTTCAAGAAATGTATAAAATGTCTACTTCCGTTAAACTTTCATTTTCTCATAAGACCGTCCCCTTTTGAGAAGATATAAAATGGACACTGAAACAGACACGTTACTTCATTCACCTCCTGATCAAAGATGGATCTGCAAATCTCAGTTTTTCTTCTCTTCAGTCTTTTCACTGCAGGTACAAAGACAAATAATGTTTGTGATGTTACTGAGAATAATAACAGATCACTGATGGATCTCTGTTTTATTTCTACAGGACACTCTTTCAGATGTTATGAGTGTATGGGTTTGACGGGTTCTTGTGCAGATCAGAAAGTAATATCATGTCCCAGTGGATCTTATCAGTGCGCGAGTTCAACAGCTGTGACACAAGTTGGTAAGTCCAATATGATTGAAATGTACAGTTATATTTGACTGATGGAGATGCTGCTATTATTTACTGGAGCTGCAACAGAACAACTACTCGTTTTTATGGCAGAATTTACAATTTCAATCACAGAATATTCTATATATATATATATATATATATATATATATACAGTACTGTGCAAAAGTTTTAGGCAGGTGTGAAAAAATGCTGTAAAGTAAGAATGCTTTCAAAAATAGACATGTTAATAGTTTATATTTATCAATTAACAAAATGCAAAGTGAGTGAACAGAAGAAAAATCTACATCAAATCAATATTTGGTGTGACCACCCTTTGCCTTCAAAACAGCATCAATTCTTCTAGGTACACTTGCACACAGTTTTTGAAGGAACTCGGCAGGTAGGTTGGCCCAAACATCTTGGAGAACTAACCACAGTTCCTCTGTGGATTTAGGCAGCCTCAGTTGCTTCTCTCTCTTCATGTAATCCCAGACAGACTCGATGATGTTGAGATCAGGGCTCTGTGGGGGCCATACCATCACTTCCAGGACTCCTTGTTCTTCTTTACACTGAAGATAGTTCTTAATGACTTTCGCTGTATGTTTGGGGTCGTTGTCATGCTGCAGAATAAATTTGGGGCCAATCAGATGCCTCCCTGATGGTATTGCATGATGGATAAGTATCTGCCTGTACTTCTCAGCATTGAGGATACCATTAATTCTGACCAAATCCCCAACTCCATTTGCAGAAATGCAGCCCCAAACTTGCAAGGAACCTCCACCATGCTTCACTGTTGCGTGCAGACACTCATTCGTGTACCGCTCTCCAGCCCTTCGGCGAACAAACTGCCTTCTGCTACAGCCAAATATTTCAAATTTTGACTCATCAGTCCAGAGCACCTGCTGCCATTTTTCTGCACCCCAGTTCCTGTGTTTTCGTGCATAGTTGAGTCGCTTGGCCTTGTTTCCACGTCGGAGGTATGGCTTTTTGGCCGCAAGTCTTCCATGAAGGCCACTTCTGACCAGACTTCTCCGGACAGTAGATGGGTGTACCAGGGTCCCACTGTTTTCTGCCAATTCTGAGCTAATGGCACTGCTCGACATCTTCCGATTGCGAAGGGAAGTAAGCATGATGTGTCTTTCATCTGCTGCAGTAAGTTTCCTTGGCCGACCACTGCGTCTACGGTCCTCAACGTTGCCTGTTTCTTTGTGCTTCTTCAAAAGAGCTTGGACAGCACATCTGGAAACCCCTGTCTGCCTTGAAATTTCTGCCTGGGAGAGACCTTGCTGATGCAGTATAACTACCTTGTGTCTTGTTGCTGTGCTCAGTCTTGCCATGGTGTATGACTTTTGACAGTAAACTGTCTTCAGCAACCTCACCTTGTTAGCTGAGTTTGGCTGTTCCTCACCCAGTTTTATTCCTCCTACACAGCTGTTTCTGTTTCAGTTAATGATTGTGTTTCAACCTACATATTGAATTGATGATCATTAGCACCTGTTTGGTATAATTGTTTAATCATACACCTAACTATATGCCTACAAAATCCCTGGCTTTGTGCAAGTTTACCTTGAAGAATTGATGCTGTTTTGAAGGTAAAGGGTGGTCACACCAAATATGGATTTGATTTAGATTTTTCTTCTGTTCACTCACTTTGCATTTTGTTAATTGATAAATATAATCTATTACCAAGTTTATTTTTGAAAGCATTCTTACTTTACAGCATTTTTTCACACCTGCCTAAAACTTTTGCACAGTACTGTATATATATATATTTGTATTCCTTCGGATTGTAATGATTTTATATTTTGAAAAGAGAAAAAAGCTCAATTTTATAGATTCATATTTATAAATACATTTTCCATTAAAATAATGTGCAGTTTAATTGTTCTTTCCTGTATCATTCATATTCTTTAGGTGACATTACTTCTAAAGTGAAGATTAAAGATTGTGTTCCTGCCTGTCCAAGTTTGTCTATGAACTTCGGCATTTCAAAGACGACTATTTCCTGCTGTGACACAGACCAGTGTAACTTCCAAGATGCTCCAGGTATTGAACTTCAATGATCATGTGCAAATAAAGTCAACACTCATTTTACTTCCAAAGGACATTCAATCAGGAAATAAAACACTTGATTGTCAAGAACTGATTGAATGGAGCAGATAAAGGAGTGTCGTTTCATTAGATATTGTACAGAAAATAAAATAAAAGTAAAATTGTTTTCCCTCTGTAGATCCTCTCCCCAATGGAAAGACATGTTACTCCTGTGATGGACAGAGCTGCACAAACATTTTGAAATGTTCAGGGACTGAAGACCACTGCATGACTGCAACAGGTGAGAATCTGAAAAAGGATGAAGGTTAAAGTCATTTTCTTTTAAACTCTCTCAGGTTTAAACATTTTATACAGATCAGATACCAATGTCCAGCTGACTGAATCAACCTTTGTTTTCTTTGTCATCAGTGGCTTTTGGTGGCCAGTCAGTTTTTGTAAAAGGCTGTGCCTCTAAATCCATTTGTGATGCCACAACATCGGTTCATAATGTTCATAATGTTGAGAGCATCACATGTTGCAAGGGGAACCTGTGTAACGGTGCTCCGAGTGTCTCCCAGAGCTTCCTGTTCCTCTGCTGTTCTCTGCTCTCCTACTTCCTGCTGCACTGAATCCAGCAGCTCTTCACATCCTACAGTCAGACATGAAGTACTGAATAAAGAGCTTGTGTTTTCTCTGTACTGTATTTGGTGTCCTGATGTGATTTTTTTTTTCTGTAAAATTCTGATGTGACATTTTATGAAATAAAATACTACATCTCCTTGTTCCTGGGTCATATTTAATAAAGCTGTAAAGAAGTTCGAAAAAACATACTGCAATAATAAAAATATTTTATTTCTAAAAAAAATATATATAAAAGGGATAGTTCATAAAATGAAAATGAAGTCATAATTTACTCACCCTGGTGTTGTTCTAATACAGTATGCTGTTCTTTTTTGGTTCATAAAAGGAGAAATTTCCAAAAGCGGGCACTGCGCAGTTAAAAAGCGCAACACGTGCCATATATCCCAATTGTTCTGAAATGATAGGGTTTGATGAAAAAACACTGTATCGTGTACATGAATTCGGGCACTGGGAAGGACAGTAAGGACACATTGGGACACTGATGACTCTTTCTGGTAACATGACAACATCCTCATTGTACTGCCATTTATGAACAACAACATAACTTTCTTTATAACTTTCTGAACAACTGACATTACTTTTTAATGATATTTACAGTAAAGCACATTATGATAAATACATTGCTTGTTACAAGTATGCCATAAATAAAATGTTTTTGTATTTTATCTTCATTATAATTGTCTAGCGAAGTATGTTCATGCTGAAATATAATGGATTGTGTGTGCAGCGAGTTAACTCACATTATTTGTGTTTTTAGATCATCCGTTAAGGGGAATATAGGCTCAGTCCTGACTTATTTCCTCACTGCCTCAACTGGCAATCAAACGTTACAAAGTTACACTCACATGTCACATGTTCAGGTCTGCATTGCAAAAGCTTTTACAAAAGTGGAGAATCACCACAATACTTCCTTAAACATGTATTTTTCACATGCAGAATGATGATCTCGGCCACTTGTAGTGTGGAATGATGGCACTTGGGCGGACCGCTCCTGTTTGCCAGATCTGACTTCACTTCAGCTTTCTTTGCTACAGCAAATGTGTTTGTGCAGTGGTTTACCTGCACACCTCTCACTAGCTGCACACTGTTACACATGCAATACGAGAGTGTGTCTGTTCATCACAGCTGACGCGCAACAAAGCGCAGATGATGAACCAACGACAAGGAAGCACAAAAAAATGAAAGTACAGAACAGTAAATACAAAAAGTGTTCGTTGTTAGTCGCCAACAGCACAGCAGCTCAAGACACTCTTTGTCTCATTTCTCTTTCGTGTTTTTTTTGTTTTTTTTTAAATCTCCCTCTTGTTAGTTCTGTCTCCTCGACTGTCATACGCCCCTTAATGCTGATTGGTTAGATGTTTGTTGTTGGTGTTGGCCTGGCTAACTTCCCACGGTGTTCTTAAAAAAATACATAGCCCACCTTTAAGTGCATATGTTAGCAAAGGATATGAAAACTTGTCCTTCTCGAAAATTGGCAGCTGTGCAACACCACAGCTTCCCTTCGGTTTAGAGATAGAGATGTAGATAGCTTGCGGTCTGTAAGAAAGCATATTGTGCATTTCAAGCACAGATATTTTTTTTAATCAAATATTATTCTGATGACTTTTTTTTCTCAGCATGGTGGTTTTGAGGAGATATGGGGTAGTGATTTGGCATTATCTGAATAAATTATTTTTAAACAGATCTATATAAAACTGGAAGTATATATTATATACCGGAAGAAGACGAAGTATATTTAAATTGGCTTCAGGAAAATACAAGGCAGGAGTAACATTTCCCACCATTCTTTGTTTTAATGTTAAATTAACTTTAAACAAAAGCACGAGGCATGAGAAAAAGTGCAGAAAACAGCTGTATGGACCAGCAGCGCCCTCTTGTGGCCATGAGTTGCGCTCATATTATAATTGATATAAATACAACAAATTTTATAAGAAAAACTCCTATCTCATATCCTATCTATCTACATGCATCAAGATATATTTGAAGTAATATTTCAGTACATAACTATTAAAATAATAACACTTAAATTAACAGTAAATAAATCAGTTTTTTAATCACTTTTGGGATTTCATAACCTTCATAATGTATTGATGTTCTCCACAGTATTCCTACATTTCATGAAAGGTGGGCAAAATTTAAGGTAGATAGTAACAAAATGAATACAATTATCAATAGTCTTGATTTATGCACACAATGATAGGCCTATGAAACAGAAAACAGAAAAAATTCTGTTTAAATGTAATATATAGGGAAAACGGAGTAAATAGAGTCCACAGGTAACACATTTGCAATAAATGTTACTGAGCAGACAACAGAAAACTGTTTTGAAGTACTCACGCACTTGTCTAGATTTACAGGAGCGCAGTGGTTTCATCAAAGGAGGATGATAGTGATTAATCATATACAGATTTTGGATTTATACCATTCCCTGCTCGACAGCAGGTTATTCATATATATCACAATTTGAATAAACAGGGTCATATCATTATTAACTATATATTTACATTTAACCTACATTTATTCATTTTTGCAGACCCTTTTGTCCAAAGCAACTTACAAGTGAGGAATACAACAAGCGATTCTTCATGAAGAGGCAAATAGACACAAGAATTGCTCACAATACAAGTTTCAGACATTGCTTAGAGTAACATAAGATAGAATATGAGATTAAAGGATGTGAAAACACAGATTTTTTTTTTAAAGATGAGGTTAAGTGCTCTCGAAAGAGATGAGTTTTCAGCTGTCTTTTGAATATTGTCAGGGATTCTGTATTCCGGATGAAGGCGGGGAGATCATTCCACCAGCAAGGAACAAAGAACGAAAATGTTCTGAAATGTACAAAAAAAATGTACAAATTTACAAAATTTACAAAAATTACCAAGTAGAACTAAAAGTTTTTTATCAATTGAAATAGAGCTGAAATAAGATAAATATTAGATGGAAAAACTAAACAAAAACTAGAAACATTGTCTTGGCAACTGAACTGACTGAAATAAGTTTAAGTTGAAGCACTAAAATTGCTAACTGTAAATAATAACCTCATTCCTGTTTGTTGTGGTGTCCAAAGAACTTTTTTTCTGCTTAGTTGGAACTAGAAATGCACTGAAACAGGTTTATTTGCAGATACAGCGGGGAAAATAATTATTTGATTGCCCTCTTATAAAGAAACGAGGAGTCTATAATTTTATGGTTGGTTTATTTTAATGGATAGAGACTGAATATCAACCAAAAAATTCAGAAAAAACTCTTTATGTAAAGGTTATGAATTGATGACGATTTAATCAAGTGAAATAAGTATTTAATCCCCTACCAACCAGAAAGAATTCTGCCTCCTACAGATTGTTTATGTGCCCATGTCGAACACAGAGTAGTCCCGTCACTTTAAGAAAGTACTCCTAATGTCAGATCGTTATGTGTATAAAAGACACCTGTCCAAAGAATCTGTATCTTCCATTCAAACCTCTCCTCCACCATGGGCAAGACCAAAGAGCTGTCAAAGGACATCAGGGACCAGATTGTAGATCTGCACAAGGCTGGAATGGGCTACAAGACCATCACCAAGAAGCTTGGTGAGGAGGAGACTGTTGGTGTGATTATTCGGAAATGGAAGAAATACAAAATAACCATAAATCACCCTCGATCTGGAGCTCCATGCAAGATCTCGCCTCATGGGGTAAGGATGATGATGAGAAAGGTGAGGGATCAGCCCAGAACTACACAGAAGGAACTTGTAAATGATCTCAAGGCAGTTGGGACCACAGTCACCAAGAAAACCATTGGTAACACTACGCCGCAATGGATTGAAATCCTGCAGTGCCCGCAAGGTCCCCCTGCTCAAAAAGGCATACATACAGGCCCGTCTGAAGTTTGCCAATGAGCATCTAAGTGATTCAGAGAAGGCTTGGGAGAAAGTGTTGTGGTCAGATGAGACCAAAATTGAGCTCTTTGGCATCAACTCAACTCGCCATGTTTGGAGAAAGAGAAATGCTCAATATGACCCCAAGAACACAATCCCTACAGTCAAGCATGAAGGTGGAAATATTATACTTTGGAGCTGTTTCTCTGCAAAGGGCAAAGGACGACTTCATCACATTGAGGGCCTGATGAACGGGGCCATGTACCGTAAAATCTTGGGCAAGAACCTCCTTCCTTCAGCCAGAACACTGAAAATGGGTCGTGGTTGGGTCAAGGCAACAAAGGAGTGGCTCAAGAGGAAGCACATTAAGGTCATGGAGTGGCCTAGCCAGTCTCCAGACCTGAACCCAATAGAAAATCTGTGGAGGGAGCTGAAACTTCGAATTGCCAAGCGACATCCAAGAAACCTTGAGGATTTAGAAAGGATCTGTAGAGGAGTGGACCAAAATCTCTCCTGAGATGTGTGCAAAACTGGTGACCAACTACAAGAAACGTCTTACCTCTGTGCTTGCCAACAAGGGTTTCTCCACCAAGTACTAAGTCATGTTTTGCTTGGGTATCAAATACTAATTTCACTCACTGAAATGGAAATCAATTTATAACCTTTATATAAAGTGTTTTTTCTGGATTTTTTGAAGTGCATTCCACTTCGTGAAGTGGACAAGAGAAATTTATATGGACAGACCCTTGCTCCCTCGATTTTGACTAATATGTACACTTCAAGCTGCTCCATATCCCACAATGCAACACAATTGTATCGTCATCTCATATCGCGTTTAAATAGACAGAAATAAAGTCAGTTTGGTTAGTAATAAGTGAAGCTGGTAATGCTGTTTGTGGAGTTGTTTAATCAGATCTGGAGAGATTTAATGTCTTTTATCTTCAGTTGATTTCTTCTAATGCTGTGGCTGAAGTCAGTTGTAGTTCTTGTGTTTCTGCTCGCCTCTTTTTTCTGTTCTTTTCTTTCCTTCAGTGATTCTGGATACATGGATACTGGGGCCAGTTTTAAGAGTCGCTTTTATCATTTCTGAGGGAACAACATCAAGTGAGGTGGAAGTTATTTTCATCTGGTTAACTTTACAAGTATCTTTATAAATACTGAATGTTCTCTTGAGTTTGGAAGGTTTCTCTTCTAAAATGAATACATAATAGGGTTTAGATGACGAATTTTTCAAGTTGCTCTGCTGTGACTGACTAACATTCAGGCCACAATATAGGGCTGAAAACATTGAGTGATCAAAGGATTTTTTCTCTTGCAAAACAAGTAACCATAAAAAACAGAATCCACCACAACACATCCTTTGTTTTGGTTTGTCGCGTGCAATGACAAAAGGATGCTTGAGGACATTTGATCAAGCATGTAATACATTTTTTAAATTTTGTGTACAGATTTGTTGTTGATGATTACATATAAAAAGCTAATTTTATTTAAAAAAAAAAAAAAAAAAAAAAAAGAACTTGAGCAGAACGAAAAAGCAGCTTGGAAAATTCATAGATGTCATTTTTTTTGTTTGGACCAGACCAAAAAAAAATAAATAAATCACATTTTCCTCAAGAATTAATTACTCTTTACGCACATTTTAGTCATGTGCCTAAGGCCCTGTCCACATGAACATGGGTATTTTCAAAACCGGAGCTTTTTCTATGCGGTTTGGGCGTTCATCCACATGCAAACTCCCACCAGGGTGAATTTTTTTTAGAAACTCCGGATACAGAGTTGTTGTGTAGAAAATGGAACCGGAAATGTTGGCCAGTGACATTGGCGTGCGTGCTGTTATCTCCTTTGTTTGACGCCAGATTGTGCGCTGCTATCTTTTATCATAGGTACTCTTCAACTGTGAGCAACAGAATCTAAAACAAAAATCCAGAAAATCACATTGTATGATTTTTAAAAAATTATTTTGCATTTTATTGCATGACATAAGTATTTGATCATCTACCAACCAGTAAAAATTACGGCTCTCACAGACCTGTTAGTTTTTCTTTAAGAAGCCCTCCTGTTCTCCACTCATTACCTGTATTAACTGCACCTGTTTGAACTCGTTTCCTGTATAAAAGACACCTGTCCACACACTCCATCAAACTAACTCCAAACTCTCCACAATGGCCAAGACCAAAGAGCGGTGTAAGGACATCAGGGATAAAATTGTAGACCTGCACAGGGCTGGGATGGGCTACAGGACAATAGGCAAGCAGCTTGGTGAGAATTATTAGAAAATGGAAGAAGTTCAAGATAACGGTCAATCTCCCTCAGTCTGGGGCACCATGCAAGATCTCACCTCGTGGGGCATCAATGATCATGAGGAAGGTGAGGGATCAGCCCAGAGCTACACGGCAGGACCTGGTCAATGACCTGAAGAGAGCTGGGACCACAGTCTCAAAGAAAAGCATTAGTAACACACTACGCCGTCATGGATTAAAATCCTGCAGCGCACACAAGGTCCCCCTGATCAAGCCAGCACATGTCCAGGCCCGTCTGAAGTTTGTCAATGATCATCTGGATGATCCAGAGGAGGAATGGGAGAAGGTCATATGGACTGATGAAAAAATAGAGCTTTTTGGTCTAAACTCCACTCGCCATGTTTGGAGGAAGAAGGAAGAGTACAACCCCAAGAACACCATCCCAACCGTGAAGCATGGAGGTGGAAACATCATTCTTTGGGCATGCTTTCCTGCAAAGGGGACAGGACGACTGCTCCGTATTGAGGGGAGGATGGATGGGGCCATGTATCGTGAGATCTTGGCCAACAACCTCCTTCCCTCAGGAAGAGCATTGAAGATGGGTCGTGGCTGGGTCTTCCAGCATGACAACGACCCGAAACACACAGCCAGGGCAACTAAGGAGTGACTCCTTAAGACGCATCTCAAGGCCCTGGAGTGGCCTAGCCAGTCTCCAGACCTGAACCCAATAGAAAATCTTTGGAAGGAGCTGAAAGTCTGTATTTCCCAGCGACAGCCCTGAAACCTGAAGGATCTGGAGAAGGTCTGTATGGAGGAATGGACCAAAATCCCTGCAGTGTGTGCAAACCTGGTCCAGAACTACAGGAAACGTATGATCTCTGTAACTGCAAACAAAGGTTTCTGTATCAAATATTAAGTTCTGCTGTATCAAATACTTATGTCATGCAATAAAATGCAGAATAATTACTTAAAAATCATTCAATGGGATTTTCTGGATTTTTGTTTTAGATTCCGTCACTCACAGTTGAAGAGTACGTAAATTACAAAAATTACAGACTTCTACATGCTTTGTAAGTGGACAAACTTGCAAAATCAGCAGTGGATCAAATACTTGTTCTCCCCACTGTATACCCTGAACTCTGGGTTGATTAACTCAAACCTTGCTCACTCAAAGTATGCTGGTTCCAAAAACGCATCAGGGAGTAAGTTCAGCCAACCCAGAGTATGTTCCCGGTTAACACACAAGATATTCTCAACCGAGCGACGAATCGATGATTCACCATGGAAACAGACGCTAAGAAAAAGCGCAGCATTCTACTTCCTTCTTCTTCTTTTGTTTAATGCTGATTTACATAACCTATTTAGTTTCTATAGAATAGAAAACATCCTGTTAACAAGACATTATAACATACACATTATAACGCATCTGAATACCTCTTAAGCAAACTAACCCTGGATCATGAGCTCCTCCTCAGCAGGTTATGTTCAGAGACTAAGTTGCTATGGCTACTTACATACCCTGAAAGTTACCTCCGTTTTGTACCTCCACATATTGTTACCCTACCAGAACCGGAACTTTTTTCTAGACTTCTGATTGGCTAACATGGCTTTTGACAGCGCTTCATAGAGTGTTTTTTGCGTTTTCATGTGGACGGAATTTTTTTTAAAACCGTGCTCGTGTATTTGTTTAAGAAAAACTCAGTTTATAAAAATACCCCTGTACGTGTGGACTAGGCCTAAGAATGTGATGAAAATGACAAAAAAAATAACAACTACATGTTTTAGGTCATTAAAGACTCGAGTTTTAAATGGTATGTAGTCATGTTGACTGTTTTAACAATGTCTTTAGTACCTTTCTGGACCTTGAAAGTGTTGGTTAAATTGCTGTCTATGGACGAATCATATACCTCACCAATTTCATCAAAACATATTAATTTATGATCTGAAGATGAATTAAGGTCTTACGAGTGTCGAACGACATGAGGGTGAGGAATTAATGGCAGAATTTTATTTTTGGGTGAACTAACCGTGTAAAGGGAACCCTGGGTATTCCCTGACGCTACCCTGTTGCTAATTTTACAGCAACATCTCAAAATACAATATACGATGCCACATTGTGCAGCTTTTGGTTGTAATTTTCAGTCAACAAAAGAAGCGATGCAAGTCTTCACTGCAAGTGATAAGAGGAGAAAAGAAAAGAATGGGAAGTTGTGAAGAATATGGATGAATAAAACTTCCTAAAGACCTGTGTTGTTATGTTGCTGTAAAAATAGTAACAGATGACATCAACATAGAATCCACTGTGCATCTAAACAAAGTGGCGCCCACCATTGTCCACTTCTATTGATTTTATATCAGGTTAATGATATTTCCTATTGCCTAACCCAACCCTACAGTAAACCTACCCATAATAGAAACATGTGCAAAACACGAGACTTGAATAAAAACATGTTTTAGCCGACTTTTAAGCTTTTTAACTAATATTTCACCATGTAAGTGACATTTGGTCCTAACAAATATAGTCAAACCCGTACACACAAACACACATTCATTTTTTTAATATATCTACTTTTATGTTCCACAGAAGAAAGAAATTCATACAGGTTTTGAATGACATAAGGGTGAATAAATGATTTTTTTGCAACTATAGTTTTTATAGTATTTTACTATAGTATTTATTCCTTGTATTTTCCTTATTAAACTGTCATTTATAATTAACTGGCAAGTAAATTAAGGAAGCTTAAGTTTCTGTTTCAAGAAATGTCTATTGTTAAACTTTCATTTTCTCGTGAAGACCCTCCCCTTTTGATAAGATATAAAATGGACACTGAAACAGACACGTCACTTCATTCTCCTCCTGATCAAAGATGGATCTGCAGATCTCAGTTTTTCTTCTCTTCAGTCTTTTCACTGCAGGTACAAAGACAAATAATGTTTGTGATGTTACTGAGAATAATAACAGATCACTGATGGATCTCTGTTTATTTCTACAGGACACTCTCTCAACTGTTATCAGTGTATGAGTCTGACGGGTTCTTGTGCAAAAAGGGTAAAAGAATGTCCCAGTGGATCTTCTATGTGCGGGAGTTCAACAACTGTGACACAAGTTGGTAAGTCCAATATGATTGAAATGTAGTTATATTTGACTGATGGAGATGCTGCTATTATTTACTTGTTTTTTCTGGCATAATTTACAATTTCAATCACAAAATATTCAACATAGATTTCTAATATTTGTTTTCTCTCAGATTATGATTTATATTTTTAAAAAGCTAAATTTGGACTCATTTTATAAATTAAATTTCCAGTATAAGAGGTCATTTCTGAATCATTCATGTTTTTTAGGTGGCATTACTTCTAAAGTGAAGGCTAAAGATTGTGATCCTGACTGTCAAAGTGGGTCCATGAACTTCGGCATTTCAAAGACGACTATTTCCTGCTGTAACACAGATCTGTGTAACGTCCAAGATGCTCCAGGTATTGAACTTAAATGATCATGTGCAAATAAAGTCAACACTCATTTTACTTCCAAAGGACATTCAATCAGGAAGTAAAACAGCTATTAAAGGAGTGTCGTTTCATTAGATATTTTGTACAGAAAATAAAATAAAAGAATAATTGTCTCTGTATAGTTCCCATCTCTAATGTCCCCAATGGAAAGACATGTTACTCCTGTGAAGGGAAGAGCTGCTGGAACAGAGTGAGCTGTTCAGGGGATGAAGACTGGTGTGTTGAAGCAACAGGTTAGAATCTGTAAAAGGAAGAAGATTAAAGTCATTTTCTTTTAAAATTCTCTTAGGTTTAAACATTAGACACAGAACAGATACCAATGTCCAGCTTAAACTGAATCAACCTTTGTTTTCTTTCTTTTCATCAGTGAATGCTGGAATGACAGACAGTGGTTGCAAAAAGTTGTGCCTCTAAATCCATTTGTGACACCCCAACATCAGGTTCTATTATTAAGAGCATCTTATGTTGTGAGGGGAACCTGTGTAACGGTGCTCCGAGTGTCTCCCAGAGCTTCCTGTTCCTCTGCTGTTCTCTGCTCTACTTCCTGCTGCACTGAATCCAGCAGCTCTTCACATCCTACAATCAGACGTGCTGAACTGAAGCACCCATATTAATATGGAGGCACGGAGGAGAGAGCGTTAGTCTTACATTTTTTGTATTCTATGCAAAATTGTATATCATTAATGTCATCTTTGTAATGTTTGTAATCATAATTAAAAAAAAGAAGAAAAAAGAGCATTACTCTTAGAGATTATTAAGTCTAAATTTTAAAAGTTTTTAAATATATTAAGTCTTTTTCTTCTTTTGCCATTTTAGGGGCCATTCACATATCGTGCCTAAAAACGTGTGGAAAGCGCGGCCGTGCCGTTTCCTCCTATCTTCCTCCTCTGCTCTACCCAAGAGCTCCGTCTGGACGATGAGAGATTCAAAGCCTGTTTCAGAGTTGACAAGGACCAGTTTGATAATCTTTTAAGCAAAATTGGCCCAAGCATCACCAAAGAGCTGCTGCCGTGAAACCATCTCTCAACGGCTCTGCATTTGTCTGAGGTAAATAGGCTACCGTTAGGGTAAGGGAAAGGGTTGATTGGATGGTTCTTGTCACGTGACCTGCGGTGCGCTTCCATTCTGAAAAGTTGAGAAGTTTTCATCTCGCAGCGGCACAGGCGCACCTGAAAAAAACGACCGCGTCGCTATGCGCGAGCAAAAGATGTGATATTTAAACGGCCCCTTAGACTTATAATAGGTTTTAGACAACGTTTAGACTGGGCAGTTAACGTCAGAGATTATTTCAGTAAAATGTACTGTATCTTTCAACAAACCTTCTGATGTTCATTCATGTTTATTTTGTGCCATTTATGCCGTAAAAATTTAGATGTCATCGGTTCACTCGCGCTTCCAGCTGCAGCTAGAACTGGGCCATCTTTGAGTAAGGTAAACACGAGAGGGACATCTAAAGGACAAGACTGGTAATAACATGATTTGTCTTAATCAGAACCACTGTTGTATTTTGCGTAAATATTACACGGAAAAAAAACGGTCCACAGCTTTTAAAAACCGACTAGGCTATCAAATAGTCCATAATAATAATAATAATTATAATAATAATAATTTGCTAGCCCTCTGAAAGACCATGTGAGGGACTGCAATTCAGTTAGACATTTCTTCTCATGCATTGCTAAATTAATGCTATATGGGAACATGTACTTGCAACTTCCTTTTTCTTTTTGAAACTTGTCCAAATGTCTCAGCAGTCATTTAAATAAAGTTTAAACCCGTATTTAGCATCATTTATCAGCAGGTGGCAGCAGATAGTCTTCTCTAGGCCTATTGGCATTTGTTTATTGCACAATCAAACACGCAGTGGAACACACTGCAGTTATTTATTTTATTTGTATGTAAAAAAGAAGGCTTGTAAAAACTCTACACTATCAATGTAATTAAAATGGAAAAGCAAAAACTACAAGTTGAACAACTGAAGAAAAATAGGCTTCATATAGGTAACATAAATCTATGTGTAAACTGAAGTGTGTGTGATTTTCTTTCTGCTTCAGAACTCAGATATATTTTAAAGAATGTTTGGATCCAAACAACATTCAACCCCGTTGGCTTTCATTTTATGGACACACACACTCACACATGCACGCACCTGCATTTCTTTCATTGTATTAGTAAGGACATTACATGGACTTCTATTGAATTTATATCAGGTTCATGATATTTTCTATTGCCTAACCCAACCCTACAGTAAACCTACCCATCATAGAAACGTGCAAAACACGAGACTTAAATAAAAACATGTTTTCGTTGATTTATGAGCTTTTTTTAACACATTTGAACCTCACAAATATAGTCAACCTCGTACTCTAATGAAGTTCCTCCCCTTTTGAGAAGATATAAAATGCACACTGAAACAGACACGTTACTTCATTCTCCTCCTGATCAAAGATGGATCTGCAGATCTCAGTTTTTCTTCTCTTCATTCTTTTCACTGCAGGTACAAAGACAAATAATGTTTGTGATGTTTTTGAGTACAATTACAGATCATTAGATGTTCTCTCTGACTGTCTCTGTTTTATTTCTACAGGACACTCTCTCAAATGTTCTACGTGTAGTCTGTTGGGTTGTACGGTAAAAACATGTCCCAGTGGATCTTCTTGCATGAGTTTGACTGTGTTTGGTAAGTCCAATATTATGGAGCTCTGCACATGACATGCAGAAAAAAAGTAAATTGTGCGCACACATAACTCACTTGTTTCCTCAATTTATAAATCGTGTGCACGATTTAATTTTTTTCCTGAGTGTCATATGAGGGGCTCCGTACAATGTGATTTAAATGTACTGTTTTGACTGATGGAGATGCTGCTATAATTTACTGGAGCTGCAGCAGAACTACTACTCGTTTTTCTGGTGGAATTTACAATTTCAATCACAGAATATTCTACATATATTTTTCTGATATTTAATTTGTTTTCTCTAATATTGTTGCTTTTCTATTTAAAAAAATAGCTTGAAATTAGAAAAATTCTAAATTTTGCCTAATTTTTCTAAATTTTATAAATACATTTTCCATTAAAATAGTGTGCCGTTGAACTGGTCTTTTCTGTAGCTTTCAAGGACATTAAAATGTACATTGAAGATTGTGCTGCTGACTGTCAAAGTGGGTCCATGAACTCAGATCTTGTAAAGGCAACTTCTTCCTGCTGTGACACAGATCTGTGTAACGCCAAAGATGCTCCAGGTATTGAACTTCAATGATCATGAGCAAATGACTATCTTCTATAAAGTCAACACTTATTTTACTTCCAAATGACATTCAAAAAGGAAATACAGTGGAGTGTTGTTTCATTAGATATTTTGTACAGAAAATAAAATAAAAGAATAATTGTTTCCCCTCTGTACAGTTCCCTCTAATGTCCCCAATGGAAAGACATGTTACTCCTGTGATGGACAGAACTGCACCAACATTTTGAGCTGTTCAGGGACTGAAGACCGCTGCATTAAAGCAACAGGTGAGAATCTGGAAAAGGAAGAAGATTAAAGTCATTATCTGTTAAACTGTCTTGGATTTTAAACATTTGACACAGATAACATTTAGCAATGTCCAGCTCAGGCTAAAATTTGTTCTCTTTCTTTTCATCAGTGAATTTTGGAAGCCAGTCAGTTGTTGTAAAAGGCTGTGCCTCTAAATTTATCTGTGATGCCATATCAATTATTTCTTATGTTGATGGCGTCTCATGTTGCAAGGGGAACCTGTGTAACGGTGCTCCGAGTGTCTCCCAGAGCTTCCTGTTCCTCTGCTGTTCTCTGCTCTCCTACTTCCTGCTGCACTGAATCCAGCAGCTCTTCACATCCTACAGTCAGACATGAAGTACTGAATAAAGAGCTTGTGTTTTCTCTGTACTATAATTGCTGTCCTGGTGGGATTTTTTTCCTGTAAAATTCTGATGTGATATTTTCTGAAATAAAATACTACATCTACTTGTTCCTGGGGTCATATTTAATAAAGCTGTAAAGAAGTTTGAAAAAACATATCGCAATAATAAAAATATTTTATTTCATTTTATGAACCAACTAGTTCATAAAATGAAAATGAAGTCATCATTTACTGGTGTTGTTCTAATACAGTATGCCGTTCTTTCTTTTTTGGTTCATAAAAGGAGGAATTTCCAATTGCATTACGCAGTTAAAAAGCAACTACATCACAGGATGATCCCATGCAGCACGTGTCGTATATTCCAATTGTTCTGATATGATAGGGTTTGGTGAAAAAACACTGTATCGTGTACATGAATTGACCGTTCACAAAGACCCATAGTTACTGTTGCTATGCCCGACAAGTCATGCGCTCTCACGCCACACATCATGTTCTCACGAGGTGAAAAATACATTGTTGAGCAAAGAGGCCACTGACAACCTATGAAACACTTTCATATTAAAAATACTGTCATTTTTTAAAGAAGTTTAAACAATAAATACCATCTAGTGTCTCTTTAATGTGTCGTGACAGATCACTGTGGCTCGTGAACCGATCATCTCTTCATACTAGTTCATTTATAGCATCAAATAAACATGAATGAACATCAGAAGGAATGTTGTTTCAAGCACGGAAAGACGTGAGTGCACACAATTTTTCAAATTCACCAAAGTTAATCTACTAACTCCCCTGACTGCTTTGTTGGATAAAATGATGGATTCAGGGATATGATTGGTCAGATCGCCTGTCAATCAAACTGTTTGCAATTTGGGCACTGGGAAGGACAGTAAGGACACATTGGGACACTGATGACTCTTTCTGGTAACATGAAAACATCCTCATTGTACAAAATCACTACTCCTGTTTACACAGCAGAACTGAGATCTTTCTGACATTACTTTTTAATGTTATTTAAAGTACATTATGATAAATACATCGCTTGTTACATGTATGCCATAAATAAAATGTTTTTGTATTTTATCTTAATTAATTGTCTAACGATGTATGTTCATGCTGAAATACAATGGTTTCTATGGCAAACTTTTCTGTGTCCATGTCCCCGTTGCTAGTTTAGCACCATTTGCTGAAAAAATGACCATGGTTTACTGTGGTAATTCTGTGGTTGGCATGTAGCCGCACGCGGCTATCGCGACAACATCTGACTAGTTTAAAGTCCGTGTAAAGTCTAAATAAATGTGTTTTGAGTTTGTCTGACAATAGAAGAAAGTGTTATTAACCACCCAGCCAAATTTGAATGATTAAAAATAGCGACAAGTTCATGAAATTAGGTGTCAAAATGGTTGAAATGCTTTTTACACAATGTTGACAAACACACGTATGACCTCTTTAATGTGTTTAGAAGAAAATGACTGAATTCACTTTACACGGTCTTTAAATTCTATTTTTCATAAACTGTGCTGTACTTATCTCATTGTTATAATACTGGTAATAACACAATAAGTACATTGCAGCTTCATGCCACGTTAAGGGGGTCGAACACCGGATGAGAAGCGCTGCGCTGCGTCTAGGACAACTCGAGGTATCGCGCACTTTCTATAGCAATATTGTTATGTTAAGGATGTTTAAGGAATCTTCATTAAGGACTTCATTTAAGGACATGCCGCCAGTGTGTGTACACTCATAGAGAATAATGTGTTTGAATTTTAAATATGCTTCTCATCCGGTGTTTTTTCCCTCTGATTTTAAGAATAAGTTGGGTTAGGTTTAGGGGTAGGGATAGAGGTTGTACTTTAAACTGAAGTCGAACTGTCCAGTCTGTAGGTTTATACAGTATAAGCCTACAGAGAAATCTCTTTTGTCAAGCCCTCTATAAAGCAGCCTTGATCTATACTGGTTTCCAGGGTTTTTTTTTGTTTTTTTTGAGGATAGTACTATTTTGATGTTGGTCTACAGCTGGTGGATAAAATGCAACTCTGTTCTCAATTATCATCTCTTACCTGTTTATACATTGGGATCCTACTATATCTGCAAATAACCTGTTTCAGATTTACGCAGTTCAGGTCAGCACTAGACTGAGCACAAACAGGAAATGAGGTTATTATTTCCAGTTAGTAATTTTAGTGCTTCAACTTAAACTTATTTCAGTCAGTTCAGTTGCCAAGACAATGTTTCTATTTTTTGTCTAGTTTTTCATTTAATATTTATATCTTATTTCAGCTCTATTTCAATTAATAAAAACGTTCAGTTCTAATTTTCAGAGGTGGGAGTAAGTCACACATGTGCAAGTCACAAGTAAGTCTCAAGTCTTAACCTTCAAGTCTCAAGCAAGTCCAAGTCAATTTTTGTGAGAATCAAGTCAAGTCAAGTCAAGTCACTGCTTTATGTCAAGCAAGTCAAGTCAAGTCGTAGCTTAGGTCAAGCAAGTACTGGCAAGTCATACAAATATTTGATGATTTAAATGAATTTATATATTAAAATAAGTTAAAAATACAGTAGTTATGGACTATGGGAGTTTTATTTGCATCAAAAAATTGCAATATGCATTCCTACTCAAAAGGTGTACAATAATACAAATTATTATTATTATTAAAAATACAATAAAAATCTAAAAATAAAACTACGTAGCCTTAAATGTAAATGTAACTGAAATTATGCCAAAATAAAAGCATGAAAAGTATTTAGGTACATCTGTTTTGATATGCCTCAAACATTACAGAAGACCATGAAAAAGTATTAAAGATGCACTATGTAGTTTTTTCGCCACTAGGGGTCGCTAAACAATTCAATACAATAACAAAGGCGTAGATTGATGACGCAGTGAATATGGGATCAAGGAACTTGTCGTCATGTCGATGGATCTAATAATATTTATGGGGAAATAATGTTTATGGATGAGGGAATGCATGTTTTTAGCATGACTGTGGTGTGAAGCAGGACGTGGCCGAGAATCACGGACGAGATTGATATTGATACTGTTTCACTTGCTCTAATGTTACACTATCATACTAAACTGCATTGGATTTTGTTGAAAGTTGTAAAGTTTAGTATGAGTTTGTTGTCTGTAATAGACTAATAGTAATAATAGTAAGCTAGATCAACATTAGATTATCATACTGATGATATTCTAACACTTCGTCGTGTTGAGCTGTATAACATTGATTAGTCTTATAGCCTACATTTGCTTACCTTGTCTAATAACGTGCAAGAGCGCGTCTCTGTCAAGTCAAAGTTTGTCGCAAAACTCTCGCCATCTTGGAAAGGCCACGCCGATATTGATTCTTGTTTTATTTCTCCTTTTGTCCTAGTTTGTTTGCTATGGTCCATAAAGTTTGAACGAAACAACAACAGCGCAGCGCTAGATGTTACGCAGCTGTCCGTGTCTGTTGCCATGGTTACTGTGCAGCACAAGATAAACCAGGAATAACGCAGATATTACGTCACTGACAGGCGCAAGTGAGGGACGGTGCACTATTTAAAATTGTGACTTTCTCTTAATTTACAAATTCTTGGAAATATTTAGGATAATGGAAGTACACAGCTGAACGAATTTTATAACACTGTGCGAGTGTTTTTTTGGATATTTAAATATTTAAATTGTTATTTTACATATTTACTTATGTAAATAAGTAAATATTAGAGCCTTCCTTTTTAACAGAAGAATAACAACAAGAAAAAAACATTAATAATTGAATCACACAAACCTTGGACCTTTTTATCAGGTGTGTGTGTGTGTATACAATATATGTATGTGCATCCCCATAAACTATCCATAGGCTTTTCACTCAATGTCTAACACTGAAGACCAATTATTAGACACTGTACACATGTATAAGTGCTATTACAAAAAAGCTGACATTTCCTTATAAACAGTGAATAACCATTTACAATGCATTGCACTAACAAAAAAAATTAAATGTGATAATTTTACGTTTGTTTTTTGATTATCTTCAATGACAGATGGGTCACTTTAAGAGCTGCCGCACATGACGCGGATCTCACGGTCTAACTGGCCTAACCCCCTCTTTACTTTCATTTAAGACTTTATTTCTCATTCAAGGCTGCTCTAATGAGGATACTCGATAAAACGGACATTTTTGGCATTATTGTGTGAGTAATTGTTCGTTCAAGCGTGACAGAGAACTCGATACTGGCGCGCGTCTTTCTGCGCGTCGTGTGTGTGACACCCGCGCGTTCTTTTTCTCTTTTGGCGCGCTTAAATGGTTTTGCGTTAATGAGAGCGAGATTATATATTGTAATGCTAGCCAAAGGATGACAGAATAAACGGATGTTGTGTTAATTGCGTTTAATATTTTTAACGTGTTAAACTGGAAAAAATAATGCGTTAATGTATTAACATTGACAGCACTGATTTTAACCCAATTTTCTGTTTAATGAACGCAAAACCAATTCAAAGTCAACTCTTAACATGTCCAAAACGTTAAGTCTATCACAACTAGTATAACCTTTGACTTGCCAAGTGAGCTGAAAACAGCGGGTCTGACTTCATCACTTACAATTTTTGTGGGATTTGAATTGTCAAATGAAATTTGAAGTGGTGGTGTTTGTATCACATATCTTCATGTTACAGGCCTTGCATACTGCTGTTCTTCTCTTCTTAGCACCGTTTTGCACATAATCCTGGTAACGTTACCCGAACTTAATTATTCTTGGCGTAGTGTCTGTTCAGTCACGTGTCCATGCTCTTACGTTACATCTCTCTGCTTGCCTGCTGCATCACGTGGTTAGGTTGCGGCGCGTTCAAAAAAAGATATTTATTAAACAAAAGACTTTTCGAGTCATTTCACTCAAGCACGAGTCAAGTCTCAAGTCACGAATATCAAGTCAAAGTCAAGTCAAGTCTTTTATTAATATTTGTCAAGCAAGTCTCAAGCCCTAAAATTTGCGACTTAAGTCTGACTCGAGTCAAGTCATGTGACTCGAGTCCCCCACCTCTGGTAATTTTTGTTCATTTTCAGAACATTTTCGTTCACTGTTCCCTGCTGGTGGAATGATCTCCCTACCTTCATCAGGAATACAGAATCCCTGACAATATTCAAAAGACAGCTGAAAACTCATCTCTTTCGTGAGCTCTTAGCCCCATCCTAAAAAAAAAAAAAAAAAAATCCTATCCTTTCTTTTCCCTCCCTATTCTAGCTTATGTTACTCTGGCAATGTATGAAACTTGTATTGTGAGCACTTCCTGTGTCTATTTGCCTCTTCATAATGAATCGCTTGTTTGTTTTCCTCACTTGTAAGTCGCTTTGGATAAAAGCGTCTGCCAAATGAATAAAAGTAAACGTAAATTGATTTATATTTTTTGCTGATTGTCACCATTGTTGAGATTCATATATGCTGATTCTTGATGTGTGTGACTAGTTGCTACTGTTGATCAAACCTTTTTTAGTAATGAAGTTTAAAGCTTCTTCAAATCTGATTGCTGTAGTTGATGGTAATGTCATACAGATTAGACACTGGATAAATTCAGTGACTTGTACACTTCACAATGACTTTCAATATCATAACACCATCAGCAAGATTCAATCACAACTTTTTCTTGGCTTTTTTTTGCCATAACATATGTAACCTTAAAGAACACAGTTATAACAGTCAATCTAAGGTTACAAAGTCAAGGGTCAACACCACAACTAAAACAATCACTGATCTCCATCATGGTGTGGGATTACAAATTTATAAAAAGTTATGAACATGGTGTTTTTTACATTTTGAGTTACATTCTAAGGGGATTAAGTCAGGCAGCCGAGGTGTCTGAGACATTAACATTTGGTCTGTGGGTATCTTCCCGTTTATTTTGCATGACAAGCTTAAGGTACAGCTGTCCATTTTGTCTCTATGATAATGTAAAGGTATGGGCAATACTGTCAGACTGTTTGATTAGCACACCCTGCATTTGAATGACACTGTTATGCTGATTAAATCAAGGCTGGGGAAATGCCGGGAACGGATATTTGTCTCCACCCATTGTCTCCACTTTTATTGTATGTATCCCTGTTGAATGTATTTAAACTACAATGTACACTAGCTTAGAGAGACTTGGATGACTACAGCAACGCACGTTTTCTCAATAAAGAGCAACTTCTGCTTAAAAGATATGCCAAGATCTCCTGGTCTCTACTTCGACGAGGAAAAAGATTCCTACAGTTTTGGTGCCGCGACCCGGATAGAGCTTCTTACCTGAATCCTGATTGAAACTTCAATCCAGATTGAATTCTTCTGTACAAACAAAGGGTTGGTGAGTGCCACTCTATACAAAAGAACCTTTAAGACCAGCACAAATTTGTGTGACCCTCTGCGCCATCAGAGAAGAGTTAACAGACATCTGTAGGGTTTGGTTAACTAAGTTATCCTCTAAAAAAATGTTCTTTTAGGGAAGAAGTTATCCTCTGTTTCAAGCAGGGAAGATTAGCATCAAGTGCTAATATTAGTTATCCTCTGTTTTGCCAAGGAAGGTTAACAATATTTGATCTGTGTTTACAAGTATACCCTCTGCTGTTCAGAGAAGTTTTAGTGTTTTGACTGTGTGGTAACAAAAGAAACTCACAAAAATGTTTAGAAAGAATGCTAGACTGACCCTCACAACTGAAAAAGGTGGTCTGAAAATTCGCTGTCTGACCACTCCTTTGTGGTCAGACAGCGAATTCAAATCAAAGTTAGGAGTGCAAATGGACCTAATAGTCAATGAGAAAGTTAGGCAAGAACTAACTCAGAAATATGAGATCCATCCAGACAAGACTTGGTCTATAGATGAGTGTAAAAAGGTTTTAGGAGCATGTATTCGCAAGAACAATGTGAAAGGCATTATCTGTTGCCATAGAGAATTTGGTTTAGCGCTAGCTAGACAACAATCTCAGCGTATCTCAGAGCTAGAGGAACAGAACAAAGAGCTCCGTGCTAGAGTAGCCTCTTTGACTAAGAAGTTGAATCGCAACAAAGCTGCAGAAAAAATTGATGTGGATGAAGTTAGTCAGCCTGATAACAATTATCGTGACTTACAAGCTTTTTTTGAAACAGATGTAGCCATCCAATCAGTAACTGATGTGCCTGTAGATTCAGTGAAGGTATGTGGTGCTAGGAGAAGATCTCAGGGAATTGAGGGAATTGAAAGTGTTCCTCCAAACTCTTCTGTTGTCCAAGTACAAACTGTTGCCAAAGTGCTCGGACTTAAAGATATAGAGAGACTATCCCAGATTTTACCCTCAGCACACAGCAATTTCTCTGAATTTAGAAGGTCATTGATAAGCAAAATGCGTCTCTATGACATGTTCGTTAACAGAAGTCACACAGCTGATGTCACAAATTCTAACTGAATCTGAATTCAACAGTTTTGAATCTGCTGTCACTTCTGAACTACAACATGTCAGTAAAGGCGATTTGAGAGAAGGTGTTGTTAAAATTCTAAAGAATATCTTGGGGCCCAAAATAGACTGGTCCAGAGTCACTAACTGTGTGCAAAGGAAAGAAGAATCTGTGAGTGAAAACACTGAAAGGTTTTGTCAGTTAGCTGTAACTTACAGTGGAATAGTTGATGATTCTGAATGTGTGCTCGATGACAAGGGACCCTTAGTCCGCATCTGGTCAGATGGCCTTTTAGCCGAGTACAGAAAAGCATTGCCATTCCTAGATCTAACTTGGTCTAACAAAACCCTCAGAAGTAACCTAGAACAGTTAGATACATGGTAAAGAGATACTGATGTTAAGGCAAAAGTGAGAGTAGCAGCAGCGACGTTTAGCACAAGGAATCAAGACCACAGATGGCCTAAAAGAGAAGGCAAATGTAACTACTGTGAAAAATCAGGCCACTGGGAGAAAGAGTGAAGGAAGAAGTTGCAAGATAGTAAAAGAAATACTATGCATTACTCTGCTCCTTCTCAGCCTGCCTACAACCCTGAAGTAGTTTTACCAGGGTACACTGAAACTCTAGGACAGCTCGCTCAAGCTCTTCTAAAAGCACAAAAAGACCAGGAAAAAAAACTAATTGTTGGATGTGTGAGTAGCTACCTTTCCCCTGTAATCCATCACAATGACAAAAGGATTTTTGTGAAAGGTAGCATACAAGAGAAAGAAATTGAATTTTTGCTTGATACAGGTGCAGAAATTACAGTAATTCCTACGAAATTGGCTGAAGGTTTAAACATCCCATACAAGAAAACTAAACTTTGTTTAACTAGTGTAATAGGTGAAGATTCTGTTTTGTATGAAACCCCATCCATAGAGGTACAGTTAGGCCCGAAGACTGACTACAAAATTGTTATGTGATCCATTAAATACAGGTGCAATTCTAGGCATGGATCTACTCAGACAAGTACATCTAACTTTGACATGTCCTCAGAATCTGCTAGCATAAGAATTTCCTCAGCACAAGTTTCTAACAATAATGCAACCATTCCCAAGTATTCTTTCTTACAGAATCATCCAATTTGGTCTAAAGACAAGGATGATTGTGGGTTTTTGACAGGCGTAGAACCAGTCAAATTGACAGGAAGCCCACCTCCTGTTACCTTGTTGCCTTGACCTATACTAGTTTCCGTTTTTTTTTTTTTTTTTGAGGTTAGTACTATTTTGATGTTGGTCTACAGCTGGTGGATAAAAAGCAACTCTGTTCTGAAAGCTTATGTGTTCAAATCTAAAACATAAATGAATTTGATGTTACTGGTTAAGAACTTTAATGGTTAAAGGAATAGTTCACCCAAAATCATTGAAAATCTTAATTTTCCAGCTCATCTAAACATCTCAAGTATCATCTCTTACCTGTTTATGCATTGGGATCCTACTATATCTGCAAATAACCTGTTTCAGTTTTACGCAGTTCTGGTCAGCACTAGACTGAGCACAAACAGGAAATGAGGTTATTATTTCCAGTTAGTAATTTTAGTGCTTCAACTTAAACTTATTTGAGTCAGTTCAGTTGCCAAGACAATGTTTCTATTTTTTGTCTAGTTTTTCATTTAATATTTATATCTTATTTCAGCTCTATTTCAATTAATAAAAACTTTTAGTTCTACTTAGTAATTTTTGTTCATTTTCAGAACATTTTCGTTCACTGTTCCCTGCTGGTGGAATGATCTCCCTACCTTCATCAGGAATACAGAATCCCTGACAATATTCAAAAGACAGCTGAAAACTCATCTCTTTCGTGAGCTCTTAGCCCCATCCTAAAAAAAAAAAAAAAAAAAAAAATCCTATCCTTTCTTTTCCCTCCCTATTCTAGCTTATGTTACTCTGGCAATGTATGAAACTTGTATTGTGAGCACTTCCTGTGTCTATTTGCCTCTTCATGATGAATCGCTTGTTTGTTTTCCTCACTTGTAAGTCGCTTTGGATAAAAGCATCTGCCAAATGAATAAAAGTAAATGTAAATTGATTTATATTTTTTGCTGATTGTCACCGTTGTTGAGATTCATATATGCTGATTCTTGATGTGTGTGTCTGACTAATTGATGTATATATGTACTGAAATATTACTCCAAATATATCTTGATGCGTGTAGATAGATAGGATATGAGATGGGAGTGTTTCTTGAAAATATGTTGTTCATACATCAATTATAATTTATGAGTGCAACTCATGGCCACAAGAGGGCGCTGCTGTTCCATACAGTCGATTTCGTGCACTTTTTAGAATCATGAATAGTTTAGAAAAGTGACATGTAGCAATAAACCAATTATAATAAATGCAGCAGTATTCCACAAACAAAAAAGAATTGTTCATTCTGATTTCATGTTGACTTTAAATGTTTAAAACCATGAGCGTTAACAAGGAGTTGTTCTTTGCTGTTATTACAGCTTCTGCTCTTCTAAGGTTTTCCCAGAGGTGTTTCAGAACTGACATCACTGAGGTTCAGGTCTGGGTTTGGTGGAGTCAGTCAAGTTCTTCCTCAAAAGTCTGTATGATGTGACATTATGAATTGCTTCCACTGGGATTACCAAATCCGTTAATGAGAAGGAGGTTTCCACTTTTGGCCTTTCCAGACACGACTGCTGCATCAAACAACCAGCTGAGGAGTAACTGTCAGTCTAATGGTTCAATGTGTGTGTGTGTGTGTGTGTGTGTGTGTGTATTATTTTATACAAACTGTATATATACTGTAAATATTGTTTTATACATTTTTGTTGTTTTCTCACAGAATATTGTCAATACTGTCAATTTTCGAGAAGTACAAGTTTTCATATCCTTTGGTAACATATGCACTTATGCTGCCGTCATGTGCATTCAGCTTTCCAAATGGGACGACATTCATGTGTACATGAAGGCAGTACAAATATTCAGAAAAAACACTATATCATGTACATTAATTAACCGTTCGCAAAGATCCGCCCACTTTAGTTACTGTTACTTTGTTCGACAAGTCATGCGCTCTCACACCACACATCATGTTCTCACGGAGTGAAAAATACATCCCGGAGCAAAGAGGACACTGACATATATATATTTATACACAACCAAATCACAAAGTCTTATACCACGTGTATGTGACTCATACAAACCAAACACCAATAAACATGTTACTTAATTCCTCTAAGAGTTTTCTTATTCTTCAGTAAATATTTCTATATTTGTCTCTTATATAACTCAATACATCTTTCTTTTATCTCCCAATGTATTACAGTCTCTCTTGCATGAGCAAATGTTTCGTATAAACCACTGTATAACAAAATAGTTGAGCGAACCATTTTCCTATATAGAAATGATATAAACTGGATTACTGTACACAACGAATGTACTTCAGAGAATCATTAAGACATAATATAAAACCCAACCATCAAGTGTAAAATATTCAACAATTGTAAATATATTGACACCTTACACAATATATCTCCTTATATAATTATAACTCTACATACCCCTTTAATCGTTCTTAATGCTGTAAACACAATAAAAAACTATAAACGCAATAAACATTACAGTACTTCGGGTTTACAGTGTGTTGGAGCCTCAAACCATTCGAACTTTAATGTTCTCATACCAGGCCTCACGCGGAATGAATGTCCGCGATTGAAACGGCAGTTTCATAACCACAACACCGTCTCTATTAAACGTCTTAATTCAACTGAGGAGCTGTATGTTACCCTCGTAAAACAACATACACATGTTATAAACATATTTTTTTATGTTTTAAGTCCTTGGCGATCAATTTCACCCACCTGTTTGAATAAACAAAGAGACACAATTGTGCTGTTTCCAATCATGGAGTCGCTCTTGTAATGGAATCTTCTTCACGACTCACCGTTAACCACACAATCAGCACAGCGTCTCCCCCTACTGTAGAGTGCTACACATCACCATTAAACATGACAGCAATTGCAACAATATTATAAACAACAAAATAATCAAATGTGACTACATATACAGGGTGTCACATGAGTACACACAATTTTTCAAGTTCAAGTTCACCAACGTTAATCTACTAACTCCCCTGACTGCTTTGTCAGACAAAATGGTGGATTCAGGGTTATGATTGGTCAGATCACCTGTCAATCAAACTATTTGCGAAGGGTCAGGTCAAAAGACTTGAAAGACTTTATCAGATTTGAGTTTACAGTTTATGTCAAATTCAGGCTTACAACCAGGGTTAGGTACTACATCAGTGTTATTCACTTATTATTTCTCTCTGATTTTAGGGATAACTTATGGATAAGGTTAGTTTAGGGGTAGGGATATGGTTAGGGTTACATTTTGGGACTGGAACATTGTTCCAGAATCAACAAAACATGTTGACCCAGGAACACGTCTAACTTGGCAAAATCAGGCATCAGCAGTTATCGGCATAGAAACATTTCTCCTCATCCGTCTGAGGTGTTGCCGTACATGCCGTTGTATAGTTCTGAACTTTATTAAATATAGTTCAATATCGTATAAAATACTGAACTGTTCAGCAAGAGAAGACCTGCATTAAAGCAACAGGTGCTGGAAAAGGAAGAAGAATAGAGTCCTGATTTCTGTCATGTTTGAGCATTTGATACCGCTCACATATACCAATGACCAGCTTACAGACGGACTCAACCTGTGTTTCCTTTCTTTTTTATCAGAGGCTTGGAGAGTCCAAAGATATTTTAAAAATGAACAAAGACATTTGCTTTGCTGTTTCAGTCCCCTCTCTCATGCTACAAGAGCCATTTGGGAAGACACAAAGGAGCTGATAGTGATCAAGGCCTGTAGGCCAAGATGCCTGTGCATCGAGGGTCTATGAATTGTCACACCTTCAGTACAGTGGGGGAAGTTTTACTTCTGATTGGTCAGTTTGAATGTCTCACATTTGGGTTTCAGTCACATGGTCAAGGAAAAGGATAAAAGAAGATTGTAACAGTTGATCTGTCTTCTTCTTTTGCTCTCTTACTTGGGCAATCTCTGTCCTTCTCTCTCTCTCTCTCTTAGTCTTTCTCTTTCTTTCTATCTCTCAGGTAACTTTTTACATACATGCTGGGTACGATTAATGGTATAAGGTTTTTTTATCATCTCATCTATTTTGTAATCATTTTAAGTGTAACCATAAACCAATATATTGTCATTAAACTCTTTCACTACAAATTATGTGCTAACTAGTTCTGATTTGGTATTAACTTTGATATGTTACCTATTGCAATATAATATTGTCACATTATAGCAACGCTCTCCCACATATTTAGCTATTATAACTGGGCTTATTTCCGTCGTTGGTATAAGTAGCAATGGGTGGTAATAGACAAGAAATGTACAGTTTTCTACCATCTTGTTGATAACGTTTTTTAGTCATTCGGCAACCCTGCAGCCTGAACACCTGTAGGAGATCCACCCTTACAAAAATGTGATCAAACTGATGAAACTCTGGAGTGTTCGGGTCTTAAAAGGGTTGAAAAGTTTTTATGTTTCACAATGTCTCAAGCCATTTCAGAGGTAATGAAACTCACGGTTCTCTTTGATTAGAACATTTAATGTCTCACCCAAGATTTGCCATGGATGGTCACATCCTGCGTACTGTAACTGCAGCTGTTGTTTAATGTTTAAACTGGTTTCTCAATAACTTTCCGTCCTCCTCAACAAAGGACACAAATCCCTGAAGCCCATGTAAACTAAAATATGTATGATTTGAAGATAAACTTCTTCAGAACACAAAAAGACATTTTACTCTCTTCTGTTGAATATTTCTGTTCTAAAGAGGAAAAAACTCATACAGGTTTTGAATGACATGAGGTTGAGTGACTGATTTTCAGGATAACTATCACTTTAGATTGAACTGCACAGTGTAATTTTCTTATCAAACTTCTATTTATATCTGTGGAAAATAAATTCTGACATTTCTCTTTCTCTCCTGTCATTTTCAAATAAAGACCCTCCCCTTCTGATAAAATGGACACTGAAACAGACACTATTAAACCTCCTGATCTGCAAATCTGTTTTTCTTCTCTTCATTCTTTTCACTGCAGGTACAAAGACAAATAGTTTTTGTTTTCTTTTTTTCATTGGATGTCTCTCTCACTCTCTCTCTGTTTTATTTCTACAGGACACTCTCTCAGATGTTATGAGTGTACGAAAGGTCTGACGGGTTCTTGTGCAGATCAGAAGGTCAAATCATGTCACAGAATATTGTGATTGATAGTGGGTCCATGAACTTCTGTGTTTTAAGGATGACTTCTTCCTGCTGTGACACAGATCTGTGTGACGTCCAGGATGCTCCAGGTATTGAACTTCATGTGCAAATGACTATCTTCTTGAAAGTCAACACTCATTTTACATCCAAATGACATTCAAAAAGGAAATAAAAAGCTGTGTGGAGCTTGTCTGTCAAGAACTGATTGAATGGAGAAGCTAACAGAGCGTCGTTTCATTAGATAATACCTGTTTTCCTCCTGTAGATCCCTCTGACGTCCCCAATGGAAAGACATGTTACTCCTGTGATGGACAGAGCTGCACAAACATTTTGAAATGTTCAGGGACTGAAGACCGCTGCGTTACAGCAACAGGTGAGAATCTGGAGAAGAACGAAGATTGTTGTTATTTTTGCTTCTCCACCTCTTATTTTAAATATTTGGTACTGATCACATAAAGCAACTGCCAGCTTAGACTAACCTTTGTTCTCTTTATTTCCATCTGTGACTTCTGGAGGACAGTCAGTTGTAAAAGGCTGCGTCTCTAAATCCATCTGTGACGCTCCAACATCGATTCCTAACATTGGGAGCTTCTCATGCTGTGAGGGGAACATGTGTAACGGTGCTCCGAGTGTCTCCCAGAGCTTCCTGTTCCTCTACTGTTCTCTGCTCTCCTACTTCCTGCTGCACTGAATCCAGCAGCTCTTCACATCCTACAATCAGACGTGCTGAACTGAGGCACCCATATTAATATGGAGGCACGGAGGAGAGAGCGTTAGTCTTACATTTTTTGTATTCTATGCAAAATTGTATATCATTAATGTCATCTTTGTAATGTTTGTAATCATAATTTTAAAAAAGAAGAAAAAAGAGCATTACTCTTAGAGATTATTAAGTCTAAAACGGCAAATGTCATAACGTATTATGCGTCTTTTACTTTTGCCGTTTTAGGGGCCATTCACAGACTCACTGTAGACTACAGAGTAGCCAATAAACATATTGATAAAAATCACCCCTCTAATAGCAGATCCATCGACAATTTGTAATGGCTTACCATTAGATTGTAAGGTTTTTTCAGTAATTGATATGTCTAATAGATTCTTTTCAGCAATAGCTGCCCACTGCTCCGGGTGTGTGTTCACTGAGTGTGTGTGTGTGTTCACTACTCACTGCTGTGTGTGTGCACTTGGATGGGATAAATGCAGAGCACAAATTTCAAGTATGGGTCACCATACCTGACAATACGTCACGACTTTCACTTTCACTTTTTTCACTTTCACTTTCTGTACCCTTACACTCTGACAGCCAGGCATGGTTAGTTTTCACAGTTGACTATGAGCAATACCAGTGGACACGGTTGCTGCAGGGATTTCAGAATTCCTCAACCATATACCATCAGGCTATCAGACGTGATTTGTGTGACCCAGAATGTCCTGTCAAGCAGTCCACTATGATTCAATATGTCGATGATATTTTGATAGCCTATACAGATCACGACAGTGGCGGTTCTAGAAAATTTTTTCTAGGGGGGCCAAGGAGGGGCCAGTGTTTAACCAGAGGGGCACATTAAAAATGGTAACAAATTATATTTAAAGATTATAAACTACTTTACAATCATATAAAAATGTATTACAACATTGTACAACATTTGTACAAGAGTGAGTGCAGCTTTGATCACAGGATATAAATTACACTTTACTATATATTCAAATAGAAAACAGTCGTTTTACATTTTAATAATATCTCACAATTTTAGAGCTTTTTTTGTATTTTTAATAACATAAATGCAGCCCTGGTGAGCAGAAGAAACTTCTTTCAAAAACAACCAAAATAGTACAGTTTCCAAACTTTTGATTGGTAGTGCATATCTGGATGTACTGGATGTACTGCATGTACTGCAAAATGTAGGCCTAGTATTTACTTTAAAAAAAGAAACATTAGATCCATATTGACAAAATTATTTACAGGAGAAAGCACCATTTTAAGGACATACAGTAGGCCTACAATGAAATTATAATTGAACTGCTTTGCAAATAGTAATAACCTTCTTCATCACAAACATGATGGTGCAGTATTTGATCCACATGGATCCCCTTTCTGTCCCTCTGGCTGTTCCTCTCTTTGTCCCTGTATGTTTTCTTCCTCCTCACCCTCTTCTTCATGCTCCTCACCCTCTTCTTCATCCTCCTCACCCTCTGGAATTTCCCTCTCTGTGTCAGAGTCCTCACTTTCATCACCTGTCCTCTCTCCAGCCTCCACTGACTCCTTTGGCTCTCTCTCCTTCTGCTCCTCAACTCTCTCAATACCTTGATTTGTTTCTCTCACTTTTTTGTTCACAAAAAAAGGACGCTATGTCCCTTCCTCGTTTCAAGATAACTATCGGAAGAAAAAAAACGTGCATTACATTTCGTTGCCTAACCATCCCTCCCTACTTAACACGGGCAGATAGCCTGTTGATTACTTTACTCAGATGTATATCGCAATGCAACAGCCAAGACAGATGAAGTTACGTGATTAATATCACAACATTGTGCAGGAAAAACCAGTTACTTACGAGATACGAGTCACTTACGCGGTCGGCGCCGCTCAAACCGTTCTTTTCAATTAATAAGTTGGTCTGATTCAAAGAACCGATCTGAAAATTTTTTTTCACATAGACTGGATATATGATTATAACTTGATTTTATTGCATACAAAACAAAAAAGTTCGTTTTTTCAGACAATAGATGTAAATTAATTCTTGTATTGTCAAATATTTAAGCTATTTAAGTAAAACTTTATGCTTTTGTTAGCTGAATTGTGGCTGCAAAAATCTGAACATGGACATACAAATACAGCAGCCTTATAAATAAAACGTAACTGAAAGAAACAAACAGCAATATACTGTATGTGCAATTTTATTGGAACAGCAGAATGTCAGTGACGATGTGATGACGTAATTAGATGATGTAAAATAAGTTCTGAATTAATTCAGTTCTTTGAAATTAAGTTTGTTAATTAGAATTTCTTTTCATTTTGTTTGTGAAATTAAACTTTGGTTTAAAAGTGTGCTCTTTGTACAACATTAATCGGCAAAATGACTTTCCTTATACCATCCTCATACTGATGTTGAATGTGTTAACAAAAGCTTGGTTGAATTTTCTTCACAAGCCCTTCCCCATCCCTTTCTCTGTCTTGTATCTTTTTTATTTTTATCAGCTTTATTATCTGAAAACCCTCAGATGTCGTCATCAGAACTCTTCCACCATGGGCCACTTAAACCTCTGCATCACTGAGGGGGCTTCATCTCCTACTGGTCACCCCGAGTGTGTTTGCCATGGTACTGTTCAATGCCAAAGATCTTAGCATTTTCTTGGATTAGTACCTGCATGATAATGGAAACTGGATGGAGAAGGGACAGCGTGGGCAATCACTGCTGAGTGACATAAAGGCCATCCTGGACCTTCACAACAAACTTCGAGGGCAGGTGTAATGAGGCGAGAGTCAGAGAGTAAAATCCAAATGCAGCTTTATTTGGAAACATGGTCAAACAGGCAGAGATCAACAACGGCGAACAACAGTAGCAGAGAGCAGACAAGCTCGTGGTGAAATCCAGGCGGGAGGTCAGAGGCAGGCAGATAAACATAAACAGAACTAGGAACAGGCAGGATCGGAAACCGGATAAACAGACAAGGAAAACAATGCTCAGAAATTGTGATAATAAATCAAACAATACTTCGCGGAGTGTAAGTGGGTGAGTGATCTATTTATAATGCAAGGAAGAAGCTAATGAGTGTGATGACGAGGATCAACTGGCGGATAATCAGTGACCGTGTGAGGGATTCTGGGAAGTGTAGTGTGGTGAGGGAGAAGCATGGTGCGAGCGGGTGACCTCTAGTGGTGAGTGGGTGTAAAGTGCAGGACGGGATTCGTAACAGCAGGTCTACCCAAGGGCTTCAAATGTGGAATATGTAGTAAAAAGTCTCTACAGTACTAAAAATTATAATACATGGTAAACAGCCTGTATTAATTAATTTCAATGAATAAATATCCACTTAAATTGTGCTTTAGTTTAGTGGAGAGTGTACACAATACAACTATTTTGCATTAATTTGTTTTTGCATCAGCTGATATATTTTTGGTTTTGGTATTGCACAGAAATGTACCGTCACTGTGTGTCATTATAAACGTAATTGTATTTTGGATTTCATTCAGCTTTGTTATTTTTTTAATTGTTTGTTTTAAATATTTGTTCATACTTTTTTGGCACCCTAGGGTGTCCCCTGTGTCCCACCCACCACGACCCTACAGGACACACCCTAGTCCTAGCTCTAAGTGCTGACTTGGGTGGACTGAGACCTTCGCCAAAACAGCCAACGGGCATGTGGCTGGTCTGTCCTACCCAGAGTGCTGCGGCAGAGCTAGGAACCAATATGCCAAAAAGGCAAATTCGCCACAAATTTCGTTTTTTTAAAATAATTATATCTGGACGTTCGTCTTGCTACGTCATTTGAAAATGTGTTTCTGTTTTATTATGAATTTAACTATTTTGGATTTCATTGAGCTATTTTCATTTAAAGTTGGTCGCTTATTTTTATAAAATGTGTCGTTTTGTACTTTTTTGGTTTTTTTGGCAATTGCAACCCAGGGTGTCCCCTGTGTCCCACTCACCACGACCCTACAGGACACACCCTAGTCCTAGCTCTAAGTGCTGACTTGGGTGGACTGAGACCTTCGCCAAAACAGCCAACGGGCATGTGGCTGGTCTGTCCTACCCAGAGTGCTGCGGCAGAGCTAGGAACCAATATGCCAAAAAGGCCAATTCGCCACAAATTTCGTTTTTTTGAAATAATTATATCTGGACGTTCGTCTTGCTACGTCATTTGAAAATGTGTTTCTGTTTTATTATGAATTTAACTATTTTGGATTTCATTTAGCTATTTTTATTTTAAAGTTGATCGCTTACTTTTATAAAATTTGTCGTTTTGTACTTTTATGGTTTTTTTGGCAATTGCAACCTAGAGTGTCTCCTGTGTCCCACCCACCACGACCCTACAGGACACACCCTAGTCCTAGCTCTAAGTGCTGACTTGGGTGGACTGAGACCTTCGCCAAAACAGCCAACGGGCATGTGGCTGGTCTGTCCTACCCAGAGTGCTGCGGCAGAGCTAGGAACCAATATGCCAAAAAGGCCAATTCGCCACAAATTTCGTTTTTTTAAAATAATTATATCTGGACGTTCGTCTTGCTACGTCATTTGAAAATGTGTTTCTGTTTTATTATGAATTTAACTATTTTGTATTTGATTTAGCTATTTTTATTTTAAAGTTGGACGCTTATTTTTATAAAATTTGTCGTTTTGTACTTTTTTGGCAATTGCAACCCAGGGTGTCCCCTGTGTCCCACCCACCACGACCCTACAGGACACACCCTAGTCCTAGCTTTAAGTGCTGACTTGGGTGGACTGAGACCTTCGCCAAAACAGCCAACGGGCATGTGGCTGGTCTGTCCTACCCAGAGTGCTGCGGCAGAGCTAGGAACCAATATGCCAAAAAGGCCAATTCGCCACAAATTTCGTTTTTTTAAAATAATTATATCTGGACGTTTGTCTTGCTACGTCATTTGAAAATGTGTTTCTGTTTTATTATGACTTTAACTATTTTGGATTTCATTTAGCTATTTTTATTTTAAAGTTGATCGCTTACTTTTATAAAATTTGTCGTTTTGTACTTTTATGGTTTTTTTGGCAATTGCAACCTAGGGTGTCCCCTGTGTCCCACCCACCACGACCCTACAGGACACACCCTAGTCCTAGCTCTAAGTGCTGACTTGGGTGGACTGAGACCTTCGCCAAAACAGCCAACGGGCATGTGGCTGGTCTGTCCTACCCAGAGTGCTGCGGCAGAGCTAGGAACCAATATGCCAAAAAGGCCAATTCGCCACAAATTTCGTATTTTAATATAATTATATCTGGACGTTTGTCTTGCTACGTCATTTGAAAATGTGTTTCTGTTTTATTATGAATTTAACTATTTTGGATTTCATTTAGCTATTTTTATTTTAAAGTTGATCGCTTACTTTTATAAAATTTGTCGTTTTGTACTTTTATGGTTTTTTTGGCAATTGCAACCTAGAGTGTCTCCTGTGTCCCACCCACCACGACCCTACAGGACACACCCTACTCCTAGCTCTAAGTGCTGACTTGGGTGGACCGAGACCTTCACCAAAACAGCCAACGGGCATGTGGCTGGTCTGTCCTACCCAGAGTGCTGCGGCAGAGCTAGGAACCAATATGCCAAAAAGGCCAATTCGCCACAAATTTCCTATTTTAAAATAATTATATCTGGACGTTCGTCTTGCTACGTCATTTGAAAATGTGTTTCTGTTTTATTATGACTTTAACTATTTTGGATTTCATTTAGCTATTTTCATTTAAAGTTGGTCGCTTATTTTTATAAAATTTGTCGTTTTGTACTTTTTTGGCAATTGCAACCCAGGGTGTCCCCTGTGTCCCACCCACCACGACCCTACAGGACACACCCTAGTCCTAGCTTTAAGTGCTGACTTGGGTGGACTGAGACCTTCGCCAAAACAGCCAACGGGCATGTGGCTGGTCTGTCCTACCCAGAGTGCTGCGGCAGAGCTAGGAACCAATATGCCAAAAAGGCCAATTCGCCACAAATTTCGTTTTTTTGAAATAACTATATCTGGACTTTTGTCTTGCTACGTCATTTGAAAATGTGTTTCTGTTTTATTATGAATTTAACTATTTTGGATTTCATTTAGCTATTTTTATTTTAAAGTTGATCGCTTACTTTTATAAAATTTGTCATTTTGTACTTTTATGGTTTTTTTGGCAATTGCAACCTAGAGTGTCTCCTGTGTCCCACCCACCACGACCCTACAGGACACACCCTAGTCCTAGCTCTAAGTGCTGACTTGGGTGGACTGAGACCTTCGCCAAAACAGCCAACGGGCATGTGGCTGGTCTGTCCTACCCAGAGTGCTGCGGCAGAGCTAGGAACCAATATGCCAAAAAGGCCAATTCGCCACAAATTTCGTTTTTTTAAAATAATTATATCTGGACGTTCGTCTTGCTACGTCATTTGAAAATGTGTTTCTGTTTTATTATGAATTTAACTATTTTGTATTTGATTTAGCTATTTTTATTTTAAAGTTGGACGCTTATTTTTATAAAATTTGTCGTTTTGTACTTTTTTGGCAATTGCAACCCAGGGTGTCCCCTGTGTCCCACCCACCACGACCCTACAGGACACACCCTAGTCCTAGCTTTAAGTGCTGACTTGGGTGGACTGAGACCTTCGCCAAAACAGCCAACGGGCATGTGGCTGGTCTGTCCTACCCAGAGTGCTGCGGCAGAGCTAGGAACCAATATGCCAAAAAGGCCAATTCGCCACAAATTTCGTATTTTAATATAATTATATCTGGACTTTTGTCTTGCTACGTCATTTGAAAATGTGTTTCTGTTTTATTATGAATTTAACTATTTTGAATTTCATTTAGCTATTTTTATTTTAAAGTTGATCGCTTACTTTTATAAAATTTGTCGTTTTGTACTTTTATGGTTTTTTTGGCAATTGCAACCTAGAGTGTCTCCTGTGTCCCACCCACCACGACCCTACAGGACACACCCTAGTCCTAGCTTTAAGTGCTGACTTGGGTGGACTGAGACCTTCGCCAAAACAGCCAACGGGCATGTGGCTGGTCTGTCCTACCCAGAGTGCTGCGGCAGAGCTAGGAACCAATATGCCAAAAAAGGCCAATTCGCCACAAATTTCGTTTTTTTAAAATAATTATATCTGGACGTTCGTCTTGCTACGTCATTTGAAAATGTGTTTCTGTTTTATTATGACTTTAACTATTTTGGATTTCATTTAGCTATTTTCATTTAAAGTTGGTTGCTTACTTTTATAAAATTTGTCGTTTTGTACTTTTATGGTTTTTTTGGCAATTGCAACCTAGGGTGTCCCCTGTGTCCCACCCACCACGACCCTACAGGACACACCCTAGTCCTAGCTCTAAGTGCTGACTTGGGTGGACCGAGACCTTCACCAAAACAGCCAACGGGCATGTGGCTGGTCTGTCCTACCCAGAGTGCTGCGGCAGAGCTAGGAACCAATATGCCAAAAAGGCCAATTCGCCACAAATTTCCTATTTTAAAATAATTATATCTGGACGTTCGTCTTGCTATGTCATTTGAAAATGTGTTTCTGTTTTATTATGACTTTAACTATTTTGGATTTCATTTAGCTATTTTCATTTAAAGTTGGTCGCTTATTTTTATAAAATTTGTCGTTTTGTACTTTTTTGGCAATTGCAACCCAGGGTGTCCCCTGTGTCCCACCCACCACGACCCTACAGGACACACCCTAGTCCTAGCTCTAAGTGCTGACTTGGGTGGACTGAGACCTTCGCCAAAACAGCCAACGGGCATGTGGCTGGTCTGTCCTACCCAGAGTGCTGCGGCAGAGCTAGGAACCAATATGCCAAAAAGGCCAATTCGCCACAAATTTCGTTTTTTTGAAATAACTATATCTGGACTTTTGTCTTGCTACGTCATTTGAAAATGTGTTTCTGTTTTATTATGAATTTAACTATTTTGGATTTCATTTAGCTATTTTTATTTTAAAGTTGATCGCTTACTTTTATAAAATTTGTCGTTTTGTACTTTTATGGTTTTTTTGGCAATTGCAACCTAGAGTGTCTCCTGTGTCCCACCCACCACGACCCTACAGGACACACCCTAGTCCTAGCTCTAAGTGCTGACTTGGGTGGACTGAGACCTTCGCCAAAACAGCCAACGGGCATGTGGCTGGTCTGTCCTACCCAGAGTGCTGCGGCAGAGCTAGGAACCAATATGCCAAAAAGGCCAATTCGCCACAAATTTCGTTTTTTTAAAATAATTATATCTGGACGTTCGTCTTGCTACGTCATTTGAAAATGTGTTTCTGTTTTATTATGAATTTAACTATTTTGTATTTGATTTAGCTATTTTTATTTTAAAGTTGGACGCTTATTTTTATAAAATTTGTCGTTTTGTACTTTTTTGGCAATTGCAACCCAGGGTGTCCCCTGTGTCCCACCCACCACGACCCTACAGGACACACCCTAGTCCTAGCTTTAAGTGCTGACTTGGGTGGACTGAGACCTTCGCCAAAACAGCCAACGGGCATGTGGCTGGTCTGTCCTACCCAGAGTGCTGCGGCAGAGCTAGGAACCAATATGCCAAAAAGGCCAATTCGCCACAAATTTCGTTTTTTTAAAATAATTATATCTGGACGTTCGTCTTGCTACGTCATTTGAAAATGTGTTTCTGTTTTATTATGACTTTAACTATTTTGGATTTCATTTAGCTATTTTCATTTAAAGTTGGTCGCTTACTTTTATAAAATTTGTCGTTTTGTACTTTTATGGTTTTTTTGGCAATTGCAACCTAGGGTGTCCCCTGTGTCCCACCCACCACGACCCTACAGGACACACCCTAGTCCTAGCTTTAAGTGCTGACTTGGGTGGACTGAGACCTTCGCCAAAACAGCCAACGGGCATGTGGCTGGTCTGTCCTACCCAGAGTGCTGCGGCAGAGCTAGGAACCAATATGCCAAAAAGGCCAATTCGCCACAAATTTCGTATTTTAATATAATTATATCTGGACGTTTGTCTTGCTACGTCATTTGAAAATGTGTTTCTGTTTTATTATGAATTTAACTATTTTGGATTTCATTTAGCTATTTTTATTTTAAAGTTGATCGCTTACTTTTATAAAATTTGTCGTTTTGTACTTTTATGGTTTTTTTGGCAATTGCAACCTAGAGTGTCTCCTGTGTCCCACCCACCACGACCCTACAGGACACACCCTAGTCCTAGCTTTAAGTGCTGACTTGGGTGGACTGAGACCTTCGCCAAAACAGCCAACGGGCATGTGGCTGGTCTGTCCTACCCAGAGTGCTGCGGCAGAGCTAGGAACCAATATGCCAAAAAGGCCAATTCGCCACAAATTTCGTTTTTTTAAAATAATTATATCTGGACGTTCGTCTTGCTACGTCATTTGAAAATGTGTTTCTGTTTTATTATGACTTTAACTATTTTGGATTTCATTTAGCTATTTTTATTTAAAGTTGGTCGCTTACTTTTATAAAATTTGTCGTTTTGTACTTTTTTGGCAATTGCAACCCAGGGTGTCCCCTGTGTCCCACCCACCACGACCCTACAGGACACACCCTAGTCCTAGCTCTAAGTGCTGACTTGGGTGGACTGAGACCTTCGCCAAAACAGCCAACGGGCATGTGGCTGGTCTGTCCTACCCAGAGTGCTGCGGCAGAGCTAGGAACCAATATGCCAAAAAGGCCAATTCGCCACAAATTTCGTTTTTTTAAAATAATTATATCTGGACGTTCGTCTTGCTACATCATTTGAAAATGTGTTTCTGTTTTATTATGAATTTAACTATTTTGGATTTCATTTAGCTATTTTTATTTTAAAGTTGATCGCTTACTTTTATAAAATTTGTCGTTTTGTACTTTTATGGTTTTTTTGGCAATTGCAACCTAGGGTGTCCCCTGTGTCCCACCCACCACGACCCTACAGGACACACCCTAGTCCTAGCTCTAAGTGCTGACTTGGGTGGACTGAGACCTTCGCCAAAACAGCCAACGGGCATGTGGCTGGTCTGTCCTACCCAGAGTGCTGCGGCAGAGCTAGGAACCAATATGCCAAAAAGGCCAATTCGCCACAAATTTCGTATTTTAATATAATTATATCTGGACGTTTGTCTTGCTACGTCATTTGAAAATGTGTTTCTGTTTTATTATGAATTTAACTATTTTGGATTTCATTTAGCTATTTTTATTTTAAAGTTGATCGCTTACTTTTATAAAATTTGTCGTTTTGTACTTTTATGGTTTTTTTGGCAATTGCAACCTAGAGTGTCTCCTGTGTCCCACCCACCACGACCCTACAGGACACACCCTAGTCCTAGCTCTAAGTGCTGACTTGGGTGGACTGAGACCTTCGCCAAAACAGCCAACGGGCATGTGGCTGGTCTGTCCTACCCAGAGTGCTGCGGCAGAGCTAGGAACCAATATGCCAAAAAGGCCAATTCGCCACAAATTTCGTATTTTAATATAATTATATCTGGACGTTTGTCTTGCTACGTCATTTGAAAATGTGTTTCTGTTTTATTATGAATTTAACTATTTTGGATTTCATTTAGCTATTTTTATTTTAAAGTTGATCGCTTACTTTTATAAAATTTGTCGTTTTGTACTTTTATGGTTTTTTTGGCAATTGCAACCTAGAGTGTCTCCTGTGTCCCACCCACCACGACCCTACAGGACACACCCTAGTCCTAGCTCTAAGTGCTGACTTGGGTGGACTGAGACCTTCGCCAAAACAGCCAACGGGCATGTGGCTGGTCTGTCCTACCCAGAGTGCTGCGGCAGAGCTAGGAACCAATATGCCAAAAAGGCCAATTCGCCACAAATTTCCTATTTTAAAATAATTATATCTGGACGTTCGTCTTGCTATGTCATTTGAAAATGTGTTTCTGTTTTATTATGACTTTAACTATTTTGGATTTCATTTAGCTATTTTCATTTAAAGTTGGTCGCTTATTTTTATAAAATTTGTCGTTTTGTACTTTTTTGGCAATTGCAACCCAGGATGTCCCCTGTGTCCCACCCACCACGACCCTACAGGACACACCCTAGTCCTAGCTCTAAGTGCTGACTTGGGTGGACTGAGACCTTCGCCAAAACAGCCAACGGGCATGTGGCTGGTCTGTCCTACCCAGAGTGCTGCGGCAGAGCTAGGAACCAATATGCCAAAAAGGCCAATTCGCCACAAATTTCGTTTTTTTGAAATAACTATATCTGGACTTTTGTCTTGCTACGTCATTTGAAAATGTGTTTCTGTTTTATTATGAATTTAACTATTTTGGATTTCATTTAGCTATTTTTATTTTAAAGTTGATCGCTTACTTTTATAAAATTTGTCGTTTTGTACTTTTATGGTTTTTTTGGCAATTGCAACCTAGAGTGTCTCCTGTGTCCCACCCACCACGACCCTACAGGACACACCCTAGTCCTAGCTCTAAGTGCTGACTTGGGTGGACTGAGACCTTCGCCAAAACAGCCAACGGGCATGTGGCTGGTCTGTCCTACCCAGAGTGCTGCGGCAGAGCTAGGAACCAATATGCCAAAAAGGCCAATTCGCCACAAATTTCGTTTTTTTAAAATAATTATATCTGGACGTTCGTCTTGCTACGTCATTTGAAAATGTGTTTCTGTTTTATTATGAATTTAACTATTTTGTATTTGATTTAGCTATTTTTATTTTAAAGTTGGACGCTTATTTTTATCAAATTTGTCGTTTTGTACTTTTTTGGCAATTGCAACCCAGGGTGTCCCCTGTGTCCCACCCACCACGACCCTACAGGACACACCCTAGTCCTAGCTCTAAGTGCTGACTTGGGTGGACTGAGACCTTCGCCAAAACAGCCAACGGGCATGTGGCTGGTCTGTCCTACCCAGAGTGCTGCGGCAGAGCTAGGAACCAATATGCCAAAAAGGCCAATTCGCCACAAATTTCGTTTTTTTAAAATAATTATATCTGGACGTTCGTCTTGCTACGTCATTTGAAAATGTGTTTCTGTTTTATTATGACTTTAACTATTTTGGATTTCATTTAGCTATTTTCATTTAAAGTTGGTCGCTTACTTTTATAAAATTTGTCGTTTTGTACTTTTATGGTTTTTTTGGCAATTGCAACCTAGGGTGTCCCCTGTGTCCCACCCACCACGACCCTACAGGACACACCCTAGTCCTAGCTCTAAGTGCTGACTTGGGTGGACTGAGACCTTCGCCAAAACAGCCAACGGGCATGTGGCTGGTCTGTCCTACCCAGAGTGCTGCGGCAGAGCTAGGAACCAATATGCCAAAAAGGCCAATTCGCCACAAATTTCGTATTTTAATATAATTATATCTGGACGTTTGTCTTGCTACGTCATTTGAAAATGTGTTTCTGTTTTATTATGAATTTAACTATTTTGGATTTCATTTAGCTATTTTTATTTTAAAGTTGATCGCTTACTTTTATAAAATTTGTCGTTTTGTACTTTTATGGTTTTTTTGGCAATTGCAACCTAGAGTGTCTCCTGTGTCCCACCCACCACGACCCTACAGGACACACCCTAGTCCTAGCTCTAAGTGCTGACTTGGGTGGACTGAGACCTTCGCCAAAACAGCCAACGGGCATGTGGCTGGTCTGTCCTACCCAGAGTGCTGCGGCAGAGCTAGGAACCAATATGCCAAAAAGGCCAATTCGCCACAAATTTCCTATTTTAAAATAATTATATCTGGACGTTCGTCTTGCTACGTCATTTGAAAATGTGTTTCTGTTTTATTATGACTTTAACTATTTTGGATTTCATTTAGCTATTTTCATTTAAAGTTGGTCGCTTATTTTTACAAAATTTGTCGTTTTGTACTTTTTTGGCAATTGCAACCCAGGGTGTCCCCTGTGTCCCACCCACCACGACCCTACAGGACACACCCTAGTCCTAGCTCTAAGTGCTGACTTGGGTGGACTGAGACCTTCGCCAAAACAGCCAACGGGCATGTGGCTGGTCTGTCCTACCCAGAGTGCTGCGGCAGAGCTAGGAACCAATATGCCAAAAAGGCCAATTCGCCACAAATTTCGTATTTTAATATAATTATATCTGGACTTTTGTCTTGCTACGTCATTTGAAAATGTGTTTCTGTTTTATTATGAATTTAACTATTTTGGATTTCATTTAGCTATTTTTATTTTAAAGTTGATCGCTTACTTTTATAAAATTTGTCGTTTTGTACTTTTATGGTTTTTTTGGCAATTGCAACCTAGAGTGTCTCCTGTGTCCCACCCACCACGACCCTACAGGACACACCCTAGTCCTAGCTTTAAGTGCTGACTTGGGTGGACTGAGACCTTCGCCAAAACAGCCAACGGGCATGTGGCTGGTCTGTCCTACCCAGAGTGCTGCGGCAGAGCTAGGAACCAATATGCCAAAAAGGCCAATTCGCCACAAATTTCGTTTTTTTAAAATAATTATATCTGGACGTTCGTCTTGCTACGTCATTTGAAAATGTGTTTCTGTTTTATTATGACTTTAACTATTTTGGATTTCATTTAGCTATTTTCATTTAAAGTTGGTTGCTTACTTTTATAAAATTTGTTGTTTTGTACTTTTATGGTTTTTTTGGCAATTGCAACCTAGGGTGTCCCCTGTGTCCCACCCACCACGACCCTACAGGACACACCCTAGTCCTAGCTCTAAGTGCTGACTTGGGTGGACTGAGACCTTCGCCAAAACAGCCAACGGGCATGTGGCTGGTCTGTCCTACCCAGAGTGCTGCGGCAGAGCTAGGAACCAATATGCCAAAAAGGCCAATTCGCCACAAATTTCCTATTTTAAAATAATTATATCTGGACGTTCGTCTTGCTATGTCATTTGAAAATGTGTTTCTGTTTTATTATGAATTTAACTATTTTGGATTTCATTTAGCTATTTTTATTTTAAAGTTGATCGCTTACTTTTATCAAATTTGTCGTTTTGTACTTTTATGGTTTTTTTGGCAATTGCAACCTAGGGTGTCCCCTGTGTCCCACCCACCACGACCCTACAGGACACACCCTAGTCCTAGCTCTAAGTGCTGACTTGGGTGGACTGAGACCTTCGCCAAAACAGCCAACGGGCATGTGGCTGGTCTGTCCTACCCAGAGTGCTGCGGCAGAGCTAGGAACCAATATGCCAAAAAGGCCAATTCGCCACAAATTTCGTATTTTAATATAATTATATCTGGACGTTTGTCTTGCTACGTCATTTGAAAATGTGTTTCTGTTTTATTATGAATTTAACTATTTTGGATTTCATTTAGCTATTTTTATTTTAAAGTTGATCGCTTACTTTTATAAAATTTGTCGTTTTGTACTTTTATGGTTTTTTTGGCAATTGCAACCTAGAGTGTCTCCTGTGTCCCACCCACCACGACCCTACAGGACACACCCTAGTCCTAGCTCTAAGTGCTGACTTGGGTGGACTGAGACCTTCGCCAAAACAGCCAACGGGCATGTGGCTGGTCTGTCCTACCCAGAGTGCTGCGGCAGAGCTAGGAACCAATATGCCAAAAAGGCCAATTCGCCACAAATTTCGTATTTTAAAATAATTATATCTGGACGTTCGTCTTGCTACGTCATTTGAAAATGTGTTTCTGTTTTATTATGAATTTAACTATTTTGGATTTCATTTAGCTATTTTTATTTTAAAGTTGTTCGCTTACTTTTATAAAATTTGTCGTTTTGTACTTTTATGGTTTTTTTGGCAATTGCAACCTAGAGTGTCTCCTGTGTCCCACCCACCACGACCCTACAGGACACACCCTAGTCCTAGCTCTAAGTGCTGACTTGGGTGGACCGAGACCTTCACCAAAACAGCCAACGGGCATGTGGCTGGTCTGTCCTACCCAGAGTGCTGCGGCAGAGCTAGGAACCAATATGCCAAAAAGGCCAATTCGCCACAAATTTTGTTTTTTTAAAATAATTATAATAAATAATATTATATTATTAAATATTAAATGATGCAATATTGATGCGTTCATACCCAGTGGTCGTGGCCTCATCCCTTCTAATCTTTACCGTGTCCAATCCTCCACGACCGCAGTCCTAAACTTTAAGTCCTCACTTGGGCTCACCTAATTGGGAGAAGATGAGAACATTAAGCTTTGTAAATGTGTTTGGCCTATTCAGCCCAGTTACAAACTGATTATTTCGGTCCATGTAAATGCAGCTAACTAGTTTAAATTATTTGATTGTGTTTACATTATGAAAATGTGTTTTTTTTAGGTATAGGTACACTATGTAACCTTTGGTCCTTTACTGGTTAATAAGCAAAATTTTGTGGTTAATAAACAAATGTTTATGCATATGAGTCTCGATGCACTGGGCTACTCTGCAGTGGTTGGCATCCCGTTCAGTCTAAAATACTTAGAATATAAATACTTATTATCAGGCACATGCACCTTTTGGTCTCTGACTAGATAAGTGCTTTGCCCCATGCTGGTGGAAGTAGTAAAAAGCAAATTTTTCTCAATGTACAGAAAACTATCATTTCATTTTTACATTTCATATTTCTATATTTAATTTTTTTAATGTAAAACACTTATTTTACAACATTATTCCTGCAACTGTAATTGCAGTATTATACTAATAATAGCAATAACAATAATTAGTCATTTCTGTCAGTAATGTACATTGATTGTGTTCATTTACCAAGTAATTTAATGGTGTACTAAAGTATTTAACTACTACAGTATGTTAAAAAAAAATATGGCAATTAAATAATTATAAGAGGGGTGGCATTTTTTCTCACTTGACCACCTACGCCCCCAAATTGTTTGTGCATGGTCAGCTTATTATAGGCATATCGCAGTGATTCGGGATAAGACAAAAATCATGGTTTGGAAGATGGATTCATGATGTACTCGCTCATTACATAAATTCTGCGAATTTTGAACAAAAAAGTTACTAACTATAACTTATCTGACAACTTACATATAATGTACATTTAACTATGACTTTTCTGAGAACTTATTTGTCAAATCTTACTTGTTGGTGACTCTTCTGCCATCTGTCTTGTTAATGTAGAGATGTTTCTTCGCACTTTCCACTTGCATGAAGCCCTCATTGTGCAAATCTGTGTGGCTAAGAAAATTCCATTATGTAAAATAAGAAAATCGTTCAAAAATATGTGCAAAAAACGCAAGTTATACGCACTTGTGAAAGTGATCCATACATGTTTGCATCGTCTAGACTAGAGACCGTCTCCAAGAATAACTTAGAGCGAGACATTCTAAGCGTTTTCTCTAAGACGGTTTTCTACTGTGACGTCAAATGGAATCAGGCAACGCCTAAAGGCCAATTAGACCCTTCGCAAACAGTTTGATTGACAGGCGATATGACCAATCATAACGCCGAATCCGCTATTTTGTCTGACAAAGCAGTCAGGGGAGCTAGTAGATTAACGCTGCTGAACTTCAAAAATTGTGTGTACTCACGTCTTTCCGCGCTTGAAACAACATTCCTTCTGAAGTTTATTCATGTTTATTTGATGCTATAAATGAACTAGTATGAAGAGATGATCGGTTCAATCAAAAAGGAGCTACAGCGATCTGTCACGACACATTAAAGAGTTACTATACTCTGTATAGTATATATGTATATATATATATATATATATATATGTGTGTATATAATGTTTAAAGCTATTTAAAAATATATATATTAAATATGAAACTGTTTCATATGTCTGTCGACGTGTTGTCAGTGTCCTCTTTGCTCCGAGATGTATTTTTCACTGCGTGAGAACATGATGTGTGGCGTGAGAGCACATGACTTGTCGGACCAGTGGCGGTTCTACACGGAGGCCCGTGCCTCTGTAGACATGTCCCTGGCCACCCCTGTGGTCCCCCTGTGCTGACCAAATAAAAATAATAATAATTATGTAATAATAATTATGAATTTATGATGATTTTACACGCGAGCGCCAAAAGCAGAACTAATGCGACGGAACGTTCTACACGGGTAAATTATAGCGGCACCGGCTGCGTAAGTGACTCATATCTCGTAAGTGACTTGTTGCTCTTGCACAATGTTGTGATGTTAACCACGTAACTTCATCTGTCTTGGCTGTTGCATTGCGATAACATACATCTGAGTAAAGTAATCAACAGGCTATCTGCCCGTGTTAAGTAGGGAGGGATGGTTAGGCAACGAAATGTAATGCACGTTTTTTTTCTTCTGATAATTATAATGAAACAAGGAAGGGACATAGCGTCCTTTTTTGCCCCAGTAAACAAAAAAGTGAGAGAAACAAATCAAGGTATTGAGAGAGTTGAGGAGCAGAAGGAGAGAGAGCCAAAGGAGTCAGTGGAGGCTGGAGAGAGGGCAGATGATGTAAGTGAGGACTCTGACACAGAGAGGGAAATTCCAGAGGGTGAGGAGCATGAAGAAGAGGGGGAGGAGGAAGAAAACATACAGGGACACAGAGAGGAACAGCCACAGGGACAGAAAGGGGATCCATGTGGATCAAGTACTGCACCATCAGGTTTGTGATGAAAAAGGTTATTACTATTTGCAAAGCAGTTCAATTAAAATTTCATTGTAGGCCTGCTGTATGTCCTTAAAATGGTGCTTTCTCCTGTAAATAATTTTTTGTGTCAATATGGCTCTAATGTTTCTTTTTTTTAAGTAAATACTAGGCCTACATTTTGAAATACATGCAGTACATGCAGATATGCACTGCCAGTCAAAAGTTTGAAAACTGTACTATTTTGGTTGTTTTTGAAAGAAATCTCTTCTGCTCACCAAGGCTGCATTTATGTTATTAAAAATACAAGAAAAGCTGTAATATTGTGAAATATTATTAAAATGTAAAATTACTGTTTTCTATTTGAATATATTGTAAAGTGTAATTTATATCCTATGATCAAAGCTGAATTTATCATCATTACTCCAGTTTTCAGTGTCACATGATCCTTCACAAATCCTTCACAAATCATTGATAATAATCATCAACATTGGTAATAATTATAAATGTTTCTTGAGCAGCAAATCAGCATATTAGAATGATTTGTGAAGGATCATGTGACACTGAAGAATGGAGTAATGATGCTGAAATTTCAGCTTTGATCACTGGAATAAATTACATTTTAAAATATAGCCTATTCAAATATAAAAAAAAGTTATTTTAAATTGTAAAAATATTTCACAATAATACTGTTTTTCTTGTACACTTTGACTGGTAGTGTACATGCATAAGTAAATAAATGTACTTGTGCCCTATGTTTACTGTACATCTTTCTACAGATATCAGCAAGTAAAGTAAAACAAAGTTTATAATCTTTAAATATAATTTATTACATTTTTAATGTGCCCCTCTGGTTAAACACTGGCCCTTCCTTGGCCCCCCTAGTAAAATTTGTCTAGAACCGCCACTGGTTTTTAGGAACAGCAGGTTACTGTAGACCTTGGATTGAAGAATATGCCTCAATTGCTCAGCCTCTCTATGATTTGTTGAAAGGCTAAGTTAAAGATTCTGATACTGTTTGTATGGAAGAAATTCAACTCAAAGCTTTCAATGATTTGAAGAGAGCACTATGTCCAGCACCAGCATTAGGAATTGCACAATCTGATAGGCCATTTGTGCTTTATGTCCATGAACACTTAGGCTTTATGACTGCATGTCTAATGCAAGATCATGGGGGCAGTTTACGTCCAATTCATTACTATTCTGGTAAATTTGACATAGTCACTCAAGGGATGGGCCCTTGTCTTAGAGCAGTGCAGGCAGTTCATTTAGCTATTCTGGCGTCATCAGGAATGGTGTTAGGACAGACTGTAAATGTAAGATGCCCTCACCCAGTGTCCACACTAATGAATCAAGCAAAAGTCACTTCTGTCACCTCCTCTCGTTTGGGGAAATTGGTTAACAACCCTCACAGCCCCGAACATTGTTTTACAGCGTGCACCAGTCACAAACCCATCCTCATGTATGATGTCTGCAATGACTGAAGTTGTGTTAAAGGATAAAGGAGAAATGACTCATGATTGTGTTACGCTTACATATGGAGTTGCTAGTGAAATAACAGAAACTCCCATAGAGAATGCAGAATTGGAGTTGTTTGTTGATGGTTCAGCTCAAGTCATTGAATAGACGAGCAGGTTATGCAGTCACTTCCACCACTGAAGTGGTAGCTTCAGGTCGTCTTCCAGATCATTTTTCAGCTGAACTAGCAGCCTTAACTAGAGCATGCACGCTAGCTTCAGGATCGGTTTCAGACTGGCTTCAGACTGATTCCAGGTATGCTTTTCGGGTAATTCATGATTTTGGTGTCATTTGGCAAAGTAGACAGTTTCTAACTTCTGCTGGATCCTCCATTAAGCAAGCTGGATTAGTAAAAGATCTAATGTTTGCCATGAAACTTCCAAAGAAATTAGCAGTGATCAAAGTGAAAGCACATCTCACAACTAATACTGTGGAAGCTAGGGGTAATGATCTTGCTGATGTAGCTGCTAAACAAGCTTGTTCCTATGCTACTGTACAAGTGTGTTCAGGTAGTACAGCCCAGAAGACAATTTTGCCTCCTGAATCAATAATTGATCTGTACAAAGACACTCCTCTATATGAAGCATGGACATGGTTAGACAAAGGAGCCTCAGTGGATTCATTCGGCTGCTGGACCAAAGGGGGAAAGTATGTCACTCCAGAATCACTGCTGCCATATTTGGCTCAACAAATACACAATTTAGGTCACAGTGGTCCAGCAACAATGAATCACAGGTTCTCAAATCACTGGTGGAATCCAAAATTCAGAAATGTAGCCACTGAAACAGTCAAGAGATGTGTTACATGTCAGAAAAATAATGATGTGCCAGCAGCAACTACAACAGCAACACATACCCCAGCTCCACCAGGACCATTCCGTCACTTGCAAGTTGATTACATATCGTTGCCTCCTTGTAAGGGAAAAACTGACGTTTTGGTAGTAATAGAAAAGTTCTCGAGATGGATAGAAGCTTATCTAACAGGGCGTGCTACAGCTGCACATACTGCTAAATGTCTTGTCACTGATTTCATTCCCAGATGGGGGTTACCAGATTACATTGACTCAGATCAGGGTACACACTTCACAAGACAGGTAGTCAAGGAAGTGTCTAAAATATTGAAGATTAAGTGGAATCTTCACTGCCCCTACAGGCCACAAGCATCAGGACAGGTTGAACGAGCAAATAGAATAATCAAAACCAGGCTAAGCAAAATGCAGCAAGAAGGAGTACCATGGGTTGAGGCATTGCCAGCGGTACTGTGTAGTATGAGAGCGTCACCTAACAGAAACTGAGCCCTCATGAGATTATTACAGGACGGCCAATGCAGATGCCAGGTGTGATTGATCTTAGAAATGCTGATGTACACATTGCCTCAGATGCCCTGATAACTGTGAAAACCTCACAAAGGCAGTACAGAGTGCCAGAGAGAGAGCTGAGTCGTGTTGGCAGACTCCACTAGAAGGTGGACACACAATCATTCCAGGTCAGTGGGTCATGATAAAGTCATTCAGAAACAAGAGCCTAAGTGGCACGGACCACATCAAGTGATGTTGATTACAGCAGCTGCAGTGTTGTGTCAGGGAAGGAAAACCTGTACTCATGTGTCACACTGTAAAATTGTTCCTCCACCTACAGAGATAGGATAGGACACACGGACCAGTGAGGAGCCCGGGAAAGAACCGAATGCAATAAGCTTTGGGGGCCAATCCTGTGGTGAAGATTCCCTCATAGGCCTTCCCCCACCCACTAGTCCATCCTTACCTCACTGTTCTCTAGGTGTCACAGGAATTAAGAAATAGGGAAAGAAGGAAAAACAATAGCAGACTCAGATTGAACAGAGGATAAAACCCTAATGTTTGCAGTCTTTTACAACAAATACTGCTCTGCTGTCTTTTGTTTTCTTTCTTACTCTGTGCAGATACCAGTTGATGGCTGTCCCAAGACCCTTACGTACCAACCTCCTCACCTGCGTATAAAGCCACAACCTCTAAAAGACAACAAGACCCACTACCGAGCCAACTGTCAAGAAAAGAAAAAATACTCAACGCAGAGAATCACATACGGGAACTTCAGTCCTCAGTCAGCATGATCAAGATTGCCATACTAGTAATCATCATGGACATTAAACAAAGTGTAGACTACAGAAACAACATATTCTTAGAGCTGTTGAATATGTCAAGAAATGCCTTGTTTGCTGGAAAGAACGTTTGCATGCTACACCCGCCTTCAGTAAGAGCAGGAATGCCATGGGTGGCACACCCCATCTTCAACTGTGACACATGTACCTTATTTGAAGTTCATACAAGTGGAATATACAACAAGAGTACATGTCACAACATCAGAACTCCTCCAGCTTCTCCGTGTTGCGTTCCTGGATTACCATCCTGCAACCTAACTTCAGCTACTCCCATCATGACAGATCTACTCTTGCCAATTACATTTCTTTGGTGCGTGGAAAATTATGCTTCAGCTTCAACTCCATTGGGTGAAATTCCTCGTGAAAGTTGCAACCTTGTGGTCGAAATGAGAACAGCCCATGTGGACATTACTCCATCAGCTGGGAGAGAGGAAAAAGACTTAGAAGGGTGTCTCCGCAGGGCACCATCTCTCCAAAAACTCTTCGTAATAAATCGGTGGTGTATGATTCCTCCACCAACTGGCATTTTTTGGTTTTGTGGTACTTCTGTCTACAACATCCTACCCAGCCAATTCAACAGCAGGTGCATCCTGGTTTATATTCTACCGGCTGTCAGAGAAAATACTAACTCCACCCCAAGCTTTCCACGTCTACATAATTCAGTTCCCACTACAAACAAAGAAGACTGCTGCATTCCAGGACTCACTTGTGCACAAACATGGTGGTCCAGAACTCTTGGAGCATTAATCCCATCTTATGGTGTCATATAGGCCCTTGATCAAGTCAGAAGCTTATCGAATTCTGTACAGAAACTGGCCAATGATACGGCTTTGGCCCTGGGTAACATCACGGACGCTCTCGCTTCGCACAAAATAATGATTTTACAGAACAGAGTGGCCTTAGATTACATTCTTGCAACGCAAGGGGGAGCATGCACCATTATTGGACCTCAGTGCTGTACCGGATTAGTGGATCCAACCGAGAACTTGAACAAAATCCAACAAGACATCCCAGCCAGCAATGACATGTGGGGCCCAGATGAGGGCTTCATGGGCGGCAAATGTGGGCCCCATTATGGGCTTGCACCCGGGATCCACATTGGGGCAAGCCGTGGAAGCCCAGACGTACTAAAAGTGGGACCTGTAAGGGTACTGCATGGGTCTTAATTGGGCAATTCATGTCAGACCCATTTGGGCCCCACCTGCCCAAATGGGTCTAAAGTGGGTTTGCACCCGGGATCCAACCATGGCTACCCAGATGGGCTTTAAATGGGCTCTGTATGAGTCTTATGTGGGTCATGCCAGACCCATTGGGGCCCCACCTGCCCAAAGGGATTTAAAGTGGGTTTGCACCCAGGATCCAGCCGTGGATGCCCAGATGGGCTTTAAAGGGGATCTATAAGGGTGTTATGTGGGATATTAACCGGGCAATTCATGACAGACCCATTTGGGCCCCACCTGCTTAAAGGGCGTTTAAAATGGGCTTGCACCCGGGATCCACACGGGGGCCAGCCATGGATGCCCAGGTGGGTTTTAAATGGGACCTGTAAGGGTCTTAACTGGGTAATTCATGTCAGACCCATTTGGGCCCCACCTGCCTAAAGGGGTTTAAAGTGGGCTTGCACCAGGATTCAACCGTGAATGCCCCTATGGGCTTAAAGTGGGCTCTGTATGAGTCTTATGTGGGTCCTAACTGGGCAATTAATGCAAGGCCTATCTAAGCCCAACCATGCCAAATGGTTTAAGGAAACAATCTAAAAAAAACTAAAAACGAAGAATGAATATAAGAACTGCAAGAAATTTATTGTCAAATTGAACAACAAAAATGATCTTTAAAAAATAATTTAAATGTCACATGTAAACAAATCAAAAATATATAAAAAAAACATCTCTCCAAAAAATACATTAATACAAAATTGTTACATTGAACAACAAACATAATCTTTAAAAGTCACAACATACCGGTAAATAAATCAATAATATACTTTTAAAAAAAAATACTCTGAAAAAAAATCCTCTCCAAAAAAATACACTCATGGCGTCTGTGTGGTGGACGCTCCTTTTTCTCTATGGCTCTTGCAGCCCTCTCCCCTCCACGGTCACGTGCGCCGGTAAACCACTTCCCCAGCGCCATTTCCACTTCTTTGCGGTTCACGTTTTGAGTGATTGCATTACTCTTCAGTGCACCTAAAAACAAAGGAGCATAAGTTAATTTAGCAATGTTCTTAATTGTTCCAACTTGCAACTCTTCAAATCATTCAGTCAAGTAAAACACATTTCCACATGTGGTAAGCTAAAATGTTTGCCCTAGGGTGACATTTACCATGGAGTTACTCATTTATTTCCTTCAAAGTAGTTATCTGTAAACAGTTTAAAAAAAACTATATTCATGCGCGTGTTATTAAGAGAAAGGGCTTTAAAAAGTGTAATATAGACTTCTCTAGAACACATGATTTGGGGGAATTTCCAAACCCACATACTTACGGAGAAAACATCTATTTACCGGTTAATAAGAATGATTTAAAGTTTGAACATGCAATACAGATACAGATTACTACTGTGACTTAAATATCTTAAAATTAAATAAAACCACTATTCCTAAAGTAGAACAGTCTTCTTTTCAATGAATGATATATAAATTCTTTATAACTATCACTCTGTATTATTTCAAGCAGAAGACATATTTATTTGTATGAATTAAATATAATGAATCCTTATTAAAGCTATTAACAAGCAGTGAATGCTTTTCTCTTTTTCTTTTGTTGCTTGATCAATATTAAGGACACAGACCGCATTAGGTTTATTACCCACTGTCACTTTAAGACATCTACTACTCAGATTATTAGTTACTGTTACGGAATTATGTGTATGACATACACCACAGTTATTTGTAGGGATGCTTGACATTGATTTTGTACTGATATCCGATATACCAATATTGTCCAATGCTTAATTTCCGCCAGTCAACGAAACGCTGTAATATACTAATGTGTAGCTGCTATATCGAAATATCGGAAATGTGTTTAAAACTCATATCACCGTTATTGAATAAAAGTCTATAGTGATATATTTTATTGTCCAAGCTCTCCCGCTGATTTTCCTTTTGGTTAGATTCTACATCAGATTAAACAGCACAAACCAAAAATACAGACCACTGTACAATATGCAGTGTTATTTTTCTGGCAACATAATATTTCAACTTACCTCAATTTGTGAATGTCTGTTATGAAGTTCTCCTCGAAGTCACAGCTGGCAGCAGTCACAGTGCTTTCCGAATGAGCAGTTAACGTTTTGAGCGCGAAACAAGGTCTTTGCATACAGGCCTCTATAGATGTCCTAAGAACTGCCTGACCAAATAACAATTAAATACAGTAAAATTCGTAAATTAAAGGATATGTGAGAGAATTAACAAACGTTAACTGCTTCGCTGGCTTCATTATGAATGAGCCTAATTAGGTGTGTGCATAACAGGCAGTGGTGGAAAGAGTACTGAAAATCTGTACTCAAGTACAAGTAGGCTACTGTTACATTGCTATTAAAGTGGTGTTAGAGAAATACTTAAGTAAGTACAATTTGTAACAAAAAAATATATATATATGAGTATATAAATATATATATATGATATATTCTGTTATAATATATATACTACTCAGATTATTAGTTACTATAATATTACTATACAATTACTGTTACGGAATTATGTGTAGCCTAATTTCGTATAAAATATAAAAAATATAAAAACCACTGATGTCACCGTTACTTCTCCAGACTAGGGCTGGATGTGTGTTTTCCTTTACCAAAAGTTAAAACGCCAACAATCTATTAATCATTAATAATTGATAAGATACAAAACAAGTGTTTTTCCCTCATTTTTTTTCTCAAACAGATCTAATGTAGGCTACCTTTACAGCCAACCAGTCATTGTTGGTGTATGAGCTACACCTTAATAGAAACACATATTACTCCTTGGTCCAAGGACATCTAACAACACAGAAGTGACAGATGATGAGGCCTCCTGCAAGTCCTTTTCTAACAAATATTGAATTAAAGTTTCCTAAGAGGTAATAATAAATGTATCATATTCATGTCCATAAAGGGACTAGCTGTCTGTGAGCTATTTGGCCTCATCTTCAAAAATGAAGTACCATAAAATTTCGAATAGGATCCCAGAGTTTTATTTGACCTAATAGACCATTGTGACAGGCATCTATGGGATATGGATAACCGTATGGGGTTATTTGTAGGGATGCTTGACATTGATTTTGTACTGATATCCGATACCGATATTAGCCGATACAGATACCGAAACATATGATCGTTTATAGGCTTACTGCCCACTGTTCCATGACTCCCTTGATACTTGAATGTTTTGAAGGACTAACCCGGTAGGCTAACTGGGGTGCGGTGCTTACTATCCCTTCGAGAGAAGATGCCAACTGAACATTTCTTTGACTGAGGTAAACTGAAAACAAATAGCCACACAAGAACAAAAATTCAACTCATTCCACTCATTGGGGCTTAGATCTGCCCTGCTCAAGAATTTATTTACTCTACAAACCCTGTGTTTATTCTGGTTGACCAACAGCAACACCCAAATTTTGTCTGCATTCGCTTTGAGAGGAAACAAGCTTTCCAATAGGGTATAAAATGACATACTTTAGTCATTTTAAACCATTTCAAAAACCGATACCGATCTTTACCGATATTGAATTTTAAAGCCAATATCGGCCGATAATATCAAGCTTCCCTAGTTATTTGTCTAAATATGTGTTTCTGCCCCAAGGGACAGGCATCTGGGACTGGGCTATTATTTGAAGTGTTACGGTAGGCCTGCAACCTTTCTGAGAGTCCACTAATCAGCATAATTCAACACAGCGTAAACTTTGACCTATTTTGATGCCATGACCTCTGCCATGCAGGACCCATGTGTTCCCAGTTCAAACCCAATCAACTTAGCACATATGTCAGGCAGGACCCATATATGTGTTCCCAGTTCAAACCCATGCCCACTTTGCCCATAAATGCACCATGCAGTACCCATAATATGTGTTCCCAGTTCAAACCCATGCCCACTTGGCCCATAACAATGCCATGCAGGACCCATTTATGTGTTCCCAGATCAAACCCATGCCCACTCGGCCCATAAATATGTCATGCAAGACCCATATATGTGTTCCCAGATCAAACCCATGCCCACTCGGCCCATAAATATGTCATGCAAGACCCATATATGTGTTCCCAGATCAAACACATGCCCATTTGGCCCATAAATAAACCATGCAGGACCCATATATGCGTTCCCAGTTCAAACCCATGCCCACTTGGCTCATAAAAATTCTATGCAGGACCCATATATGTGTTCCCAGTTCAAACCCATGCCCAATTGGCCCATGCCTGTCCCTTATGGGGCCCATGCAATCAGCTCATATGGGCTTCCTATGTGGGACTCATACTAAAAAACCTACATGGGACCCACTGATTTCACCCAGCCAAAGCCCATGCCCACATGGTAACCATGGAACCCGTACTTAACCCATCTGGGCCCCACATGTCATTGCTGGCTGGGATTCTTGATCTTTCAGCAAAATTACACCAGATGACTGAAGATAATTCTTCATGGTTCGGAAACTTGTTAGGTAAACCTTGGCTGTGGATCAAGGAAATAGCAATTCTGCTGTTGTTTTTTCTACTGCTGTACTATCTATGCATACACAGTATCAAATGTTTCATCCAACAAATGACCCACTCCCATCACGAGGAAAGGACCGTTCCAACCAGAAAAGACTATTACCCATAAAAACTACACGGACCCTAGCTGCATGTCTGTTTCTGTGTCGACATGCATTCGTTACTACAGACAATCAACACAGAGCAAGTAAATGTGCCTGTAACGATCACAAGTTACAAGAATGAAACTTTTAAGTGTCTAAATTGTATTTTTGTGAGAGTTATTAGAGCTCTCAAAGAGGGAACTGTGGGATTACAAATTTATAAAAAGTTATGTACATGGTAGGGGTGTGACGAAATCTCGCGAGACTAAAACGTGACAAGATTTCTCGTCGAGGTGAAAATTTGTCTCGTCGTGCTATCTGTAACGTTCGGGTGGACAGGAAGACAGGAGTTGCGGGTAACGGGTAACAAGCAGGTTTTAATAAACAGAGTGGTACACGAAACAGCGTGCATAACACAAACAAGAACCGACACTGAACAGGAAACGGGCAGGAACTTAAATACACAGATGATTAGGGTAAGGCAGGTGATGACAATAACTAATTACATGAAACCAGGTGATGACAATGACAGATAACATAGGACTAAACAAGACGGAACTAGACGTGTGTGACATTACGCCCCCCTTCGAAAAGGCGCGTCCTCGCGCCGTATAGTCCATAGTGGAGAGGTGAGGAGGGCGGAGGCTTCGGAGGAGGGCGTGGAGCTGGAGGAGGGCAGTCCCCTGGAGCGGCTGGGTCCCGACCCCGTGGTGGCGCTGACGGTGGGAGGAGCCAGGGAGGAGTCCAGGTTGCGGGGCGGGACGATTTCCTGGGGCCGATCGCTGGCAGCGGAACCATGGCGCAGGTAGAGGAACCCGGCGGAACTTTCCGGCCGACGGACCTGGGCGACACCGCCGGACCGGAAGTTCGGCGCCGAGCCGCAGGCTCACGGGACTGAGCAGGTGATGAGGCGTTGGCTGGCCGGGGCGAAGGTGGTGGGACCGAGGATGACTGGGAGGTACTGAGGAGGGAGGAGTCCGATAATGCCAGAGGGGTGACGGGCGGAGGCGTGGCCGAAGTCCCGGATGTCCGGCGCGGCAGCTGGGCGACGACCCCCGAATGCCGACCAGGAGGGACGAGGGAGCCCAGCTGAGCATCCGGACAGCCGGGCCGAGGAGCTGGTGAAGGAGGCGTGGGACCAGGCGCTGGTGACGGGCTGACGGGACGCGGTGGTGACGTGGGCCTGGAGGCCTGAAGGGGAGCCGGGAACTCCGCCTCAAGCTGGGCTGGTGGCAGGGAAGCCCGAGGTGCTGGAGCGGAGCCGCATGGAATGGGCGATGGGAGCAGAGCCGAGGAGCTAGCTGGCAGCAGGGGGACCGACGGATCCAGGGGACTGGTCGTAACCAGTGACGGAACCGGGGAGGCAGGCAGGGGGGCAGACGGAAGGCTTCCAGACGGAACCGGAAGGACAGGAGAAGGCTGAAGGGTGGGTATTTGGGTGGGGAAAGGATCCGTGGTCCACAGCTCTATGAGGCGGCAGGCTGTTTCTCGCTCTAGGCTGGGCTCACTCGCTCGTGGTTTTATCGGGGTCCCGAACTCGTCCAGCTCCGCTCCGATCTCGGAGCGCACCCCGGGCTGCCACGCTGAGGCGGAACGTTCGTCCCTCCGGCACATCCAGGCCCAGTAGCCCAGGTGCGGACGAGCCTCCGGGCTCATCAGAAAATCCAGAGCGGGTGAGTCCATATTTAATTCTTTTTCTCGCAATGAGAGGTCGGTTCTTCTGTAACGTTCGGGTGGACAGGAAGACAGGAGTTGCGGGTAACAAGCAGGTTTTAATAAACAGAGTGGTACACGAAACAGCGTGCATAACACAAACAAGAACCGACACTGAACAGGAAACGGGCAGGAACTTAAATACACAGATGATTAGGGTAAGGCAGGTGATGACAATAACTAATTACATGAAACCAGGTGATGACAATGACAGATAACATAGGACTAAACAAGACGGAACTAGACGTGTGTGACACTATCAGTGTGAGGGTGAAATTATTATTGAAGATGCCCCCGCCACTTTCAAATCGTTTGTGTGGAAACATTTTGGTTTTCCAGTAGAAATAGTAAACGGCGAAAGAATAACACACAAGACACAAACAATATGTAAACATTGTAAGAAAACTATGCCGTACACCTCGGCCAAGGTTGTACAGACTATTAGGGGCCGTTCACATATCGCGCGCATTTTCATTTGCGCAAAATGGAAGCGACGCGGTTGCGACGCGCATGCAGTGCGGGGCGCTCGTTTTTTCCTGGCGCGCATGTGCCGCGGCGAGATGAAAACATCCCGAACGCTTGCAAAAGTAGGAGGAAGCGACGCGGCCGCGCTTTACACGCTTTTTTAGGCGCGATATGTGAACGGCCCCTAAAGAGGCAGAAAGCATCGCTATTACTGCTAACGGTTGGACTTCTCGGTGTACGCAGAGCTATATAACAGTTACAGCCACACAATCAATAGTGACTGGGAAATGGTCAACTTTGTACTGCAGTTAAAGTGACACTTAAAGTGTTATTTGATTTTTTTATTTATATGTTTATTTTATTTATACTGTTTAATTTATGTTCAATCTGTAGAAAGAAGTTCAGTGAGATTTCTCATGTGAAATTATACAGGGCAGAAAACAATTGGTTGATTTTGTGGCAAAACATTTAGCAGTGTTTGCATGTTGTTTTACTGCAAATAATTCATTAAAATAGAAGTAAAATGACATGCATTACAAGTTGATTTCAAAATGCACCAACATTTGTGCATTTTATGATTTTCAGTTGAATAAAAGACTATTTTCCCTTCATACGTTTCATTATTGAGGATTTCTTAAAAATACTATAAAAATCTCGTCTCGTGAACCCAATCTTGTGTCTCGTCTCGTCTCGTGGGATAGGGGTCTCGTCACACCCCTAGTACATGGTGTTTTTTACATTTTGAGTTACAGTCTAAGGGGATTGAGTCAGGCAGCCGAGGTGTCTGAGACATTAACATTTGGTCTGTGGGTATCTTCCTGTTTATTTGGCATGATAAGCTTAAGGTACAGCTGTCCCTTTTGTCTCTATGATAATGTAAAGGTATGGGCAATACTGTCAGACTGATTTGATTAGCACCCCCTGCATTTGAATGACACTATTATGCTGATTAAATCAAGGCTGGGGAAATGCCAGGAACGGACATTTGTCTCCACCCATTGTCTCCACTTATATTGTATGTATCCCTGTTGAATGTATTTAAACTACAATGTACACTAGCTTAGAGAGACTTGGATGACTACAGCAACGCACGTTTTCTCAATAAAGAGCAACTTCTGCTTAAAAGATATCCCAAGATCTCCTGGTCTCTACTTCGACGAGGAAAAAGATTCCTACAATGGTAACATCAAATGAAACAAAACAATCTAAAAAAAATCTAAACCTCTGTTAATTCTCAATAAGAGCTTCTGTAGACGTCTGACAGAAATAAAGTCAGTCTGGTTAGTAATAAGTGAAGCTGGTAATGCTGTTTGTGGAGTTGTTTAATCAGATCTGGAGAGATTTAATGTATTTTATCTTCAGTTGATTTCTTCTAAGGCTGTGGCTGAAGTCAGTTGTAGTTCTTGTGTTACTGCTCGTCTCTTTTTTCTGTTCTTTTCTTTCCTTCAGTGATTCTGTTTGTTAACAGGCTTGTTAATGCTGAGATGACTCTATAACTATTATATAAGATTTTGTGGCTCAGATAAGGTCCAGTTGTTTTATTTCTTTGCTCTTGGCTGACATGTGGCATTTCTACGGCCTACTTGTGGCCCAGATCTGGCAAACAGGAGCGGTAAGCCGAAGTGCCATCATTCCACACCACATGTGGCCCAGATCATCATTCCGGATGAGCCAGATGTGAGCCGGATCTGGGCCGACACAAAGTTGCTATCTGGGTTTAGGCTTACATCAAGTGTTAGGAGCTTCTACACTATTCTTATTCAACTCTCATTTCCCTCTGATTTTAGGAATAAGTTGGGTCAGGTTTAGGGCTAGGGATAGAGGTTGTACTTTAAACTGAAGTCGAACTGTCCAGTCTGTAGGTTTATACAGTATAAGCCTACAGAGAAATCTCTTTTGTCAAGCCCTCTATAAAGCAGCCTTGACCTATACTGGTTTCCGTTTTTTTTTGTTTTTTGAGGTTAGTACTATTTTGATGTTGGTCTACAGCTGGTGGATAAAAAGCAACTCTATTCGGAAAGCTTATGTGTTCAAATCTAAAACATAAATTAATTTGATGTTACTGGTTAAGAACTTTGACAGTTAATGGTTAAAGGAATAGTTCACCCAAAATCATTGAAAATCTTAATTTTCCAGCTCATCTAAACATCTCAAGTATCATCTCTTACCTGTTTATACATTGGGATCCTACTATATCTGCAAATAACCTGTTTCAGATTTACGCAGTTCTGGTCAGCACTAGACTGAGCACAAACAGTAAATGAGGTTTTTATTTCCAGTTAGTAATTTTAGTGCTTCAACTTAAACTTATTTGAGTCAGTTCAGTTGCCAAGACAATGTTTCTATTTTTTGTCTAGTTTTTCATTTAATATTTATATCTTATTTCAGCTCTATTTCAATTAATAAAAACTTTTAGTTCTACTTAGTAATTTTTGTTCATTTTCAGAACATTTTCGTTCACTGTTCCCTGCTGGTGGAATGATCTCCCTACCTTCAACAGGAATACAGAATCCCTGACAATATTCAAAAGACAGCTGAAAACTCATCTCTTTCGTGAGCACTTAGCCCCATCCTAAAAAAAAAAAAAAAAAAAAAAAAATCCTATCCTTTCTTTTCCCTCCCTATTCTAGCTTATGTTACTCTGGCAATGTATGAAACTTGTATTGTGAGCACTTCCTGTGTCTATCTGCCTCTTCATGAAGAATCGCTTGTTTGTTTTCCTCACTTGTAAGTCGCTTTGGATAAAAGCGCCTGCCAAATGAATAAAAGTAAATGTAAAGTGATTTATATTTTTTGCCGATTGTCACCGTTGTTGAGATTCATACGCTGATTCTTGATGTGTGTGTGTGTGTGTGACTAATTGATGTATATATGTATTGAAATATTACTCCAAATATATCTTGATGCGTGTAGAGAGATAGGATATGAGATGGGAGTGTTTCTTGTAAATTTTGTTGTTCATACATCAATTATAATCTATGAGTGCAACTCATGGCCATAAGAGGGCGCTGCTGTTCCATACAGTCGTGCTCTTTTTCTCATGCCTCGTGCTTTTGCTTAATGAGTCAGTCAAGTTCTTCCTCAAAAGTCTGTATGATTGCTTTCACTGGGATCGCCAAATCCGTTAATGAGAAGGAGGTTTCCACTTTTGGCCATTCCAGACACGACTGCTGCATCAAACAACCAACTGAGTAACTTATACATTTTTGTTGTTTTCTGACAAAATATTGGGAAAAAACAGAACATAAAAATGTATAAAACAATCTATTAACAAGAACAGGTCAATCAAACAACAAGCAAGTAAACGATTGTCCATGACAAATTAATTTAACATTAAAACAAAGAATGCTGGGAAACATCACTCCTGCCTTGTATTTTTCTGAAGCCAATTTAAAGCTACTTGCTGTTCCTGTTTTTATATAGATCTGTTTAAAAATAATTTATTCAAATGCCAAATCACTGGGCCATATTTCCTCAAAACCATCAGGCTAAGAAAAAAAAAAGTCATCAGAATAATATTTGATAAAAAAAAAAATCTGTGCTTGAAATGCACAATAATCTAAAAGTTGGCATAAAAAATTTCTCATAAGCTTTCTTTTAATTACAGACAGCAAGCTATGACATGCTCCTCTTGAACACACAAAAACTATGAGAGTATAGAGTTCCTGTAAAAGGGGTGGCTCATCTTACCCCACCCTACCTACAGTACATACAGTGCATACTAATTTCTTTGTTAGGAACCTTCCTTCCATCTCTAAACTGAAGGGAAGCTGTGGTGTTACACAGCTGTCAATGTTCGAGAAGTACACGTTTCCATATTCTTCTCATGTTCCCCAATTGTTTGCTAATGCACTAATGCTCTCACGCCACACATCATGTTCTCACGAAGTGAAAAATACATCTCAGAGCAAAGAGGACACTGACAACGCGTCGACCGACATATTAGTTCCATATTTAATATATCATCATTTTTTAATTTAATTTTTTGCAATTCAATTATCCCACACCTCAGGCACCCGCTAATTTTGGGGACAAATTGGACAGGTTTTAAGCGATTGTCGCTCAGGTAGGAGAAGCTGAACCGGGACCCATGAGAACTGTGTCAGGGGAACGGAGCGAGCTAGAAAGAGGAACGCTCTCAGATCGCGATGATTTTCCCTTGGCGCAGTCTCAGGATGAGACGCTTAAACACGCCGTTGAACAGGTCCGTTCTATCAACCGGCAGCTTCTCCAGCCGGCTCGACCGCTCTCGTACCCATATTTTGCCATTTTAAAAGACCGGTTGTATTGAGTGACCCAAGACACTCAGTCAAAAAAAGATACAAACCAGTTGTTGGTTCTGAAGAGCCGTTGGGAAATGCTTTTCCAGGCGGCTCACTGTAATCCTATGGCCTGACATTTGGGACAGACGGCAACACTGAATCGTTTAATGACCCGATTTTTCTGGCCAGGCATTCACAAGAATGTGCGCAGGTGGTTTGCGTCTTGTTGGGAATGTCAGTTGGTGAACCCACCGGCCACTTCAAAAGCATAATCCTAGTGGATTATGCAACCCGATACCCCGAGGCAGTGGCGCTCCGCAGCATTTCAGCGAAAAGTGTAGCGGACGCTTTGTTTTGTTTGATCTTCTGGGTGGGAATCCCGAAAGAGATTCTCACCGATCAAGGCACGGCGTTTATGTCACAAACTCTTCGCGAACTGTACAAATTATTGGGCATTAAATCGATTCGAACCAGCGTCTATCACCCACGTTAAAAACCATGATTCGAAAGTTCGTTCACAAAGACGCCAAAAATTGGGATAAATGGCTCGAACCCCTCTTGTTTGCTGTGTGCGAGGTCCCGCAAGCCTCCACAGGGTTTTCCCCTTTTGAGCTTCTCTACGGGCGTCAGCCCCACGGGGTGTTGCACCTCCTGAGAGAGGCTCGGGAGGACGGACCTTCGGATGCTAAAAATGAAATTCAATATGTGCTGGACCTGAGAACAAAACTCCACACTCTGGGGCGACTATCTATGGAGAATTTGTTACAGGCCCAGGACAAACAAAGCCGGCTGCACAACAGGGGGACCAGCCTGCGCAAATTTGCACAGGGAGATAAAGTGCTTGTATTACTCCCAACATCTAGTTCTAAATTACTCGCGAAGTGGCAAGGACCTTTTGAGGTCACACGACGAGTTGGGGATCTCAATTATGAGGTGGTGCGAACGGACAGGGGTGGAACACATCAAATTTACCACCTCAATCTCCTGAAAAAATGGAGCGAGGCTACATCAGTGATGCTGGGGACGGCAGTGAGTGGAGAGGAGGATCTTGGGCCGGAGGTGAACAACACAGGTCAATCTCTTGCCCTGGCCCCAGGGGGAGACCACCTCTCGCCGTCCCAGCTCACCGATGTAGCCAAGTTGCAAGCGGAATTTGCTGATGTGTTCTCACCCCTGCCAGGTCGGACAAACCTCATTCAGCACCACATTGAGACCGAGCCGGGTGTAGTGGTGCGCAGTCGGCCGTATCGGTTACCTGAACACAAAAAGTAGTTCAGTAGTTCAGTCTGAATTAGAGGCAATGCTAGAGATGGGAGTAATAGAAGAATCCAGCAGTGATTGGGCGAGCCCGATAGTTTTGGTGCCTAAAACGGACGGCTCTGTTAGATTTTGTGTGGATTATCGCAAGGTGAACGCTGTGTCGAAATTCAACGCATATCCAATGCCGCGGGTTGACGAATTGCTTGATCGGCTAGGTTCGGCTCGATTTTATTCGACACTGAATTTGACAAAAGGATATTGGCAGATCCCCTTATCTCCTTTGTCTATAGAGAAAACAGCTTTTATGACGCCGTTTGGATTACACCAATTTGTAACGCTTCCTTTCGTGCTGTTCAGGGCTCCGGCCACTTTTCAGCGTCTCATGGACAGAATACTCCTGCCGCACGCGGCATTTGCTGCTGCCTATTTAGATGATATCATTATCTATAGTAACGAATGGCAGCGGCATATGCAGCATCTGCGGGCTGTCACCGCATGAAGGATACCAATGCCCGGATCACTCGTTGGTATCTGGCACTACAGCCTTTTAAATTCAAGGTGGTCCACAGGCCGGGGGTACGGATGGCTGTAGCCGACTTTGTCTCCAGGAATGGGGAGTGGGGCTGCAGGCCAGAGGGCTCCCCGGCCTGAGTCGGGCGGTGGGGGTATGTGGCGAGGGGGGCGTGGTTCAGCGAAGGCTGCAGCGGGAGAGAGAGACGGGAGAGGAGCGGTTAGTAAGTGGCTCAAGTGATAATAACTAACACCTGTGTATCCTTGCAGTAATTGGCGTGAGGAGACGGTTTAAAAGGCCACTCGAGTGAGAGAGAGATGGACTAGGAGCTCGGAGGCAGATTGTGGAAACGAGGAAGCGTCAATGGAGACTGAATTGCTACTTATTGAAACCGTGTATTTAGAACCCTGCGGGGTAGTTTTTGTTTGTTTTATTTTGAAGCCTCAATAAAGCCGAGTCCCAGTCACGCCGACCCTGTCTTCTTCCTTTCTTTTTTATTGAACCTTATCACAATGTACTTGCAACTTCCTTTTTCTTTTTGAAACTTGTCCAAATGTCTCGGCAGTCATTTAAATAAAGTTTAAACCCGTATTTAGCATCATTTATCAGCAGGTGGCAGCAGATAGTCTTCTCTAGGCCTATTTGCATTTGTTTATTGCACAATCAAACACGCAGTGGAACACACTGCAGTTATTTATTTTATTTGTATGTAAAAAAGAAGGCTTGTAAAAACTCTACATTATCAATGTAATTAAAATGGAAAAGCAAAAACTACAAGTTGAACAACTGAAGAAAAATAGGCTTCATATAGGTAACATAAATCTATGTGTAAACTGAAGTGTGTGTGATTTTCTTTCTGCTTCAGAACTCAGATATATTTTAAAGAATGTTTGGATCCAAACAACATTCAACCCCGTTGGCTTTCATTTTATGGACACACACACTCACACATGCACGCACCTGCATTTCTTTCATTGTATTAGTAAAGACATTGCATGGACTTCTATTGATTTTATATCAGGTTAATGATATTTTCTATTGCCTAACCCAACCCTACAGTAAACCTACCCATCATAGAAACGCGTGCAAAACACGAGACTTAAATAAAAACATGTTTTCGTTGATTTATAAGCTTTTTTTTAACACATTTGAACCCTACAAATATAGTCAACCTTGTACTCTCATGAAGATCCTCCCCTTTTGAGAAGATATAAAATGGACACTGAAACAGACACGTTACTTCATTCTTCTCCTGATCAAAGATGGATCTGCAGATCTCAGTTTTTCTTCTCTTCATTCTTTTCACTGCAGGTACAAAGACAAATAATGTTTGTGATGTTTTTGAGTACAATTACAGATCATTAGATGTTCTCTCTGACTGTCTCTGTTTTATTTCTACAGGACACTCTCTCAGATGTCATGACTGTGGTCTGATGGGTTTGTTTTGTACGGTAAAAACATGTCCCAGTGGATCTTCTTGCAAGAGTTTGACAACTGAGGGAAAAGTTGGTAAGTCCAATATTATGGAGCTCTGCACATGACATGCAGAAAAAAAGTAAATTGTGCGCATACTTAACTTACTTGTTTCCTCAATTTATAAATCATGTGTACGATTTAATTTTTTCCTGCGTGTCATATGAGGGGCTCCGTACAATGTGATTTAAATGTACTGTTTTGACTGATGGAGATGCTGCTATAATTTACTGGAGCTGCAGCAGAACTACTACTCGTTTTTCTGGTGGAATTTACAATTTCAATCACAGAATATTCTACATATATTGTTCTGATATTTAATTTGTTTTCTCTAATATTGTTGCTTTTTTATTTAAAAATAGCTTGAAATTAGAAAAATTCTAAATTTTGCCATATTTATAAATACATTTTCCATCAAAATAATGTGCAGTTGAACTGGTCTTTCCTGTATCATTCATCACAGGTGAAGTGAAGAGTGTAGATTGTGCTGCTGACTGTCAAAGTTGGTCCGTGAACTTAGGTGTTTTAAGGATGACTTCTTCCTGCTGTGACACAGATCTGTGCAACGCCAAAGATGCTCCAGGTATTGAACTTCAATGATCATGAGCAAATGACTATCTTCTTTAAAGTCAACACTCATTTTACTTCCAAATGACATTCAAAAAGGAAATAAAGTGGATTGTTGTTTCATTAGATATTTTGTACAGAAAATAAAATAAAAGAATAATTGTTTCCCCTCTGTACAGATCCCTCTAACAAACCCAATGGAAAGACATGTTACTCCTGTGATGATCAGAACTGCACAAACACATTGAGCTGTTTAGGGACTGAAGACCGCTGCGCTAAAGCAACAGGTGAGAATCTGGAAAAGGAAGAAGATTAAAGTCATTATCAGTTAAACTGTCTTGGGTTTTAAACATTTGACACAGATAACATTTAGCAATGTCCAGCTCAGGCTAAAATTTGTTCTCTTTCTTTTCATCAGTGAATTTTGGAAGCCAGTCAGTTGTAAAAGGCTGTGCCTCTAAATCGGCTTGTGATGTCACAGTATCAATTCCTAAAGTTGGGAGCGTCTCATGTTGTGAGGGGAACCTGTGTAATGGTGATCAGAACGACATCCCGAGCCCCACATTTAACAGTGTTCAGAGTGTCTCCCAGAGCTTCCTGTTCCTCTGCTGTTCTCTGCTCTCCTACTTCCTGCTGCACTGAATCCAGCAGCTCTTCACATCCTACAATCAGACATGAAGTACTGAATAAAGAGCTTGTGTTTTCTCTGTACTATAATTGCTGTCCTGGTGGGATTTTTTTCCTGTAAAATTCTGATGTGATATTTTCTGAAATAAAATAATACATCTCCTTGTTCCTGGGGTCATATTTAATAAAGCTGTAAAGAAGTTTGAAAAAACATACCGCAATAATAAAAATATTTTATTTCTAATTAGTTAATAAAATGAAAATGAAGTCATCATTTACTGGTGTTGTTCTAATACAGTATGCCGTTCTTTCTTTTTTGGTTCATAAAAGGAGGAATTTCCAATTGCATTACGCAGTTAAAAAGCAACTACATCACAGGATGATCCCATGCAGCACGTGTCGTATATTCCAATTGTTCTGATATGATAGGGTTTGGTGAAAAAACACTATATCGTGTACATGAACTGACCGTTCACAAAGACCCATAGTTACTGTTGCTATGCCCGACAAGCCATGCGCTCTCACGCCACACATCATGTTCTCACGAGGTGAAAAATACATTGTGGAGCATGAAGAGGACACTGACAACATATGAAACACTTTCATATTAAAAATACTGTAATTTTTTAAAGAAGTTTAAACAATAAATAGCGTATAGTGTCTCTTTAATGTGTGGTGACAGATCGCTGTAGCTCCTCGTGAATCATCTCTTCATACTAGTTCATTTATAGCATCAAATAAACATGAATGAACATCAGAAGGAATGTTGTTTCAAGCGTGGAAAGACGTGAGTGCACACAATTTTTCAAGTTCAAGTTCACCAACGTTAATCTACTAACTCCCCTGACCGCTTTGTCAGACAAAATGGTGGATTCAGGGTTATGATTGGTCAGATCGCCTGTCAATCAAACTGTTTGCGAAGGGTCAGGTCAAAAGACTTGAAAGACTTTATCCGATTTGAGTTTACAGTTTATGTCAAATTTAGGCTTACAACCAGGGTTAGGTACTACATCAGTGTTATTCACTTATTATTTCTCTCTGATTTTTAGGGAATGTTGCCGTACATGCCGTTGTATAGTTCTGAACTATATTAAATATAGTTCAATATTGTATAAAATACTGAACTGTTCAGCAAGAGAAGACCTGCATTAAAGCAACAGGTGGTGGAAAAGGAAGAAAATTAGAGTCCTGATTTCTGTCATGTTTGAGCATTTGATACCGCTCACATATACCAATGGCCAGCTTACAGACGGACTCAACCTGTGTTTCCTTTCTTTTTTATCAGAGGCTTGGAGAGTCTTTGGTTGTAAAAGGCTGTGTCTCTAAATCTATTTAAATCTAAAGATATCTGATATACTGCAATAAAAGTTATCATAAAAGAAATTGTATATTGAAACATTATTCTGCACTTGCAACATCCTTTTTTTCTCCCTTTGGAACTGTTCCAAAATGTTGTAACAGTTATTTCAATAAAGTGTCAAACTGCATTTAGCATCATTCATCAGCAGGGGGCAGCAGATAATATTTTGTTCCAAAATAACACTCTTGCATTCAGCTCAATGTATTTTTTTTTTTTTAGAACTGTGCTGTGTTTGTGTTGTCATTATTAATAATGTAATAACTCATATTTTTATGTAAAAAAATGGTGGTTTTAAAAGTGCATTTAAAATGAACTTGAAGTTACAATAGTCTTTTCTTCATTATTGTGACGTATATCCGAGTGAAACATCTGCTGAAAAAACATGATTGGGGAATTGATTGGATGGTTGTGGATTGCTATTGGTGGATCTAAAGTGAGTGACAGGTTGTCCCGCCCTCGCAGAAGAAAAGTGAAAAGGGAAGTTGTTTTGACTAAAGATTATGAGTGCACATTAATTTATTATTATTATTATTATTATTATTATTTGAATAATGATGCGCACAGATAAATAATTCATTAAAAAAATTCTGCAATATTCCATGAAATAAGAATGGTCCATTTTGATTTCATGGCGACAACTACTGTAAGTGTTGAATGTGGAGCTTTATAAAACTCAGTATCTTCAATACTTGAAACAGTGCTGGAAGTATTTTTCACCATGTCTGTTCTAGACATGCAGACACAGGATGTGCAATGAAACCTCTACAAATGATCAGCAGAACAATCAGTTAATGAGCAAACAGAGTGTACTTCTGCTTCTGCGGTCTGTCTTGTTACTGTTTTTGAACTACAAATGCACCAAATTCTTAGGATGCATGAAAGTGTCCTTGTGAAAAACAAGTGTACTTAAGTGAATTCAATGTGCACTTAGTTTACTTCAAATCAGCTGTAGGCAGATAATAATATTAATGAAATAAAAGGCAACTTATTAAAGAGAATAAACCTTCATGACTGTTTCTTAACACACTTAAACTTTTGTACGGTGGCCGAGAGAGCTCAAAGCGCTGCAAATAAGAAAACACATGCAAATAAAAAAAAAAGCACATGCAAATAAAAAAAACACATGCAAATAAAAAAAAAAACGTGATCATCAGTTTGACAACACATGTGCTGCAAATCCTCACAACACATGCAAACTCAAAAACGCACTGCATATGCAAAAACGCGCTACATTTACAAAAAGCGCTGCAAAGAGCACAAACCACAACGGAAATGTTTCAAGGGGGACCCCAAAAAGTGACGGACCCTACCAGGACCTGCGTCCAAAACCAGTTCAACTCACTCTTCACTTATTCACTAATCCCTATTGTTAGATTTTGCTGTATTTGGCTGAGCAGTCTTTTTGGGTGGCTCGCCAATGTATTAGATTTCTCTAATACATAAAATGAGTAAGCTTGACCAGAGTTCTTGTGGGGAGAAGAGTTTATTGAAGGCAGTAGTGTAGCACAGTTCTTCAGCAGCGATGTCAGCGCGTCAGCCTTCAAAATAACTTAACCCAAAATTCTGTCTGTGGGACAGAACTTTATACATGAAGAATACAAACAATACAAGCATGTTAGGACCTCCTACAGGAGATTGGTCAACCCTGCAGTTTACCCGGAGGGAGTTGTTTCTTTGTTATTCAGTTTCTATAGGCCATTTGGTTCACACCTTTACAGACTGTTGATTGCATTAAAGACAGGATGTTGATTGTCTGACTAAAGACAACTGGAATACACAAGACAACTGGAATGCACAATCTTTCAATCCCTCCTCTGATCATTTTTGATCATAAAACAAACTCTCATAAATCATGTACACAGCATGCTGCATACAGGTTCCATTACTTAAGATAATGACAGAATAATTGTTCATGATGAAGTCTGCATTCTCTTGAATGCTTGAGTCCTTTCTTATTTTGACATTGTGATCCTGAGGAAGTGGTGGACAGTGTTGTGTTCTGTGGATGTTCAGGCATGTTCAGCTAGGTGGCCAGTGCAGTGCGGTCTAGGCATTGGACATCTTTGGTCATCCTCTGGAACGCTGGAACACCTGCAATCACACAAAAGAGAAAAGGGAAACGTATCTTGCCAAGGAAAAGATTTTAAGAATTCCTAACTGCTCCTTAAACTATCCCTGTTTAACATTGGCAGGACACTACTGTGTTTATCAGTGGCTGTATGTTTATGTCTTCGTCCTCAGGCGACAAGCTAGAGCCTAAAAACCCTAGTCCCGCCATATCTGGACTCTGATAAACACTACTGCCATCTATCCCTCGTCTCTAGGCAGAAGTTTCAAATCCCACTTTTCTTTACTTTGCACCTTAACTGCTCCATCAGCTACAAAGTGATTCTGGAGTAGGCTTTTCCACCTGGATTCTCGTTGTGGTTTTTGAATCATTACCATACCATGGCCTCCCTTTGGAGGTGTCAAATCTTTATTTTTGACATTGTGTACTGCCAGGCTGAGTCTTTCATCAGTTTGGACAAGGCTGTCAGATGTTAGATTTTCATTGGACATGGGCCGGCCTGTGACATGTTCAAAGAAGCATAGTCCTGTTTTCATGTGGTCATTCTCACTACATTGATTGTCTTCATGCAGTTCAACTCCATTTTCCATCAGTGATGTTACTTCTTTGTGCACTTCATTTTGCATCTGTTTACCGTCTAGCTGTCTGTTTTGCTCAAGTTGTCTTAATGCCGCTGTATGTGCACCTCTCTCCTTTACGGCTTCTTTAGCAGCACCATCTACTAGTGCATCATCTTTGTCTTCAGTTATTGAGACTTCTGTGTATGCTTTCACCTTTTGGATGGCGTCTTCATTTGTCGTTTCTGCATACACATGGAGTACATCAATTGTTGGATGAGATGTCACTAGTTGGTGCTGCAGAGAGAGGCTCTTCAGTTTTCCTGCGGCTCAAAAACTTTTAGCAGAGTCCGTTTTTGCTTTTCTGTCAACTGTTGAAACCTCTTCAATAGGTTGTCCTCATCATCACTTGGATATGTTAAAATCAACTTGCAATCACGAACCCAGTGTCCTTCTTCATTGCAGTACCGGCATCTTCCTTGACTTTTTGGTTTTGGGTATCTCACATATTCACCTTCTTCATACCCTGTTGTTCTGTTGTGGTATGACAAGGTTTTGGTGTGCAATGCTCTGAGATTGACTTCCTGTGTTCTTTCAATCTTTGCTGACCATTCAACAATCTGCATGAAAGCTGTTCCAATGCTGTCCCAGTCATCATACCTGATTTTAAGGGATTTAGAAATCTCAGGTTTCAGTCCATTTACAAATGCGGTTTTAAGAGGCATTCCAGTATCTTTACTGAAATCTTCATTGTTGTTCACACCGGCATATTCCGACCAAATTTGTATGAAGCGTTCTTCATACTCGGCAACACTTTCTCCCGTCTTCTGCATGCATGAGGTAATTTTAGCCCAATTAACCTCTGCAGGTTTCAGTTCAAACAAGAATGTTCGTACAGCTTCCCATCCAGCTTCAATATTCGCTTGAGACTCACCAGTCCTTCTTTCAACACTTTCTGTTAGTCTCTTTTGGTCATTGTCCCTTAAGTTCACATTAACAATCATCACTCCGTCTAGTGGATGTAAATTGTATATTTTCTGCAAACGCTGAAGAAATTGCCAAGCTTTCTGTGGTTGTTTGTACACATCTGGCAAATCTTTTGACCATTTGTCAACTTGCTCTGGAGTAGCTGGCTGGTACGTTTTGTGTGGAACATATTTCTTTACCACTTTTGTTACAGTGCGGGTTCGTCTTTCACCATTTTCCTCATACTCCTCCTCATTGTCAATTTCAAGTTCAGTCCTTCTGTTTTTGACAACTATTGGAGCAAGTCTAACATTGACATCAGTGTCAGAGTTCTCTGTTGAACCGTTGTCACTTTCTCCAAACAGATAAAAGTTTTGTTGATCCTCATTCTTTTGGAGATCACTGCTCTTTTGTCCAGAACAGTCTTTTGATTCCAGTCGTTTGGAAAGCAAATTTAACAACTTAACCTTCTCATTTAGTAGTCTTTCTTTGTCCTTCTTTTCGTCCTGCAATTGTTCAGCCAGTGCTCGAACCTTTGCTTTCTCTGCTTTGTTTTCACGTCGTAATTTGTCAGTCTCACACTTCTGTAGATGCTGTTGAATTTGTTTGACCAAAATTACAGACAAACCATCTCTGTTGGTGTTTGCTCTTAACCGCTGCATCTTTCCATAAGCCCTTTTAATGTCCGGCAAGGCCCATTGTCCATTCTCTGAGTGCCTGATGTTGTACTTCTGGCAGATGTCACCTTGACACTTCCTTAGTCCAAGCCTTTTGTCCAAATATTCATTCAGATTTTCCATCATCTGATCTATAGTAACATTTGGAGGTTCTGTTCCATGTCTTTCTGTTGTTGGCCTCAATGCAGGACAGTTACCATTGTTTCGTGGAGACTCAGCCATGGCAAGTACAGAAGATGTGCCCTCAGAGGTGTGAAACAGAACAAAAGGTGTTAGAGCCGTTAAAGGTGCTTATTCAGATTTGAATTCGCAGCAATGTTTTAGACTGACCATTTCAAATACACAGACAAATCAAACATGTTTCCAAAATACAAAATTGTGTATTACAGACTCAACTTGTATTCCTAACAGTTTTCCAACAATCCAACGTCAAATAACAGTTTAATCTTTTTACTTTGGTAGCTTAGTTTTCAATACTACATTTAAGACACAACATTAATTTTCAGGCTACTATTCCTTGTTCATCTGAAAACTTCTGACCTAAAAGACTTTCAATTCTTTGTAAGTCCTAGCTCACAAGGCTGAATTTGTTTCCAATTTTGATCACAATTTACTCTGGATCTTTCCGTATATTTCATCGGAAGGCAAACAAACTTAGAATTCCATGGCTTTATGCCATCATTTTCTAACCTGGTTAGAGCATTTATTTCAAAATTACAATAGTGGCTACTGAATTAGCACCCAGTCAAGAATATCCAATTCTTGCAGCAACATCAGTCCCAAACTATTTGTGGTTCCTAAATTTTGTAATGGCAACTGAATCAGCACCCAGTCAAGAAATTATAATTCTTGCAGCAACATCAGTCCCAAGACAATCTATGGTTTCTGCAGTCTCTGGACGAATGGACCAAACTGTTTCTTTAACAATTTCTACAGACACAAAGAGAAAGGACCAAGCCTCTGCTTCTACAATCTCTTAATGAACGGACCAAATTGTGTCTCAAACAATTCCTACAAACTCCAGAAAAAGGACCAAACCATGTTCTATATATCTGTGGCTCCTACAATCTCATGAGAACGGACCAAACCTTTTCCTCAAATGATTCCTACAGACTCAAGAGAACAGGGCCAAGCTATAAACCTTATATCTATAGCTCCTACAGTCTCAGGAGAATGAACTAAAACATTTAAAAGGTTCCTACAGACTCACGAAAAAGGCCCAAGCCTAAAATTCTCAACAGTACTACACTATATCCGACAAAATTCTACTGGTCTACTTAATATTTTTTTTTGAAGTAGGTTCTTTAAGAGAGCTGATAAGTGTCACTCACCAAATTAGGATCTTTGAGACAGGATCCAGTTGATTCAAATAAATTGTATCCCCAGATGCGATCTGTTGATCTTCAACATAAAAACTGTAGAATCTCCAAGGCTCTTCTGTTCACTTCTTGTTGCAATTGGTGAGTTCTCTCCTTGTCAGTCTCTCCTGGCTGGCACGCCAAATTGTTAGATTTTGCTGTATTTGGCTGAGCAGTCTTTTTGGGTGGCTCGCCAATGTATTAGATTTCTCTAATACATAAAATGAGTAAGCTTGACCAGAGTTCTTGTGGGGAGAAGAGTTTATTGAAGGCAGTAGTGTAGCACAGTTCTTCAGCAGCGATGTCAGCGCGTCAGCCTTCAAAATAACTTAACCCAAAATTCTGTCTGTGGGACAGAACTTTATACATGAAGAATACAAACAATACAAGCATGTTAGGACCTCCTACAGGAGATTGGTCAACCCTGCAGTTTACCCGGAGGGAGTTGTTTCTTTGTTATTCAGTTTCTATAGGCCATTTGGTTCACACCTTTACAGACTGTTGATTGCATTAAAGACAGGATGTTGATTGTCTGACTAAAGACAACTGGAATACACAAGACAACTGGAATGCACAATCTTTCACTATATAGTGTACGGCATTTGAGTGCACAATGTATTCACAATCCTTAAATACTATAAAAATTCATTCATTCATTCATTCATTCATTTTCTACCGCTTATCCGGGGCCGTGTCGCGGGGAAGCAGTCTAAGCAGAGATTCCCAGACTTCCCTCTCCCCAGACACTTCCTCCAGCTCTTCCGGGGGGACACCGAGGCGTTCCCAGGCCAGCCGAGAGACATAGTCTCTCCAGTGCGTCCTAGGTCTTCCCCGGGGCCTTCTCCCGGTGGGACATGCCCGGAACACCTCCCTAGGGAGGCGTCCAGGAGGCATCCGAAACAGATGCCCGAGCCACCTCAGCTGACTCCTCTCGATGTGAAGGAGCAACGGATCTACTTTGAGCTCCTCCCGAGTGACCGAGCTCCTCACCCTATCTCTAAGGGATCGCCCTGCCACCCTGCGGAGGAAGCTCATTTCGGCCGCCTGTATCCGGGATCTCATTCTTTCGGTCATGACCCAAAGCTCATGACCATAGGTGAGAGTAGGAACGTAGATTGACCGGTAAATCGAGAACTTCTCCTAGCAGCTCAACTCCTTCTTCACCACAACAGACCTGTTACGTCATTACTGCAGAAGCTGCACCGATCCGTCTGTCAACCTCACGCTCCTTCCTTCCCTCACTCGTGAACAAAACCCCAAGATACTTGAACTCCTCCACTTGAGGCAGGAGCTCTCCACCAACCTAAAGAGGACAAGAGAGACCTGAGAGTACTATAAAAACTGCAAACAAAAATAAACAACTGTACATTATTTCATGTATTTATTATTTTGAATAAAGTGTTTTTCAGTTTGCTAGAAGCTCACGTTCACAGATGACGTGGTCATCGAGCCGTTACGATTACGTCACATTAGTATGCTACAGACGAATATTTTTAAATCATCCACTAAATTATCATCTCTTAAAGTTTAATGAGTTAACAAGAATGCCACATATTAAAACACTTTTCTGTTAGTGAAACACATTACATGGAGTTAATGCCTACATAATATATTTTAATATTTTTTAGTTTGTGCTGTTGTCAAGTAGGGTCCGTCACTTTTTGGGGTCCCCCTTGAAACATTTCCGTTGTGTTTTGCGCTTTTTGCTGCACGTTTTTGTATATGCAGCGCGTTTTTGTGTTTGCATGTGTTGTGAGGGTTTGCAGCACATGTGTTGTCAAACTGATGATCACAGTTTTTTTTTTATTTGCATGTGTTTTCTTATTTGCAGCGCGTTGAGCTCTCTCGGCCACCGTACTTTTGCCATGCTTTAAAGCACTTATTTTGATGTAACCTACTTACAAATGTACAAAAGCACATGTAGAATACTTGTGTTTGTACTAGCTCGTACGACAGCAAAAATTGCACTCATCGAACACGCCCATCTTAACACCACACCCTAACCCAGTGTTTCCCAACCCAGCTCCAGGAGGCACACCAACACTACACATTTAGCAACTCTTTCTAATCAAACACACCTGAATCAACTCATCAGCAGAAACTCCAAGATAGAAAATAAAGGGGTCAGATGAGGGAGACATCCAAAATGTGGACTGTTGGTGTGCCTCCAGGAACAGGGTTGGGAAACACTGCCATAACCTAATCCTAAATTTAGTAAATAATCCGAAAACCTAGAAATAATCTGGTGGTGGTCAGAATTCGGACATAATCTTTTGAGAAAAACTTGATTTTCTCAACTTTTTGTTCAAAATTTATGAAACGCCAGTTAGTGTTGATAAAGAATGCAAGATGCAACCATAAAATGTTTTTGTTGTTTAAAAGCAGAAGCTCTTCTTTCTTTTGATATATTGTATGCTCAGATATTAATACAAGAAAATATTACAAATATGGGACATAAGAATGATCAAAAATGCTGGCACTGGCAACTTGAAGAAAAAAAAAACTGTTGGGGAAATAGTTAAAGGGTTATTTCTGTGTTGATCTACACCCATAAAACTTTTCAGAACACAAATGAAGATTTTTTGATGAAATTCGAGAGGTAAATGACTCGTTGTTACATCCCTAGTTAGTTAGATGTTATTTATCTAGGAATATTAGTCATAACAAAAATGGTTGCTTGAGTGTGTCATGACAGCAACGGGATGGCAGAAGAAAAGGGACAGACAAAAAGCCAGCAAAGTTCAAAGTTTTAATTTCGTTAATTATGACAGAGTGAAGTAATAAAGTAATGAATTAATATTTACAATATGTAAAAGGTAATAAGCAAAATCAACAGACAATCTGGGAGAGAGGAAGGAGTGAGAGAGTGGTGCTAAAATCAAACAACTGAATATAATCAAAAACCCTCTAACTAAACTTAAAGAAAACTAACCTAACTAACATCAAAAGATGTAGAAAGAAACATCTTCAGCGTACAAGACGCTATAACTAAACATACGTAACTCTTAACACAAGTGTGTCTAATACAGACCATAAACTACGTGTTAACGACTCACACCCTCTCCCGCCAGGCTTGAACCGGGACATGAGGTGAAGATTTCAACGGTCATAAACACTTAGCGTTTCGATTCAAGCATGTATCAGTCTTACGAGCACGACCGAAAAACAAACAAAGAGAACTGATCCAGCCGCCAGATAATAAAAGCGGTGAAACCCCAAAGTCAGTTCATACCATTTCTAAGATTTTCATCAGCAACAACTGATCTACAAGAATGTCACTTTCCTACATAACATTGAACGCTTTAAAAATCAAGATGTTCTAAGTCACCCAAGCACACATTTGGTAGACATGCTATGAAAACGTAACTATTGCTTCTAAACAAAATCTGATTTAAAAAGTGAGTGTCAGATTTGATCTGAGTTTGCGTGTAAGAAAACTGGTTTCTCAATTACAGTACATTACATCTGAATGTCAGTCATACCTCAGCATTCTTTATGAAGAACTCTTACAGTAAAGATTTAACAAACATATAATTAAATTAACCTCAACCAAACTAAACGAGTTTATGAACAATTTAATGTATTGAATGGAGAATCACATGACATGAGGGTGAGAAAATTAGAGCATGATAATTTTTGGGTCGAATGTCCATTATCTTATAAATTTCTAATAAAGAGGAAAATTATTTTCCTTATTAGACCCTCAGTACGGTCATTAAATGGCAATTAGATGTATATTTACCTGTTTTATGTCACTTTTTATTTCTTTTTTATAAACTTTCATTTTCTCATGAAGACCCATTCTGATAAACTGTAAAATGGCCGCTGAAACAGGCAAGCTATTTCGTTCACCTCCCCATCAAAGAACCACAAATCTCAGTTTTTCTTCTCTTCTTTCTTTTCACTGGGTGTATATAATAAAAAAAAGTACAAAAAGTGTTGGTTTTCATGGTTTTCACTTTTTCATTGATGTCACAGATCATTGCTGTCTCTTTAGGACAAAAGGACACTCTCTCAACTGTTATCAGCGCACAAGTCTGACAGGAAACAACCTGCTCCAGTGGATTTTCAACTGCTTGGTGTAACAGTAGATGAACGCATTTTCACTAACACTTTACAACAGTCAAACCAAAAATTACTCAGACACTAGATACAATTTTTTATATTTTTATACTAGTGGGTGCAGGACACTATAGGACACTTATGTAAGTGAAGATAGCAAAATAAAGAAAAAATTCTTCATACAGTGGACCACCAGTAAAATTGATAAGTTGGGACCAAAAATGATTCAGACACTGACCATGTTTTCCTTAAGTGTTATCTGACATTATTAAGATTATTTTTTTTGACACAGTTTAACTCTGAGATCTTTTTTAAACTATTTATGTAGTTGTTCCATCATGTTCATCTTTTGTGCAAATCCAGCGTTAAATTGACCCGCGTTTGTGAAGCAGTCCAGCATAAAATGACGGCATGATAACAACACTTTACTATAACATCTCTTTCTCTTCTCTAAAGCAGCTCAACATGGCCCCGTCCCCTTTATTGTGAGGTTCTCAGGGGCGGAGTTAATGTAAATTTTAGGGTTAGTTATGTCAGTAACCTGGAAAGAAGCTTGTTGTAGTCCCTACCAGCTGTTTGTTGTAGACCTTAAAAGTAATTTCTTTAAAAGAAAATATCTCCCTTTGCTTTGAACTTTGAGCGTCGTAACTTTGCAGATGTTGTTTATGCTCAAACAGCAACATTACACACTAACTAAAGTTAAAAAAGTGAAATCATAATCAACCACCCCTTTAACAAATCCCAGATAGCAACTTTGTGTCGGCCCAGATCCGGCCCACATGTGGAATGATGGCACTTGTGCGGACCGCTCCTGTTTGCCAGATCTGGGCCACAAGCAGACCGTAGAAATGCCACATGTCAGCCAAGAGCAAAGAAATAAAACAACTGGACCTTATCTGAGCCACAAAATCTTATATATTATTTATAGAGTCATCTCAGCATTAACAAGCAGAATCACTGAAGAAAAGAAAAGAAAAAAGAGACGAGCAGAAACACAAGAACTACAACTGACTTCAGCCACAGCCTTAGAAGAAATCAACTGAAGATAAAAGACATTAAATCTCTCCAGATCTGATTAAACAACTCCACAAACACTTTATTTCTGTCAGACGTCTACAGAAGCTCTTATTGAGAATTAACAGAAGTTTAACTCTCATGTTTGTTTCAGTTGAGGTTACCATGATGGTGATTGGTGTTTCCATTAGATGGGCTCTTAACTTTCATTCTACACATTTGTGTTGAGACAATGTGTGTGTCAAACATGTTTACTGTAGCAAAGAAAATTGAAATGAGATCAGGTTATCATAGCTAGCTATTGGTGGTTTTATCTGCTGAGATCATTTGAATATAAAAAATGTTATGTGACATTTATATTACAAACCCTGCGTTCCTGTGACAAGAGACCCAGCTGTGCTGCAGAAAGATAGAAGATTAAAATAAAAAACCAAGCCGGAAGAAGTGACGTGTATTGACAAACACAGATATCAGTAATCAGCATTTGAATCTCAACAATGGTGACAATCAGATCAACTCTGGACATCACAAAAAGCTACTAAAATACAGAACAAAAAAACACAGCAGGAAATAAAGGCAAAAAGAATTAAAGAAAATAATAGGGCAATTAGCTGCATAATTTATTCATGCTGTGATGCATTCTGGGAGTTTTGTACTATGGCATGTACTATGTACATATGGCATACTACAGCATGCATTGCATCCTGACACTTTTAATTGTCACCATTGTTGAGATTCATGATGTCTTTGTGTGTCAATTCAGTATCCTTTTTTTTAATTTTGCAATACAGCTGGATCTCGTGTTACTGAAACACAGATTGCAATGCAAATGTATTGACGGCAGAAGACACTTAACTTAATCAGTGAATCAAACTATTTCACCATGATTATAAAAGCATCAACAGCTAAATATAGTCACCTGAACTCATTTCAGTTTTCTACAGCCAAACAAAAATAAATATGGTGAAAGTTAAGAGCCCATCTAATGGAAACACTAATCACCATCATGGTAACCTCAAATGAAACAAACATGAGAGTTAAACTTCTGTTAATTCTCAATAAGAGCTTCTGTAGACGTCTGACAGAAATAAAGTGAGTCTGGTTAATAAGTGAAGCTGGTAATGCTAATCAGATCTGGAGAGATTTAATGTCTTTTATCTTCAGTTGATTTCTTCTAAGGCTGTGGCTGAAGTCAGTTTTAGTTCTTGTGTTTCTGCTCGTCTCTTTTTTCTGTTCTCTTCTTTCCTTCAGTGATTCTGTTTGTTAACAGGCTTGTTAATGCTGAGATGACTCCATAAATAATATATAAGATTTTGTGGCACAGATAAGGTCCAGTTGTTTTATTTCTTTGCTCTTGGCTGACATGTGGCATTTCTACGGTCTGCTTGTGGCAAGGATCTGGCAAACAGGAGCGGTCCGCCCACGTGCCATCATTCCACACCACAAGTGGCCCAGATCATCATTCTGCATGTGCCAGATGTGGGCCGGATTTGGGCTGCTACCTGGAAATTAAGTGAAAGCACAAGTATTTAGTTTAATTTGCACTGAAAGACTCGAGTAAAGTGCAAAACCCCAAAATAATACTCATAATAATCATGTTATTAGTCAAACACCCAGTGTTTCTTTGGTCATATTGTAAATTTGTATACGTTTAATGCTTATTATTTAATGTGTTTGGTGACAGTTGGCAAGACAAACAGTCTCTTTGAGTGAAATAAGAATGTGAAATATTCACAGATCTGGTATCAGTTGCTCCTTAAGCATTATTTTGAGCGTGACAGACAGTTCCACAGATATAGCAAAGACAATACCAATGCTTTGGTTTTTTTTTTTCGTTCAGGCTGCATGTTTTAGCTGGTTAGCAATTAAATGGTCTAGCTGGTGTCTACCTATAAAGACAACTATATTAGTGTCCTTACCAGCAAACGATATGTTTATTCTAAGTGATTTTAAATTCTCAAGCTCAATCTTAAAGTAGGATGGATTCTGATTGGCTCAATGATTTTATCATTCATTCGCTGAAAAAAAAATCAACAATATCGCTTCTCTGTGCCGTTGTTATTATGGTTGTGGAGTATATATGTAGGACATTTTAAGGACTATATCTATAGTTATTATATTCATCGTTCTTGGTGTGAAGAGACCTTTAAAGGGAAACTTCACTCAAACAAAAAAATTTAATTCTGTTTTCATTTACTCACCCTCATGTTGTTCTAATCTAATATAGCTATATATTAGATATTATATTACTTCTTTTGTGTTTTGTCTTGCAGGTTTGGAAACGACATGAGGGTGAGTAAATGATAACAAAATTGTAATTTTATGATGAACTCTCCTTTTAAGTATACTTTTCTTATAAAGAGCAAGATTATTTTCCATACTAGACGCCTCTGCTGAAGTTGTAATATTGGCAAGTAAATTAAATAAGTAAAAGTAATTTAATCTACTTTCATTTTCTCATGAAGATCCTCCCCTTTTGAGAAGATATAAAATGGACACTGAAACAGACACGTTACTTCATTCTCCTCCTGATCAAAGATGGATCTGCAAATCTCAGTTTTTCTTCTCTTCAGTCTGTTCACTGCAGGTATAAAGACAAATAATGTTTGTTTTTAATGTTATTAAATATAAATGCAAATAATTGATGTCTCTCTCTCTCTTTATTATTAAAGGACACTCTCTCAGCTGTTTTCAGTGTGCGTCCGGCTCTTGTTCACTCACAACATGCTCCAGAGAAGTTACCAACTGCTCCAGTGCAACACTTATTTGTAAGTCCAGTATGATGGATTGAAAATTATTGATATAATTTGCTGATGGAGATGCTGCTATAATTTATTGGTGCTGCACATTAGAAATGATGTTGATCTAATATGTATAACAGCTACTTTTAAGGACAGAATTTACAATTTTACACATAAAATACTGAAATTTATTTTATATAATAATTATTGAAAAAAGAAATGTTTGTCTTTTCACTGTGGTTTGCAGTCAATACTACTGTATCGAAGGTTAGAGGTTGTATTCCAGCAAGCGGCTGTGTAAATGGGTTCATCAACCTCGGCTCTATAAAGGCCTCTAGTTCCTGCTGTAACACAGACCTGTGTAACATTCAAGATGCCCCAGGTATTGTGTTGTACAGTCCACAGTTTATAGTCATAAAGCTCAAAATAATAGTGGTTGGAGCTTCTATTGGGGACTGTGACTTCAGTTTGTTCACACTGTGGTTTAATTAAAACAAATGTGACTGCTTAAGATAATCTCAAGAACATTAAGTGTACTCAACTGTGTTATTTTGAGACACCATGAATATGAACTAAAATGTGCTTTTAACATATTATCTCTGTATTTAAAAAAATAAAAGTATTTAATTACCACTTCCAGTACACTTGAACCAGTGTATGAAAAGAAAGTGTATGAAAGATGGGTTCAAGTGTACCACAATGTAAAGAAATGTATTTCTTTTCTTTCTGCAGATTCCACTAACACCCCGAATGGAAACAAATGTTACTTTTGTGATTTAGAAGCAAAACAGAACTGCGCAAAGGAATTGAGTTGTTCAGGGAGTGAAGACCGCTGCCTTACAGGTGAGAAGGTTGAAGTGATTTTTTTATCTTTTTTTTTTTTTAAATCTTATGCATTTGCTACAGTTTTCATACCCAAAGTGAGCTTTCATTCATGAATCTACTTCTTTGTTCTTTTCAGGAAGATTTGGTGTAAATCAGACTGTAAAAGGCTGTGCCTCTAAATCGGTCTGTGATGCAGCAGCAGCAGCACTTAGTGAGATTGACATTGTGAACGTCACATGTTGCAAGGGGAACCTGTGTAACGGTGCTCCGAGTGTCTCCCAGAGCTTCCTGTTCCTCTGCTGTTCTCTGCTCTCCTACTTCCTGCTGCACTGAATCCAGCAGCTCTTCACATCCTACAATCAGACATGAAGTACTGAATATAGAACTTGTGTTCTCTCTGTACTAGATTTGACCTGGTGTGAAGAATTTAAAACAATATACAAATTATGATTAGTTAAAGGAAATATATATATACATTTTGTGTAAAATTAAATATAATGTAACGATCACTGAAATAAAATGAAATGATCATCTTTGCATTCGTTTCTGGGTTTAAATGAAATTTGTTGAACTGCTCAGAGGATGTTATCTATTATTAGTCAGAGGAGTACAATAACTACTGACAAAACTGAAAATGTAGTTAAGTTTGTACACTCAAAAAATGACTTGAATTAAACAATTCATTTTGATTTAACACCATTGTATCAGGTTTCTGGTTGTTTGAATGAATCTCTTAGTTACATCGAGTTTGCAGTGTTAGTTACGTTAAAAGCATTCGTTAGCAATGAGATCACTGCTTTCAAGCGCTCTACAACATCTCTGCGATCGGCCACAACGTTCATCACTGCAACCTTTAATGCTACGATCGAAATATAATGCAACAGTTTTCACGATTAGTTAACCTTGAGAGGTGTAATAGTAAAAATGTGCTAAAAGAGAGAGTAATATTTGGCTATTTCAAATGGAAAGATGTTAGCCAATCACAAAAGTGGGCGTTTACACTGAAGACTCACAGCAGACACGCCCCTTAAAACAGAGCGTTCAAATGAGAGGGCTACAATCAGGGTAGGAAAAATGCCTTTTATTGCTAAATTATGACCATTTTTGATGTAAAAAAGTATACTAACATTATAAGTGCACGCCAGGAAACATTATAAAACAATAAAACAATGCAGTTCATGACCCCTTTAACTTCATTTTGAAATAACATCAAGTTTCAATCAAGTAACCCAATGAAACAGGGTCTATTTATAATGTAGGGGGCGGGACGCTTCAGATTCTAGAGAGCATTTGATTGGACAGAAATTCTGATGAGAAGCTGAAGTGTGATGTCATCAAAATCGTTGATCCATATTGGTGGAAGTGAGAGTTTGTAAGTTTTGAACGCTTATCCTCTCTCATGGCCTTACAGGACAGTAAAGTGTCCATCAAATGCGCACTTCAGAATCTCACCAGAAGTAGTCGGTCATCCGGGACTCTTAGCCTAGTTTTTCGAATACTATGTATTCAGATACACTAATCTGTTGACGTACTGTTTTTCACATACTATACAGTAGGGTAGTATTCGATTTCAGATGCAGAGAGAGACTTCGAAGAGCGAATTGTTTCAGACTCTGAGAAATGAGGTGATATTAAATGTATATTATGAGAAAATTAAAGTGTTTTTTGCCCTTGAATGTCTGTAAACATGTTGGATACCTTCAAAACAAAATTAGGAGTGTTTTAAATAGCATAATAGGGGCTTTGTATTTAGCATCATTTATCAGCAGGTGGCAGCAGATGATATTTTGTACCAAAATAACACGTTTGCATCTGCTAAAATCAAACAGCTCAATGCAAAATTACTGTTCTGACTTCATAATTATTTTATATACATTGTCACTCTTTTATGAAAGTATTAATTGTAATTGTTATTGTTTGTAAAGTTTTTTGTTTATATCATATATGTGTATATTTATATTAAAAAATATAAAGAAAATATACATAGAAAAGTAAGATATAAAAAATACAAAATAATTATTAAATAAAACAAATAAAAATATATTTAAATTTTTTGTCAAAACAAAAAGGTGGAAAAAATACTTTTTTGCCCACCTTGTTGTTCGAGGTTCGGTAAAATTTAATGGTAGGGTAGGTAATTTTTTTCAGAAACACTGTTATTCAGGTTGAAACTATCGTCACATCCTGATAGCAGTCAATAATTGAAGTGGTCGAAATATTAAAACATTTTTTTTTTACATATATTGTTCTGTGAAAGTCTCAGGACCAAAAAAATGTTAATCCAATCACTGAATTTGGTCAGAAATCTGCGCAGACATCACACGTCATCAGGCTTTGTAGAGCTGTAGACAGACAGTCACTGAGCGGCAAAAACAAACGGCCGCCATCTTTTACGGTTCCTCCTTGTGACGCTTTGCAGACTCTGCTGTGCTCGTTCATGTGTTTTGATGGAGGTGTGGCTTTGGAGCGCTCTCTGAAGGGAGGGTGGGATCTAATGCTTTGAAGGATCATGTGACACGGAAGACTGGAATAATGGCTGCTGAAAATTTAGCATTTCACAATATAACTGTTTTTGCTCTGGTTTTGATCAAATAAATGCAGACTTTCTTCTTTCAGATGAATACTATCAGAGTTGTATTAAATAATGTCTTGGCTCTTCCAAGCTTTATAATGGCAATAAATAGAGGATGAGGATTTTGAAGCCCAAAAAAGTGCATCGTTACATCATAAAAGATATCCACACGGCTCTAGGGAAGCTGCTGGAAGCTAGTTATCTTAGTTTTTAAAGTTTTAACTACGGATATTTTTCTTACACAAATGCATCGCTTCATTTCAGAAGGCCTTTATTAACCCTCCAGAGCCGTCTGGATATCTTTTATGATGGAAGGATGTGCTTTTCTGGGCTTCAAAATCTCATCCTCTATTTACTGCCATCATAAAGCTTGGAAGAGCCAGGATATTTTATAATATAACTCCGATAGTGTTTGTCTAAAAGAAGAAAGTCATATACACCTAGGATGGCTTGAGGGTGAGGATTTAATTTTTGGGTGAACTATTCCTTTTATCAATATTAAATCATTTTACAGACCCCACACTTTCTGTCTACTGTGTACCTTCCCACAAACCTGCAGCACTGAAGTTTGTGTTCTTTGAATTCAGCTGCTGTAAGAGGTCCTTTCCTTGCTTTTATTTGCATAATCAATTGTGATTAGTCTTCTTTCTTGCATCTATTAAACCATCTATACAGTTCTTTAGCAAAGAAACCTATATCTTGAATATGTCAGAAACCTGAAAAATGTTGCCTTTGGATGTAGTATATAGAGCTAAAAAAAAAGTGACTGCTTGAAAAAGTGAGTGTCATATTTGATATGAGTTTGCGTGTAAGAAAACTGGTTTCTCAATTACAGTACATTACATCTGAATGTCAGTCATACCTCAGCATTCTTTATGAAGAACTCTTACAGTAAAGATTTAACAAACATATAATTAAATTAACCTCAACTAAACTAAACGAGTTTGACCTGTATGAACAATTTAATGTATTGAATGGAGAATCACATGACATGAGGGTGAGAAAATTAGAGCATGTTCATTTTTGGGTCGAATGTCCATTATCTTATAAATTTCTAATAAAGAGGAAAATTATTTTCCTTATTAGACCCTCTGTACGGTCATTAAATGACAATTAGATGTATATTTACCTGTTTTATGTCACCTTTTAATTTTTTTTTTATACACTTTCATTTTCTCATGAAGACCCATTCTGATAAACTGTAAAATGGCCGCTGAAACAGGCAAGCTATTTCGTTCACCTCCCCATCAAAGAACCGCAAATCTCAGTTTTTCTTCTCTTCTTTCTTTTTACTGGGTGTATAAAATAAAAAAGTACAAAAAGTGTTGGTAATGCTGAACGAATTTGAGTCCTGGGTATTTGCAGCAGGACTCAGATTCATCCAGCATTCCCAACACTTTTTCATTGATGTCACAGATCGTTGCTGTCTCTTTAGGACTAAAAGACACTCTCTCAACTGTTATCAGCGCACAAGTCTGACAGGAAACAATCTGCTCCAAAATAATCTTAATTATGTCAGATAACACTTAAGCAAAACATGGTCAGGTCAAAGTGTCTGAATCATTTTTGGTCCCAACTTATCAATTTTACTAGTAGTCCACTGTATGAAGAATTTTTCTTTATTTTGCTATCCTCCCTTACATAAGTGTCCTATAGTGTCCTGCACCCACTAGTATAAAAATATACAAAATTATATCTAGTGTCTGAATAATTTTTGGTTTGATTGTATATAGTATAATTAATACTGTTTATATAGCCTAACTGTCATTATATAACAAATTTAGTAACATTAATATAACTACATTAATTAAATAACACACATCTAAATACCTCTTAAGCAAACTAACCCTGGAACATGATGTTCAGAGAGTAAGTTGCTATGGCTACTTACACACCCTGAAACTTCTTTGGTCATATTGTGAATTTGTGTTCATTTAATGCTTGTCATTTAATGTGTTTGATGACAGTTGGCTAGACAAACAGTTTCTTTGAGTGAAATAAGAATGTCAGCTATTCATAGACTGGTTTCTCGACAACATTGGATCGGTTGTACCTTAAGCATTATTTTGAGCGTGACAGACAGTTCCAACGATTCAGCAAAGAGAATACCAATGCTTTTGAAAACCAAAACAAGTCTGTTTCTGTATGATTTTTTTTTTCTGGCTCCATGGTCTAGCTGGTGGATCAACATAGTTTTGCTGTTCATCATCTGAAAACGAATATGCTTTTCCATCTAGCTAAAGATCTTAATATAAAACAAAAATACACAAAGCATATGCTACTTAAAAACTTTGAGCACAGCAGTTTGTGGTGGGTGGAAATCAACAGCAGCACATGTACTCGCATTTATCATTTCCAAATGAAATAATCGTTTTAAGTCATACGTTGTTTTTGTCACATTGTGAACACATTGTTACTCACCCGTTGACACCAAGAGCGATACCTATAAAGACAACTATATTAGTGTCCATACCAGCAAACGATATTATTCTAAGTGCTTTTAAATTCTCAAGATCAATCTTAAAGTACGACGGATTCTGATTGGCTCAATGATTTTATCATTAATTATATGAAAAAAAAAAAAATCAACAATATCGCTTCTCAGTGCCGTTGTCATTATAGTTGTGGTGTGCACTTTGTTATTTTATTTGCTATTTTAAGGATTATATCTTTATAGTTATCAGTATATTTATCGACCTTTAAAGGGATAGTTCACTCAAACAAAAAAAATATTTAATTCCATCTTCATTTACTCTGGCGTATGTTGTTCTAATATATCTTAAAATAATTATACATACTGTATATAATTTTTTTTTTACCCCCTTCTTTTGTATTTTGTCTTGCAGGTTTGGAAACGACATGAGGGTGAGTAAATTTTAATTTTATGATGAACTCTCCTTTTAAGTATACTTTTCTTATAAAGATCAAGATTCATTTCCATACTAGACACCTCTGCTGAAGTTGTAATATTGGCAAGTAAATAATTTAATCTGCTATTTTTATTTCATTCTTTCTGTTAAACTTTCATCTTCTCATGAAGATCCTCCCCTTTTGAGAAGATATAAAATGGACACTGAAACAGACGTTACTTCATTCTCCTCCTGATCAAAGATGGATCTGCAAATCTCAGTTTTTCTTCTCTTCAGTCTTTTCACTGCAGGTACAAAGACAAATAATGTTTGTTTTTAATGTTATTAAATATAAATGCAGATAATTGATGTGTCTCTCTCTCTCTCTCTTTATTATTAAAGGACACTCTCTCAGCTGTTTTCAGTGTGTGTCAGGCTCTTGTACACAGACAACATGCTCCAGTGGAGTTACAAACTGCTTCAGTGTATCATATACTTGTAAGTCCAGTATGATGGATTGGAAATTATGGTAACACTTTACAATATGGTTAATTAGTTAAAAATTAGTTAATTAGTTAATGATGATCAATACATTTGTTACTGTATTTACTAATCTTCGTTAATGTTAGTTAATGAAATTACAGTTGTTCATTGTTTTTTCATGTTAGTTCACAGTGCAATAACTAATGTTAACAAGATTTTAATAATGTATTAGTAAATGTTGAAATTAACATTAACAAAGATTAATAAATGCTGTAGAAGTGCAGCTCATTATTGTAGTTAACTAATTTTAACTAATGAACCTTATTGTAAAGCGTTACCAAATTATTTGCTTTAGACGCTGCTATAATTTATTGGTGCTGCACATTAGAAATGATGTTGATCTAATATGTAAAACATATAAGCGAATTTGCTCAAATTAAATTATTAATTAATTTATTGGGAACTTTAAAAGAGTCACTGAAATTTATTTTGTTTACCTTCAAATTCCATAATATAGTTTTTGAAAAATAAATAAATATTATGTTTGTCTTTTCACTCTGATTTGCAGACAATACTACTGTAATTAAGGGTAGAGGTTGTGCTCCAGCAAGTGGCTGTGTAAATGGGTTCATCAATCTCGGCTCTATAAAGGCCTCTACTTCCTGCTGTAACACAGATCTGTGTAATGTTCAAGATGCCCCAGGTATTGTGTTGTTCAGTCAACAGTTTACAGTCATAAAGCTCAAAATAATAGTGGTTGGACCATCTACTTCAGCCAACAACGAATGTACCGTGAGGGTTTGTTCACATTTGGCAAGTTTGGATCCAAAATGAGTCGAGGGCAAACGTGGAGCAACGAGGAGGTGAAGTGCCTCATTAATATTTGTTTCTGCATACAACGGAGGAAATTGTGGTGCTGTTTTGAATGTTTTGAACATTTTATGAGCTCTTCGTGAGTTCTCAGCTGGTAAAAATAAAGCATATGTACACGCATAAAATGATCACGTTTAATCCAGCACACAGCATTGTTTTGAATGTTCGGTAAGCGAGCTCCGTCACGAAATATACATCATAAAACCCGACCAATCAGGTTGTGACCGTATCCCTATGCCTTTGGTTTGGTAACTTTAGCTTCCCTATTAAAAATGCCAGTGTGAACGCTAAGCGGACCAGGACTATGTTTTGATTTTGTTTTTTGGTCCGGACCAAACGAACCAAACCAACCGAACTACAAGTGTGAACGTACCCTAAGTGTACTCAACTGTGCTATTTTGAGACTGCATTAATATGAACTAAAATGTGCTTTTAACATATTATCTCTGTATTTAAAAAAGTATTTAATTACCACTTGCAGTATTGAACCTGTGTATGAAAGATGGGTTCAAGTGTACCACAATGTAAAGAAAGCTTTTTTTTTTTCTTTCTGTAGATTCCTCTAACACCCCGAATGGAAACAAATGTTACTATTGTGATGGCGACATAATAAAGAACTGCACAAACGAATTGAGTTGTTCAGGGACGGAAGACCGCTGCTTTACAGGTTTTTATGAAGGATGAAGTTTTTTTTTTTTTAATCTTTTAAATGCATTTGCTACAGTTTTTATACCAAAAGTCAGCTTTCATTCATGAATCTACTTCTTTGTTCTTTTCAGCAAGATCTGCTGCAAATCAGACATTGGTTGTAAAAGGCTGTGCCTCTAAATCCATCTGTGATGCAGCAGCATTTAATGACGCTAACATTGGGAACGTCGCATGTTGTGCGGGGAACCTGTGTAACGGTGCTCCGAGTGTCTCCCAGAGCTTCCTGTTGCTCTGCTGTTCTCTGCTCTCCTACTTCCTGCTGCACTGAATCCAGTAGCTCTTCACAACCTACAATCAGACATGAAGTACTGAATATTAAGCTTGTGTTTTTATCTGTACCATATTTGACCTGGTGTGAGGAATTTAAAATATACAAATTCTGATTAGTTAAAGGAAATATATATATACATTTTGTGTAAAATTAAATATAATGTAACGATCACTGAAATAAAATGTAATGATCATCTTTCCATTCGTTTCTGGGTTTAAGTGAAATTTGTTGAACTGCTCAGAGGATGTTATCTATTATTAGTCAGAGGAGTACAATCATACTGACAAAACTGTTATGACCCTGTCTCTTCCTTACCTGGTGATGGCAGTGTAACGGAACGGGACATTGTTAATAGGTTAATTTATGGGTGGTGGAAGTATAAATGTTTGGCTGATTTGCCCAATGATTCTTACTCTGGTAGACCACCATTCTCCAGAGAAGTCATTTTCTTTTTTTGTTTATCCTTTGTCAGCATTTTTTCCCCATTGGATTATTATTTTCTTTTGTTTATTTCAATCCCTAGACATTGTGTTATATTTCTGTAATCGACCATTTTCTTTTAATAAATAATCTTGCAATTCAAACTGTAATGAACCGTCACTCGCATTGGGATCCATCAGCAGGCTTTATTACAGAGAGAATAGTCAAGCAGGCACAGGTCAATGACAGCGAACAGGAACAGCAAGGAAAAGGCAAGACGTGGTCAAATAAACAATCCAAACTCGGGGCAGGCAGATATCGGTCAGAAAACAGAGTCCAGGCAAAGGGTCAGTAAGACAGGCGGCAATGGTTCGTAAGACAGGATACAGGAGTTCAATAACGGGTAATCCAAAAGGGTATAACGCTTAGAAATGTCACTGTAACAGAGAACAAGAACTGAACCTAGGTCTCAACAGCACTTAAATACTAGAATGACAAGCTCCAGCTGTAAGGTGATCAGTGCCCAGGTACGGGATTATGGGAAATGTAGTGACTAAGTGTGTGTAAAAGTCAATATTCGGGAGATGGCGCCCTCTGATGGTCAAAGGAGGGAATCACGGGGTTCGTCTCCGTGACACAAACAATCCATTCGTATGTGTGGTCCTCTTTATGTGACGGTCAGGAACAAGCTGGCCATGACACAACTGAAAATGTAGTTATGTTTGCACACTCAAAAGGACTTATTGATGCTGTTCACTTTATTTAAACGACTCATTTTCATTTAACACCATTGTATCAGGTTTCTGGTTGACGGTTTCAATGAAAGCGTTCAAGAGGGCTAAAATCAAGGTGGAAAAAATGCTTTTTATTGCTAAATTATGACCATTTTTGATGTAAAAAAGTATATGTGATGAGCAGGGCGGGCGAGAGCCGTGAGGGAACGGCACGAGGCCGGTGACGCGAGAGATAACGAGCTTCAGCTGCTCGGCGCACCGGTCTCGGATCTCTCACGGAGGAGCTCCGGAAGCATAAAAGAGGAGCGACAACAGTGAAGGAGGAGAGAGGACCAGGCCTGGATTTTATGTTGTGTTTTATTTTGTTTGTGTGGGCGGCAGTCGCCGTGAGGAACTGCCTCCCTTCTACTTTCGTTTCATTGTTTGTTTATTTTATTATTAAAAGTTTGTTGAATGTTCGCCGGTTCCCGCCTCCTTCTTCCCGTTCTTAAGAACTTTGTTACATTGGTGCCGAAACCCGGGAGGAAGGAGGGACATGCTGTCGAAGAGCCCTTGCTGCTGAGGGGGATCGCGGTGCTGAGGAGGTCGGGCAGCGCGGGAGAGAAGACCGCGAGTGGCTGCCCGAGGCGGTGGTGCTGGAGCGTCTGAGCAACGGGTGGGACGGAGAGCTCGCTGCCGTGCCCCTGGGACGAGGTGGGGTGGCGGCCGTCCAGGAGGGAGCGGAGGAGCCGCCGTTCGCCGTGGGCCGGAGCCTGCTGCCTGCCGCCATGATGGGGAGGAGCAGGGGACGGCGGGCTCATGCCGGCTGCCCTAAACAGAAGGAGCCATCGCCGGCCGCCAGGGGGCGGAGGAGGATCGGGCCGTCCACCGAGTGTTCAGTACCATCGCATGGCACCGTGAGGAAGAGCCTCTCGCCTGGCTGAGGACCGAGCGGCAGTGTGTCTGGGAACCGGACCACAATTATTTTTTTTTTCTTTTTCCTCTCTTCACTCTCTCGTCTTGGTCGCTCCTTGTGCTTCCGTCTCCGTTTCTCTCGTCTCGTCTGTCCTTACCCCCAGGTGCTGCGGCCGCTGAGACTGGCCCCCGGGGGGGAGTAAGTGCAGTCTCGTGGGTACCCCCCGGCCTGCAAGGGGCGATGGGGGTATGTGACGAGCAGGGCGGGCGAGAGCCGTGAGGGAACGGCGCGAGGCCGGTGACGCGAGAGATAACGAGCTTCAGCTGCTCGGCGCACCGGTCTCGGATCTCTCACGGAGGAGCTCCGGAAGCATAGAAGAGGAGCGACAACAGTGAAGGAGGAGAGAGGACCAGGCCTGGATTTTATGTTGTGTTTTATTTTGTTTGTGTAGAAACTGAGGAACTGCCGCCCTTCTACTTTCGTTTCATTGTTTGTTTATTTTATTATTAAAAGTTTGTTGAATGTTTGCCGGTTCCCGCCTCCTTCTTCCCGTTCTTAAGAACTTTGTTAAAGTATACTAACATTATAAGTGCACCCCAGGAAACATTATAGAACAATAAAACAAAGCAGTTCATGACCCCTTTAACTTCATTTTGAAATAACATCATGTTTAAATCAAGTAACCCAATGAAACAGCGTCTATTTATAATGTAGGGGGCGGGACGCTTCAGATTCTAGAGAGCATTTGATAGGACAGAAATTCTGATGAGAAGCTGAAGTGTGATGTCATCAAAATCGTTGATCCATATTGGTGGAAGTGAGAGTTTGTAAGTTTTGAACGCTTATCCTCTCTCATGGCCTTACAGGACAGTAAAGTGTCCATCAAATGCGCACTTCAGGATCTCACCAGAAGTAGTCGGTCATCCGGGACTCTTAGCCTAGTTTTTCTAATACTGTATTCAGATACACTAATCTGTTGACGTACTGTTTTTCACATACTATACAGTAGGGTAGTATTCGATTTCAGACGCAGAGAGAGACTTCGAAGAGCGAATTGTTTCAGACTCTGAGAAATGAGGTGATATTAAATGTATATTATGAGAAAATTAAGGTGTTTTTTTGCCCTTGAATGTCTGTAAACGTGTTGGAGACCTTCAAAACAAAATTAGGAGTGTTTCAAATAACATAAAAGGGTATTGTATTTAACATCATTTATCAGCAGGTGGCAGCAGATGATATTTTGTACCAAAATAAGCTAAAATCAAACAGCTCAATGCAAAATTACTTTTCTGACTTCACAGTTATTTTATATTCATTGTCACTGTTTTATGAATGTATTAATTGTAATTGTTAGTAAAGTTTCATCGTATATCAGAGAGGTCACCAAAATATATACATAGAAACTTGAATCTGAACTCCCATGATGATTGACAGCGCTTATTGATTACCCTCATTGATAACACTGAGCTGATCAGCAGTTCAACAAATGGATGAAAATGTTTTTTGAGGGAGCAAAGATCAAATGATCACTGATTTGTACTTTTGTTTGTTGTCAGATCTGTTCTTGTGCATTTGACATGACAATATTAACACGTATTATCACAGCACAGCACAGTATCAATGTCTTATACAATTAAAACACCCAAAGCAAACAACTGTGTGATCAATTAGAGGTTATTAGATATTTTTGTGCTGCTTTATTCAGATCTAGAGTGAGTTCCTAGTTTAATCAATAACTGAACTTTGGCATAGTCCCACTATAACAGCACTGACCGTGACATGTAGTGACAGAGCTGGAGCGGTCTGTTTTTTTCTAAACTAGCTCATCATTTTTTAGGGAAGCAAAAACACTGGGAAAAAAAATACAAAAATATATATATTATTTAATATGTATGTATATATATAGAGAGAGAGAAAGAACATGACAAAAAATTATATAAAAGTAAAAATTTTAAGAAAATATACATAGAAAAATAAGATATAAAAACATAATAATTATTACAATTATTAGAATTATTATTAATATAAATAAAAATATATTTGAATTTTTTTGGTAAAACAAAAAGTTGGAAAAATACTTTTTTGTATAAGATGTATATGGGCTACTTAATATGATAGCCTATATATTACTTAAGTTAATTAATATATGTGAATTGAATAATTAATATATATTAATGTACAGCTACAGTATACTGAAACCACTTTAGCTGCTGCTAATAATAGTAATAAAACATGGAAAAAAATAATGTGCCCCTGCCAAAAAAAGATATTGGGCTATAAACATATGCCAATAAAGTGCTTTGAAAATGAAAAAGAAAGAAAGAGGAGAGAGAGAGAATGTGTGTAATGTGTGTGTGTTTGACCTCAGTGTGTTTCCCGACCGTCCACCACAGTGACCCTCGTACGTGTGTATATTTGTTACACCACTGTGGTACGAAATGTTCAGACATGTTCTATTGTGTTACACTGTTAATTTAAGTTTAAGTTATGTTGTAATATTTGATAGCATTGTAATATTTGATATTATTTTCTTCTATTATACAGATGTTTTTATTATGTTTTATGTATGCTTTGGCAATATTGTATGATTTACAGTCATGCCAATAAAGCTATTTTGAATTTGAATTGAATTGAATTGAGAGAGAGAGAGAGAGAGAGAGAGAGAGTGAAGAGAGAGAGAGAGAGAGAGAGAGAGAGATTGAAGAGAGAGAGAGATTGAAGAGAGAGACAGAAAGAGAGAGATTGAAGAGAGCGAGAGATTGAAGAGAGAGAGAGAGAGAGAGAGATTGGAGAGAGAGAGAGAGAGAGAGAGATTGGAGAGAGAGAGAGAGAGAGATTGGAGAGAGAGAGAGAGAGATTGGAGAGAGAGAGAGATTGAAGAGAGAGAGAGAGAGAGAGAGATTGAAGAGAGAGAGAGAGAGATTGAAGAGAGAGAGAGAGAGAGAGAGAGAGAGAGATTGAAGAGAGAGAGAGAGAGAGAGAGAGAGATTGAAGAGAGAGAGAGAGAGAGAGAGATTGAAGAGAGAGAGAGAGAGAGAGAGAGAGAGAGAGAGATTGAAGAGAGAGAGAGAGAGAGAGAGAGCCCATTGGCAGAGCTCACCTGATTGCGGGGCTTCTTTTCATCTTCTGCCGCATCAAAGGGTCATTTCGCTCGCGGCGCTGAGAATGAAGTGATCGCGCGCACCGCGTCCCTGCTCTCACTCTTACATCTACATTAAAGCTTTTCACCCACAGCACGACCATGAAGAAGAGCAAACCGATTGCTCTGGATCGGCGCGATATTCACTCCCTGCTGGATGTGATCGGTGGCTTCGGTGCCGTAGTCGCCGTGGGGATCGTTGCCATGCTGTCGGTGTGCGCCGCGTTCTTCATCTACCGATCCTTTAGAGGTCAGCGCGGGAAGGGCGACGAGAATAACGGGAACGAAACGGCGGTTGAAGGGAGCTCGGCTCGGAGGAGGAAAAGAGAGAGGGCTGATGATCGACCTACCGAGTCAACAGGTAAAACCGGACAATTGTTGAAGCAGTAGGCTAAATATTGGGGCGCAAGCTTTTTGTGGAATACCACACATAAAATATCACCATTATCTGTCAGATATCACTGTAATAGTTGTGTTTAGAAATCATGTGTCAACGTAACCGCCGTAGACACTGTAAACGGCGAAAAGCTGTCCCGCGTGAGCGGCGCGCGCTGTTTTGGTCAGTCAGAAAACTTAGCCAATCAGAAGCGTTATCTGCATGTCAATCATTTTTCGCGTTTACTGACAGAAATGTGGAGTTTTGGAGGTGTATTATGTTATTGTGTCATCATCATGTTTGTTTATAATTTTAGCATTAAATCTAGGTCACACTCCACTTTGAGCATCCAACATTTCTTTGGACACAAACAGGATATGATGTCACGCTTTAATACATAATTAATGACATAAAAAAATTCCTTGCTCTTGTCTAAAATGTTCCAATTAAGCCACAGGTGGGCACAAATAATAATAGTATTGTAGTATTGTACTGTGAAAAGCGCTATACAAATAATTGTGAACTGAATTGAATAATAATTATTGTTATAAATCTGCAAAAACGTGGAAATATAAACTACCGTTCAGAGGTTTGGGGTCGGTAAAATTTAACAGTAGCGTAGGTAATTTTTTCAGAAACACTGTTATTCAGGTTGAAACTATCGTCACATCCTGATTGCAGTCAATAATTGAAGTGGTCGAAATATTATATTTTGTTTTTTTTTTTACATATATCATATATCTAAGTCTCAGGACCAAAAAAAATGTTAATCCAATCACTGAATTTGGTCAGAAATCCGCGCAGACATCACACGTCATCAGCACGTTCCATCAGGCTTTGTAGAGCTGTAGACAGACAGTCACTGAGCGGCAAAAACAAACGGCCGCCATCTTTTACGGTTCCTCCTCGTGTCGCTTTGTTCATGTGTTTTGATGGAGGTGTGGCTTTGGAGCGCTCTCTGAAGGGAGGGTGGGATCTAATGCTTTTAAAGTTAGTTCGCTATTGTTATGAAAGGAAATGAAAGGAAAATGCAAAATATACTAAAACTACTTTAGCTGCTATTACTAATAGTAATAGTAATTAAACTTGGAAAAAATAACGAAGACTGGAGTAATGGCTGCTGAAATTTTTGCATTTCACAATATAACTTTTATAGCTCTGGTTTTGATCAAATAAAAGCAGACTTGGTTAAAGGGATAGTTCACCCTTTAATTACCCCATGATTTACTCGCCCTCAAGTCATCCTAGGTGTATGACTTTCTTCTTTCAGACAAATACAATCAGAGTTAAAGTAAATAATGTCCTGGCTCCTCCTAGCTTTATAATAGCAGAGGATGAGATTTTGAAGCCCAAAAAAGTGCATCGTTCCATCATAAAAGATATCCACACGGCTCTATGGAAGCTGCTGGAAGCTAGTTATCATAGTTTTTAAAGTTTTAAATATGGATATTTTTCTTACACAAATGCATCGCTTCATTTCAGAAGGCCTTTATTATCCCTCCAGAGCCGTGTGGATATCTTTTATGATGGAAGGATGTGCTTTTTTGGGCTTCAAAATCTCATCCTCTATTTACTGCCATTATAAAACTCGGAAGAGCCAGGATATTTAATAATATAACTCCAATTGTGTTTGTCTAAAAGAAGAAAGTCATATACACCTAGGATGGCTTGAGGGTGAGGATTTAGTTTTTGGGTGAACTATTCCTTTTATCAATATTAAATCATTTTACAGACCCCACACTTTCTGTCTACTGTGTACCTTCCCACAAACCTGCAGCACTGAAGTTTGTGTTCTTTGAATTCAGCTGCTGTAAGAGGTCCGTTCCTTGCTTTTATTTGCATAATCAATTGTGATTAGTCTTCTTTCTTGCATCTATTAATCCAAATTTGCAGATCTTTAGCAAAAAAAACTAAATCTTAAATATGTCAGAAACCTGAAAAATGTTGCCTTTGCATGTAAAAAAACCCCCAAAACAAGCAAAAACACCAAAGCTTGTCTGAGTGTTTGCATAACATCCTTTGCTGGCTATGATGTTCCACAATCTTGTTGAAGGTTTGACAGTGACTCTTGTGTTCAGCTGCCAAAATACAAGATGAACTGAATGTCATGTCAAGTGCAAAGTTAAAATCCGCTCTGATGCAGCATTTCATTTCAAAGAGCCAAAGTCTGAAATGTAAACTTACACCTCTCTGCCCTGTAAGCACTGGTATTTCCTTGTAGAAAAGCACATCTAGTTAGTATACCAAGTTCTAAAGTCACAAGCTCACTCCCACTGATCTCATTTGCAGTTTTCAGTGCTGTAGCATTACTGTTTCACGGTTTTTAGCTGTGACTTTACAGACGCTGCTCGATTGCTGAGGAATTTTGATTGATTTATCAATAGATGAATAAACATTGCGCAAGGTCCGTCAGTTAGTAATCTACTTTTAACCACAGGTCATATTTACATGGACTATTTTGGATTTGAATTTTTAGATTTTTCCTCTTACAAAAATTGTTGAACTACTATAAAACCATTGACACAATGAACAAATAATGCAATTTTGAATCAAAAAAGAAGCGAAAAGGACCGAAAGAGAGAAAAAGACTATGTTCTTTGCTAAAAGAATTCCTATATAAATTTTTGATCAGCTGAAGCGCATGTGACGTGGCTAATGCATTTTCATCTCTTTTAGGAGAATGCCAGGATGGAAAGCAGTGTTGCAGCGAATCCAGTCTCCTTTCAGACACAGACAACATGCTCCTTCCTACAGAGATATCAGAGAACGACCTGAATGAAAGCACTCTCAAGGACTTGGAGGATATTACAGATGAGCTTCTAACGGACTTAGAGCCTGAAATGCGAGACAAAACGGATTCTGATCTGGATCAGTGTGTAGAAATGGATCCTGACGAAAACACGGTAAGTGAGGATCATATTCAGCACGAGGATGATGATGATGATAATGATGGTGAACGTGAGGTTTTGGCTGATGAGAGTGTACGATCGACGCAATTAGATTGCCAAAGTGAGGAAATTGAGGACTATCTCGACAAATCCGAGACGGGACTGAGTGTAGACACAGATGAACCATCTGAAACTGAAAGCGCTCAGGAGATCATTTATCAGAGACATCAAGTTCATTTCACTGCTCAAAGTGGTTCTTCTTCAGACCAAGTGGTTAAACCTAGTAAGATCCAGTTAGAGGAAGACAACGAGATGTCAACGGTGGAGGAAGCGAGCAAGAAGTTTGAAGATCACCATGACTGGCGTTTTCCACGAACAAATAACTTCGATTGCTGTTGCTATGATAATAAGTCTATGGTTAACCAAAGCAACAAGTTCGATTTCCACAACTACTTGGGCTTCCACCCTGATAATACCTTCCTCATTGGGTCTTCAACACAGGTGAGCTTCTCACACGAGTCTGGTGAGAAGAAAACCAACGAAGATAATGCGTCAACGGAAAAGAAACATGATAAGAATGAGATCAGCATCATGGATGCCATTATGGACAATAACGAGTGGCTAAATGTAGGCGCACCAGAGTTCAAAGATCTTCCCTGGCTTACGCCAACTGCAACCAGCACTGAAGAAAAACAAACGCAATGGGAAAAAGAAGGTCAAGAAGTCAAGACTGGTTTAGCCAAAGAGGACGAAGAACTGGCGAATAAAAGAGTGGCGACTGTTCCGCCTTTATCGCAAGTGGTTAACGTAACCTTCAGGATTCACTACATCACGTTCTCTCCCAGCCAGCTGGTGGCGATTACCGGGAGCCTGCAGGATTTGGGGGCTTGGGAGAGTTTCGTTCCACTCCACCAAGCCAAGGACGGGTTCTGGGCCAACACTATCACCCTCCCTGTGGAGAGCCAGATGGAGTGGAAGTTTGTCCTGGTCGAAGATGGAAGGATCTCTCGCTGGGAGGAGTGTGGAAACCGTTATCTCTTTTTAACAAGCCAAGATGAAGAAGTCTATCTAGACAAGTGCTGGGGATGTTGCTGAACTCAGAGGTGACGATCTACTAACACTCTTGAAAGTAAAGGTTCTTTATTGGCATCTATGGTTCCATGAAGATCCACGGAACCATACCTGTTCCCCAAAAGGTTCTTTGATGAACCCAAAATGGTTCTTCTATGGCATTGCTGCAAAAACAACCTTTAAAGGCCCGTTCGCACTGAGAACGATAACTAATGATAAGCACACAATATCACTCAGTTTATTATAAGCACGTGCTGCAGTTATGTCTTCTGCCGCTTTAAATGCTCGAGCTCTTTAAAGCCGGATGGATTCTGATGATTCCAATGATATTGTTTTTCTGTGCCGTTATGGACTCTGCTATTCTTTTATATTTAGGCCGATTTTTAGAACTATCTCTTTATCGTTATAGTTATCGTCCTTGGTGTGAACGAGCCTTTAGAACCTTTATTTTTAAGACTGTAGGGCTGCACGATTGATCATACAAAAAATTAAATTGCAATATCACTGCACTAAAACCGCTGCACACAGAGTTTGGATCGCTTTATCGTGTATTTGGGAACGCAACATGCGCCAAACAAACTTCCCATATTTGTAATGTGAAGCGCTTATCAAGAAAATAGAAACTTCAAATAAAAAAAATAAAAATGAAGACAGCCATACATGTTAGTGTTGTAAATTAAATTATTACATTGTATTATTTTACTTAAATGCTATTTTTTTATTTTACAGTGATATATTACAATAATATTGTTTCATTTAGCGATTTTTATATTTTTATTTAGTAATATAATATTAATAGTAATTATTATTGTTATTATTACTATTATAAAGCAATATTGATATATAATAACAAAATTCTGGACAAATTGTGTAGCCCTACAAACAATCCCTGGATTTTAAAAAATTGTATTTTAAATCACAATCGCAATTTATATCGGAAAAAAAATAGCAATTCGATTTTCTCCCAAATCGTGCAGCCCTAATATCTTCTTCCAACTCTATACAGCAATAATAATCCATAGTGCATTACTGAAATCCAATATGTAAGATTATATTATATTATTGTAATGAATTATTTCAAAAAGCATGAGGCTGTGGAACTGTTACTATAGCAATAAGAGTATAACAATTCTAACATATTACAAATATGCACTTTTTTACATCAAAAAATGAAATGTGTGTTAAATATATATACAATTGTACTGAGTGTCTGCCCTTAAAACTATAATCCTGTGACAGCGACGTACCAAAATTCTTATGCTTTCATGTATGAGGGATAATCTGAATGCTTCCAGAGGTTGAAACATCTTTTTTAAAGTTTATCTCCATTCTGAAAATGTTTTGTGTGTGCACAATTAACTTTAGGCTGGAAACACACTCTATGCAAGTGAACCTGAGCGCTTGGTTGATGCAAATATGCAGTCCCACTGTGAAACATCAGTTCTCAGGGGGAGTTTACTGAATTTATTCAGGTTTCTAGCTATGCACTTGTTCACTCTGACTAACTTTAACTTGTTCAGTGTGATTTTCTTCAAACTGTTGCTCTGCTACAACAGAATTTTTGACTGTACACCAACAGAGTATTATGTCCGAATGCATAATATTCAAAAAACAGTTGCCGAGAAGTTCCCAGATGACCTACTACTTCCGACAAGATAATGAAGTTTACATTCAATTGACTCTTTACAATCCAATCAGGCAACAGGAGAGGATCTGTGAATGGCAGAGAAGTGACGCAACTGTTAGATCACATGACATGACGTGACCGATGTAGTATGTCTGAATTTCATTCTACCCACATTCATACTACATAGAATGTACGTTTTTAACGATCGCAAAGTAAGTTTAAATTCAAATGTATTAACTTCTCAAACAATATGCTATTTCGGACATAGCGTGAGAATACAATGTAGTTTTTCTGCATTTTGAATGTTCTTCACTCTAAGAAAAAAAGATTATTTTAAGAACTGATCGCCATAAAGGTTCTTCGAGGAGAACGTCTTCAATGGCATCGCTGTGAAAACCCCATTTTGGAACCTTTATTTTTAAGACCGTTGGTCTATTATAACAGTATTCGATCTAAAACTGAATGCACAAGGGGTGCAAATGCCTGCTATTGTGGCGACACTGAGAATACAACATGTAGTTATACTGCATTTTGAATGACTGACACATTTCACAACACATTTCACCCGAAATTGCTAGAAACTATAGCGTTTACTTACTTGCATAGAGTATCTTTCAGGCCTGTGATATGATTGTCCTGTATGCTTTGTGAACTGCTTGAGCAATGCAGAACACTGACCAGCCAAAAACCACAATTTTCTTTTTTTTAGCAGTTTGGCATCCACCTCTAACTGTAATACTGCCGCGTCCCAATTCACCTAGTTATTTTACGCCCTAAAAGTATGTACTGTTTTTGTAAAGAAAAAGTACATACTTTTGAGCGTGTAGCAGAAGAGTATGCAAGCTTTGGGACATACTACTTTGTCATAACTGCGTCTTTAACGGACGTTCTGTCGCTTAGTTACGCAACCTGTAACCGTTTAAACTGCCCTGTCACTGTTAAAATCCTCCACATAGAATTAAATTACATTTTCTACCGTTTCGGACAGAAATGTAGTCGCACGTTGATCTGCCAGTCATGGGTCTTTCAAACGGAGAACTCTCCTCATGTTTGCATGATGATACTTGACTAAACGCATCGTTATTTAGAGTTCACAATGCCGTTGCAGATAAAATATAATGTGGATTACATTTAATAGGTTAGATACTGATGATTAATCACTCAAACCCCTTTATCTTAACCGCTCTGCGTAAGCGGTCGCACACGTCCGCCATGTTTGTAGTTTGTTATTCGTATTTGTAGTTCTAATTGAATCCTCGTTCACAGCGCCATGTGTTATGGGCAATATTAGCCGTTAGAGTGTGCACGGATCTGCACTTCGGATTCTAACCAGAAAAAGTAGACCATCCGGGTATACTCATTTCGACATACTACGATTTGGGACACACTAATTCTAATTTCGATTACTATTTAGGACGGATAGTATGCGAATTGGGACGCAGCATATGTTAAATGCCGACTTAAAATCAGCTAAATCTTTCCAAATCTCAGCCTGGACTCTCTGCATACAGCCATAGCTCAAATCACAAGCTAAACGGCTGCTGTTCCTGTGATTCTATTTCTAAATATGTGACAATGACATCAGCGTTCTTGCTGACGACATCACTGTAGCTTTTTGTTTGCCATCACTGTCAACTGCATGTAGCAGACTCTCATTGATCCATACAGAGATTTTATGCCTTTTATTTTAGGTAGCAATGAATTATAAAAATGTGAATATATTTTTATTGTTTCACAACGACTGCCTTAAAATGAATAACCTTTGCTGCTTACAGTTTTGACTAAACATGTTTGTCTTTTGGCTTCTACTGTTTTTGTTTTTCTGTGAAATTCAGGTGTAATACTGTTTCTGACCTTTAAACTGATGTTTAACTGTCAATCAGTAAATGTCACTCAGCAAATGACTTAATTCAATAAAATAAATTATTATATTGACAAGTCGTTGCTCACTATATTTCACATTTTTAACTTAAGGACAAATACTATGTGTGTGTGTGTGTGTGTGTCTATATGTATATATATTTTATATATATATATATATATATATATATATATATATATATATATATGTATATATATATATATATATATATATATATATATATATATATATATATATATATATATATAAATAATGGCAGTTGACCATTGGGGCCTTGTACAAACCATCATGGATGAGGGTAAAGATCATGAGTAAAATAAGTAAAATTGTGAAACTGGCACACTAATCTTCCTTTTGGATAAGATTGTATTTATCTTCCCAGCACAGGTCGAAGATATGCTTACAGAAGCACCAAACAAGTCTGAAAAGTTCATACACAGCTGTCAAAACTTACTAAAATCAATAATATCACTTTCTTGGCCAAGTCTGAACATACAATTGGGCTTGAATGCGAATGAATCTTGGTGTCCTTGACGTGCGGACAATATGATAAACTACAGTAATCGCAAACTCGTGTTATATTGCAGCGTTCAGTCCACCGCAGCACTATTTGCTGGTTTCCTCCCCCAAACACACAGTGACGTTGGCCTCAGACAGGATCATGAAACATTCATAGGTTTAAAGGAAGTTTGAGTCGGATGTTATTCTAATGCAAGGTTTCGTATTCTTCTTTATGACATGATTGCATTTCTTGCATTTCTTCCCCCCTCAGAGAATTTTCTGTGTATATGTGACCCAGAAACAGATCTTGAGCATTTGTACATGCGTCGTCATGAGTTTGCCAGCGCACCACACGCCTGTAAATGATTTATTTTACCACAACAAGAGTAATTTAAGGTCAGAAAACTAACATACGTAGAAAAGAGAGATAAAAGGGAGATAAAAATGAAACCCAGTTGGCTGGCAAATGCGATGCAGTCTGGAACTCATAAACAGTGTTGGGGAAAGTTACTTTTAAAAGTAATGCATTACAATAATGTGTTACTCTCTAATAAAGTAACTAATTGAGTTACTTACTTTTATGAAAAGTAATGTTATATTATTTTTGTGTTACTTTTTTCTTACCTGGGCTGGGCTTGCTTGATGTTGTTGTTTTTTTAATAACAACAATTTCGGAAAATATTAAGGCCTTTCACACCGTGAAATGAATAAGCCTCAGGCTGAAGGAAATACACATTCAGCACAGCTAAAACTGTGTACAGCGGCGCTGTAATTCTGGATTAAAGAAGAATAGGATACAAGAGAAGGAAGGAAGTTCAACACTCTTATTTCTAAGTCTAATATAAAGTAATTTCAGCTTTTTAGTATGGTTGAATTAGAACGTCATTGAACGTCAGCATCAAAAACATTGGTTAATAAAGTGAGATTAAATGCATAAAGTATATCTGTGTTATTTTAATTGTTACAGGTTTGCATTTCTTGTATTCATTTACACAGAGCACACAACACCTCTGTTTTAAATTTAAAATCTCAATTTTAAAGAAATGTCTTCTGTGTGAATGTATTTAAAAATATAATTTAGCCTATTCCTGTGATCAAAGCTGAATTTTCAGCATCATTACTCCAGTCTTCAGTGTCACATGATCCTTCAGAAATCATTCTGATGATGATTTGCTGCTCATTATTCATTAGAAAACAGCTGTGCTGCACAATATGTTTGTGGAAACCACAATAAGCTCTTCAGGAATCTTTGATGAACAGCTAAACCGCCTTGCAACAGTAAATCCTCTATTTCATCTGAATAAAGTTTTGAAGAAGGCTCCAGACAGAGATAGAAAGAGGGTCATCTCTGAATATCCCAGCCCTCCTCAGAGAGAACGGACTTCTGACTCTAGTCTAAAACAGCTATAGCTTTCAGTGACCTAGTTTATCTTTGCAGTAGAAAAGCTCAAACCAGCCAAAAGTGTCCGGAGTTCGCTGCCGAGTTTGTTTTCCCAGGGTCCGGCTGGTCTTTTTTGGCAGAAGCTGGGAAACCAGCAAACTGCTTAAGGCTAGTTTAAGCATTTTGGTGGGGGGGTTTTCTGCAGTTTGATTCAATGCACATTTTAAAATGGCCACTTAAAACGGGATGCTGATTAGTCATGCTAAATATACAAAATAGTGAGAGCTATGATGCTAGATGTTTGTTTGAAAGCACATAATATAGTAGGAAACTGTTAACATTTGCTTACACATCTATATCTTTCAAACACTAAATACAAAATTTTGTTCAAATCACGTGTGGTTCACATTTAATTCTGTTGATCTGCAGGCAGTGATACTCTGGAGTGTGTTTATTTTAAAGGTGTTAAAGTGTGCATCTAACAGAAAGAGAGATTTTAATGGTATTGCTTTTAATAGAAATCTCATTTACACCCTTCAGGCTTCACTATATTCTCCTGTGGGTTTCTATGACAAACAAATTTACAGCCAATTGACACCAGAGAGACTTGCTCGAATGTGCTAAAGGGGAGTTTATGTATCATATGACAAGGTATGACATTTTAGATCTATGCAAGTGTTGCAGGGTTTGACCTCTGACCTCTCTACACATCTCTGGTACAGGGTTTGAGCTTCACCTTCGCCGGAGGAGATTTATGGGCTGTGTTTGAGCATTTACACTTCAGTTTATGTTTCGAAAGAAGTCTCTTCTGCTCACCAAGGCTGGATTTATTTGAATAAAAAATACAGTAAAACAGTAATATTGTGAAATATTATTGCGATTTAAAATAACTGTCTTATATTTGTGTAATTTTCAGCAGTCTTCAGTGTCACGTGATCCTTCAGAAATCATTCTTTGATGAATAGAAAGTTCAAATGAACAGCATTTATTTTTACTGTCTCCTTGTATCCCAAAGGTCCTCAGTTCTAACCCTGCTAAAGGATGATTCATGAACTGAAGTGTTTCTATAGTTACCTAATTACCACTGTGTCCTTGAGCTCCAGGGTGTGGGTGTGAACGCAACACTAAATTTGTTTAAAGGAACATTTCACTCCGACACCTCGGTCATTATTTCTTGACCCTCCCATTGTGAAAAAGAAGTTTAGCATACCTTTAAAAATAGTACTCATTAATGGCATATTATAGACCAGAGCTTCCCAAACTTAAGAGGGGTAAGGCCCCCCCAAAAACATTGCAAAAGTCCACGACCCCATTTTAATATATTGATTTGGACTAGCTACGGCCCCCCCTGCAATACCGCTACGGCCCACAGTTTGGGAAGCACTGTTATAGGCCTAAACAAAGGGGCTATATGTAGAATTCAGAAACCCTCGTAATTAGCGACACCGGTGGCTGTTAAGTGAACTGCAGCCAGCAATTTATTGGTTTAATCTCAAAAACAAAATTGAGATTAAAATAAACACAAAACAAAAGGACAGCGGTGAGAAAACAGCAGTTAAGAAATCCTAAACTGAGGTAGATATGTTTACTACTAGCATCGTATTGACAAGACTAAGTTTTAAAGTTATTTAAAGTATATTTGACTATATAAGTATATTTGAGACTATGAACTATATAGATCTGACTATGTGACACTATAGTTTGAATGAATCCCTGACACATTCACATTCACATTACAGTACAGACGGGCTCTTTCTGGCATTTTCCTGAACACTGTATAAACGTTTTGTGAGTTATTGAAGGGAAGAGAGGATCTCGGGAGCGCACGTAAACATCACATCCATTAGATTTTCCTGACAAAAACAAACAGTCTTTCATATAAAAAAATCAGTGTACAGCCTTTCATAGACGACAGGGCAAGCTGTGGGCAAAAAAAGCGAATAAAACATTAAAATTCACACAGCTATTTTTAATAGCCTCTAATTGCATGTTATTTACAATTAATTAGTTTGGTTTGAATTTATTTTATATGTAATTAGTTAGTTATCCTGCTAAAGTAGGCCAAAAAATCTCTTTTTGGTCCATCTTTTTTTTGTAATTTCATAATTAAAGTGTGTAATGTACTGACAGCAACTAAAATATACTTATATATAATATACTATCTACATAAATATATATTGCTTTAGTATGTTAGTCAACAATTTAAGTGTACATCTTTAAAGATTATTAAAACATAATGATTTAAAATGTGCTTTGAAGTGCACGTTTTTGAAAGTGTACTTAAGTGTGCTTAGAAACAGCACACTTAATCTGCCGGTTATTTCCCTAATATTATATTAAGTACAGTTTGAAGATTTAATTGCACATTCAATACAATGAAGTGCACTTCTTTTTCAGCAGGTTCGTGTCATCTTAACCCCATCTCAATATAATACAACACAATAACGCTAAAACCCTTTGTAGCGCTCGAATCTCATTTGTGTTAAATACATTCAGATGCCGTTTCATAACTACATCACCCTTATGCTCATCCCAATTACAAACACACACATTAAAACTGATGTGCCTCCATACTCACACACTCAAGCATTACTGGCTTTAATGGAAATTCGCTGCACTTGAGACTATTAATAAAACATATCTCTCTCTCATATTGCCTCATGACTGCTGTTGCCCTTCAACAAACCGCGCTATAAAAGGTTTAGCGTGCATGCAAAGGCCAGACCACAGAAATAGCCTCACTGGCGAAGTCCACGGCGCTGACGGCCTTTAGTGAGCTAGTGTCACACCTGGCTACTGCATCTATTCAGTTAGAAGAACATTAATGCAAAGTTTTGTTACCTTATTTAATTATTGATGCACTAGAAACTGGCCATTTCCGAGTAAAAAGGATGTGCGGAGATTTCATCATTTCACTGCGAGCAAGTTCATTGACTTGATGCGTTTCAGATGGATTGGAGAAGTTGTTGAGTAAGGACTCATTGAGCTGTCCGAGCACACTGTGATCACGTGAACACTGAAACTAGGTCCTAACCAAGTGGTCGGCAGTTATCTCTGAGTGCGTTTACAACAATGTGCTGAGAATTATAAAATAACAAGCTCATTTGATAAACCTGATAACACAAGAAAAAATTTGAAAGGATTTTTTTTCTCTCTTGTTTTGATGCATGCACACACTGGACAAACCAGTAACAGTGTTTACATGCAGAGCGAAAACGGAATAAAGGCCATAAATCGTTCACAGACAAATCGTTGCAAAGACCCGCCGCCTTTAGTTACTGTTGCTATGCCGCTCTCACGCCACACATCATGTTCTCACGAAGTGAAAATTACATCGCGGAGCAAAAAGGACACTGACAACGCGTCGACAGTCATGAAACAAAGTTTTAAATTTCATATATTGCAATTTTTTAAAGAAGTTTAATCAATAAATAGCGTCTAGTGTCTCTTTAATGTGTCGTGACAGATCGCTGTAGCTCCTCGTGAACCGATCAACCGATCAAACCCAGACAAAATGGCAGATTTTGATTGGTTAGATCGCCTGTCAATCAAACTCCTCGCATAGGGTCGATTGCCTATTGTTTTTTTTCCCAGATTTTACGTTACCGGTCAACAGCCTCGTTGGGGGTAAGTCTCTGCCTCAGACGTTGGCTGAACATCTGATGCATATGGCATAATTAACATTTTTTTAAATGTTTTTTAAAGAAGTCTCTTCTCCTCAACAAGGCAGCATTTACTTGATCAAAAATACAGTAAAAATAGAAATATTGTGGAATTTTATTACAATTTAGAATAACTTTTTTATTTGAAATTATTTTATTAATTATTTTAATTATTTATATTTAATTATTTTTTTTTTATTATTATTTTAGTATTATAAGCAAAGCTGAATTTTCAGCATCATTACTCCAGTCATTAATGTTACATGATCCTTGTTGCTTGATTATTATTGAATTTTATTCCTCTAAATTATATAAAGCAAGCATTCATTTAAAAAAAAAAAACTTCTGCATCACAGATTGCACAAAAATATCTAGCAGCACAACTTATTTCAATGTTGATAATTATAATAAATGTTTCTTGGACAGCAAATCCGCATTCGCATCATGTGACGCTGAAGACTGGAGTAATGATGCTGAAAATTCAGCTTTGATTGCATTTTAACATATATTCACATAGTTCATTTATTTCACAATATTACTTTTTTACTGCATTGTCATCAAATAAATGCAGCCTTGGTGAGCAGACGAGACTTCTTTCAAAAAACGTTAAAAAATATACATAAAATGGATAAGTGTGTGTGTTTGTTTGTTAGGCTATACTGTTTATTGTGGCACTGAAAGACGATATTCCTAATACTGCCTCTACGAAATGACTTTGAGCGCTGATGCTATTTCACTGGCAAACTCTCAGCACTTCTCAGCATGCAAACATTGTGTGCATTACATAAATACAGGGAAAACAAGCTGTCTGCTGTAGCGCCAGTGTTTATTATTCACACTCGTAAACATTTTAATCAAATTAAACATCAAAACCAAATTTAATTATGCACTTTAAACATTTAGAAAACATGTTTCTATTAAAATTAGACCGTGTAAAGAGACCACCCAGACATTTATAGGTCAGTCCAGATTTTGAAAATTAAAGCCTAGGCGTGTTGCACGTTTTTCAGTGAACACGTTTTTGATTAGACAACTGAAATTATGGTGTGCTGGCTCATGGATGCCTCAATCTGCAATTGTTAAATCTCTTTAGAGCTCAAAACTGGAATGAATTAGTGTTCAACCTGTGTGTTTAGCGCCCTCTTAAGGTCTCAGTGTGTTCTAACACTCATGATGGTTTTCCTGGTGTGTGTGACAACTCAAACCCACTCACAACTCCACACGAGTTCATGTACAGCGTAGGACAGGGGTGTCCAAGCTCAGTCCTGGGGCCCAGCCGCTGTCCTGCAGTCTGAACACATCTGCCCGGATGTTTCTAGTAGCCTATGCCTAGTTAAACAGCTTGATTAGCCGGTTCGGGTTTGTTTAATTAAGGTTGGAGCTCAACTTTACATGACAGTGGCCTTCCAGGAGCACGACTGGAGAATGTTTGTGTTTAAAGTCCCCGTGAAATCAAAATTTATGTTTAATAATATAATAATAAATAATCTGGTTGTGTGTTCCAAAACAATGACAAAATTAGCATTTAGGAGATAAAAGCATTCAAAACTTACTCTCTCACTTCCGCTAAAATGGATTTTCATGACATCACTGCGGACTTCATCTTCTCATTAAATCTTCTGTCCAATCAAATGCTCTCTAGAATCTGAAGTCCCGCCCCCCTCCTACACTATAAAAACACGCTAAAGCTGCGGCCATTTGTTCACACATTTAACAGTTTCAATTTGGTGAATGGCACATTGTGCACTATATAGAGGACAGGGAACGATTCAGACAGTCTAAGTTTCCATTGACGCGAATGAATTTCGGTCCAGACAGAGACATGAGAGTGCAGACCCAGATCATACGCGTGATTCGCACCACAAAACATCAAACACATTTGAATTCTACAAAAAAAATGGCTCGATATGGCACAGAAACCGTTTTACAAGCTCAGTGGCTCTGGCCGAGCTGTGATCAAAGCAAAACCCTGTTGGCTATTTTGAAAAAGGGGAGGAGCTTCTTGATATATCCCGCCCGTCTTCCGGTTTCATTTGAAATTGCGTCAACAAAGCTGCTTTTTCAGTGGGCCTTTAAGCTCTTAGATAACATTTTATTCTATTTGTTAGTTTGAGGCTAATCAGAGAACATTTTTGGGGTCTTGTTTATGAAAGTTAATTTTGTTGCTCTTGCATAATGTAGGCCTATTTATTCATGAGTATCCCAAATAAACAAATTAGATATATGGGGATGTTCTATTCTATGTAGGAATTGATTCAGCATATCGTAAGCTCTCACAAATTGCAATTATGAGAGAATAATAACATACCTTTAGGCTGTTTACTGTCAAAACACTCGCTCTCACACAAAATCTAATAACGAAAGAGAAAGAGACCGCCATCTAGAATGAGTAGAACACTAAAAAGGTTTTAGTTGCAAAAAATCTATTATGAGCATTTCATCAATGTAGTTTGTGCTTGAACTAAAGAACTTCATGTATAAAGTAGTTTGTTTGTTTGCTTTTTTCCCCCTTATATCTCGCCGTAGTTCTGTAATAAGTTAAATATCAAGAAATGACCTGATAGGCATGATGTCATTGGTAAACATGTTCAGATGTGTCTTGAGGCTGAGCGCAGCGGCCACACCTGTTATACTACGCCGCAGGTGTGCTTTTGTGATGATGAAAGGCACCTTTGGAGCTTTCAGTGATAATGAAAGAGGTACAGGAAAATGTTTTACTTGGAGAGACAGATTCTTTCCCACTTCTGTGTTTCGAAGTAAACTTGAATCAGTCATACACTCGAAATTACCAAATCCTCTCACGTCATTCAGCTCATTTTCGAAGCCTTTTATTGTGTACATTTGCTAAAAAGTAGTAGTAGATGTCTAAATTCAAGTAGACTAGCACAGGTAGACTGTCCTTAAATGGTCTTGCATTTAAAGAAAGGAAATATTTTTCTTGAGGAACATGCTGCCAACGAAATGAGTCGGACCCTGCAACACCACAACAACTAAAGTGCTTTTCTATGTCGAATACCTGCAAATACTCAAATTTCACTTAATACTCAAAGAAGGCGAAAATTTAGTGTGGGTTAAACTTGGCCCAAGGGAGTATTATTTCATTGACCACAGGGGTCAGGTCTTACAGCTGCTGGTAGAGACCAGTAAAAACAGGTTAAGATGATGATTAACAGGTAACGGTTGGCCAGAATATAAATGACATTTAAATTTTAAACAGTTCTCCAGCTGTTTCTACTTTACAAAGTCAACATCAATTAGAATAAAATTTTGGAAATCCGAATCCAGTTTTAATAAAGACAAAGTAAAGAAAACATCTTCAACTTTTAAACCACAAGTCAGACATCTGTTTTATATCTGAAGCATAACTGATGGTGCAAAATATTTATTTTTATTATTAATATTTTTAAAACATAACATTTCGCGAACGCAGCCAGAGTTAACAATGAATAGAGCTGTTCCCTAAACCCTGAAGAAAATTTGCATTTCTGAGTCTGTTCCCCTCAGGAATTTCCAATGAGTTTTTAGAATAGGTTTATGATTAACGAAAACAAAATTATAATTTTTTTTTCCCACAACATAAATTACACACATACCTCAAAAGTGTGTTTTTTTTAAAGGCCACATTCACATTTGAGGAATAGCTGTGCAAGTAACTTTATATTACCATAAATTGGTTTTCTTCAAAACCCCGCCCACAAAGATTTAGTCAGAAAACCTCATGTCAGTGATTGACAGGCAGAGGGCGTTTGTGATTGGGTAAAAAAGGGCGGCTCGCTGCTCCGAGTGTGACTGTTTACAAAGTCAATGGCTGTCACAGAAACAGGTGATATCTAAAGAGACACTTATTACAGTGACATGAATGGTTTATGAATGGTATTTAGTACAAATCGCCCACAGAACTTTAAATCCACTGGGACTGTAAATGTCTAACCTAAATAACCAGATTATTTGAGGCAAGAAAACTCAATATCCCTTGAGCAGCTAAACTGCGGGTAAGAACTTCAGTCAAATATATTCATCCAGCTCTTTAAGTGTTCAGTTTGATACAAACAAGCACTATGACAGTAAAAAGCGTGCAAAATACGCCTCACTGCGAGATATGAATTGGATGTCTTGACCAAACTTGTTAAAAGAGTGTGTTTGTATGTCTTCCATGCATGATGGTGGTGATTTGACCACATTATGTCAGCCAGTTTCGGTCAGAAGCACTGGTAGTATGTAATTTCGCGAGCTGTTGTATTATTTCACCGTGGTTGAGCGGGTTGCACGGTTCGCGCATGCGCGTCACCATTCCGAAGAACTGTGAAGTTAGGTGGGTGGGGGGGGGTCGACCACAGACTCCCTCATCCATGGCTGCGGAGAGTTTCAGCGCATCAACAAGAAAAGAAAACTTAAAGACTATGTATTTTAAAAGCGGAAACGCGGGTTTGCGCTGATTCGAGGATTTTGGAAGCTCGAAAAGGAACTTTTTCTTTCTGACAGGACTCGCTGAGGGGAATAGCGCGGGCGCGAGCGCTCGGTCTTTCTGCGGACGCAGTGAAATGAATCAAATTCTATTGTGATGTAAAAATGAAGTCGGAAGCTAGCAAGGGCTGACAAACGGGGTTTAAAAGTGAGACCACAGCCTTGGAAAAGTGGTACACAAAATCACATTTGCCTGCTTATTTGCAAATGTAAATTTTCGAAAGGCTCGAAAAGTTGTAGTCGTTCCTTCATCCGTCTAGCAGGTAGGGATGTAAGGTAGGTGCTATAAACAGGATTGCTACGATCCCAAATGAAGTAATTCGAGGAAATGACCCATCTCATCGTTGAAGTTTTGACTGAGAAGAAACATCCAGGACATCATTGGCCGTGTTCCTAGCGGAGTTTATTGGTTGACTGAGTTACTAAGAGACGTCCTCGTCCATTCTTTTCCCCAACATTCCAGCGATGGATAATAGTTTTCCAGGCAGCAGCAGTGCCGTGATCCAAAAGGGAAAGTTCGTGTTCGTCGAGGCTCAGTTGCAGGGTGGAGCGCCCTGGGGTTTCACGCTCAAAGGTGGGCTTGAACACGACGAGCCGTTAATCATATCGAAGGTAAAGTATCATCTTCCTCACCTGTCTTTCATTTGAGGATGAATGTGTGTCGTCACATGAATATTACAGCTACAGGAGGATCAGAATGTGTCAGTCAGCATGTTATTCTACACGCCAGAGAGAAACATAATGAGGAGGCAAGTGAAATGGAAATTAGGAGTTCATGAGATGTGGGATGTCAGTAAGTCCCACTTAAAATGTTTAAATGTCACTGTATTAGATAAAGTAACCTAACATATCACAAACACACTTTAAGCAAAATATTTCACATAAGAACGTTTTAAAAGTATTTTGCCACTTTATGATAGTCAAATGTTTGTGGAGCATGTCTATTGATGTGGTTAATGTGTTGACTACACCTGTGGTTATGGTTATTTTGGCTTGGACACCTGTGCGATCTTTTTGGTCACTGGGAAGTTGCTGGATCAACATCAGCAAGTGTTATGAAACAACCATGATAAAATGAAACGTAACCATACCCCTACAGAGAAATGATAGGTTGCTATTTTCCCAGTCATTCTGATTGATTGAAGATAATCCAGGATTCGTTTCTAATTGGCAACAAAAAGATACAAGGATTAAAAGTCATTGTAAAAAGTGACATTAGATATTTCTGAGAAAATATATGATGCCATTTGGTTTGATTTTTTTTTTATTATTTCTAATTCAATGAAATTCAGAAATTTCAAATGTCCAAATATGTTTTGGGTCCATTATGTGTTTTTCACTTGGAAATCAGTGCATTGTCCGTAAAGTTCTTATTATATATTTAAATAATGCATTTGTTGAAATATATATCATGTTATGGATTTTCACATATCAAGGGAGGTATAATGCTGAGCATAGGGTCTGGATGTCACACACACGTCTTAATTAGAAGGAGCGTCCTTCAGGCATCTCGACCATAATTGCTGGGTACAGGGTCAGATTCTTGGTGTGACACCCAGACCAGCGTGAGTAACAGATTTTGACCTGCTACATTCATAAAACAGTTTTTCACATGCTGCTGTTGAATTCTCCCACACGGCTGGAGCCTGAGCATAAAAGATAATAAGGAGCGGAATTCTTGAATCCATTGTAGTTCTGTAAAGCTCAAGATTCCTAGGTGTCCATCTGGGTAAGTTTTAGAGTTAAACTGGATTCATTTTAGCAGTCTCGGATGGGAATATATTCTCTCTTGGTACATTTGAAAAAAATCCTCTTTATACTTTTTTCTATATCGGTATTAAAACGTCTAATTTTAGGCTTTTATATTTTGAATATTTTATATTTTGTTTCCATCTCCTGAACTGAAAGTAACTCCTCTGAAAGTTTACTCTTTGAATTATTGCACCTGGGAACAATAACAAGTCCATACCATTATGACTAAAAGTTTGCTAAGAAGTATTTAATACTAAAGCATTGTGGTATTTGACTCTGGTCATGCACAACGTATCCATAGCAGACCGTGAGTGGCCTTGGACGGCAGCATACCCAATGCGTTATGGGTGTTGAAGTTTTCCTACCAATTTGGCAAAATGAAAAACAACAGCCTTTTTTTCTCTGATCAGATTTCAATTGTTTTCACCCCTCTACTGTATCGGCAGCCAAGTTTTATTGAAAGCCCATTATACTAGCAGTGAAGTACCCTTTTAAAGTGACGTGACGTGTAGCCAAGTATGGTGTCCCATACTCAGAATTTGTGCTCTGTATTTCACCCACCCAGTTGTACACAGACAGCAGTGAGTATTGAACACACACATCGTAAACATACCCGGTGCAGTGGGCAGCCATTTTTTTCTCCGCCTAGGGAGCAATTGGGAGTTAGGTGCTCATTCACTCCCCCCACCTACATTTCCTGTTGGCCAAATGCCCCAATAAATGTCGATAGAATGTGATTTGAGGGTATCATTCACATCTAAAAGTGGAGTGGTTTTAATATGAATGAATAGTTCAAGTCATTAACCCTAAGTATTACTTTGCTAATGAATCAGTAGATCAACTTTATGGGGATGGTAATGAAATGAATCGACCCTTCGCAAACAGTTTGATTGCCAGGCGATCTGACCAATCATAACCCCGAATCTGCCATTTTGTCTGACAAAGCGGTCAGGGGAGTTGGTAGATTAACGTTGGTGAACTTCAACTTCAAAAATTGTGTACTCACGTCTTTCCGCGCTTGAAACAACATTCCTTCTGATGTTCATTCATGTTTATTTGATGCTATAAATGAACTATGAAGAGATGATCGGTTCACGAGCCGCAGCGATCTGTCACGACACATTCAAGAGACACTATACGCTATTTACTGCTTAAACTTCTTTAAAAAATTGTGATATATTAAATATGAAACCGTTTCATATGTCTGTTGACGTGTTGTCAGTGTCGTCTTTGTTCCGGGATGTATTTTTCACTTCGTGAGAACATGATGTGTGGCGTGAGAGCGCATGACTTGTCGGACAAAGCAACAGTAACTAAAGGGGGCGGGTCTTTGTGAAAGGTCAATTGGAGACTTTTGACACATGTTTTTTTTTTTTCTTTCTTGAAAACAGGAAACATAACTCATTCCTTCCCAGTTCAGAAATAAACCAACAGAAACAGCAGGCTTATCTGGTCACATTAGATAATCGTATTACAAATTAGCAACTCAAGTTTGCAAGTTTCCAAAGTAAAGAAGAGTTCCATTTAAAATCCTGTCTTTTTACGGTGCTTAAGATATTTTGTGGGATAACACTTCTGTCTTATTGATCAGAACTAATTCATCTATTCAGGTCTGCAGTGTCAGTGCTGACTGCAAACTGGTGGTTAATCTCTGATCTTGTGATCAGAACGAGCTCTTTCGCACTGTATTGGATCAGCACTTATCAGTCATGTCGGCTAATCAGTGCACTACAGTCAGGGAGACACATGGGAAAGAAATGAAAACATCCCAGGCCAGAGAGTGAAACGCCTGTAATAGGCCTCACGGAAGAATTCCTGCTTTATTCTTTCTTACTTCATATGACGTAAATGTATAGATATTCTGTCATAGTTGACCCAGATGAGGTACGTCTTTATCTTTGGAGAATAATGGAGACAAATGATTGCCATCCTAGGGGTTAAACGTTTTTCCCTTGAGATTGATAAGAGTTTTATCACTCTTCTGCAGTGCATGATTTGTGACTGTGTATCTATGAGTTATAGCTGTACAAGAGATTATGAATACTTGAATCACTCTTAAATCAGGTCAAAGTCAGCATGCAGCAGGATGTTTGTGGTAGACAGCAAATGATCAATGGGAGGAAATTACACTTGTTTTCTTGGAAGTAAAAAGAAGAATAAAATTAGACTTAACTTTGGCAGGTGCTTACAATCATGAAATTGAGCCCTGAGCTGGTTTTGTGACTAATACTGGAAGATCTCATGTAGGAATATTAATTTCCCCAGACTCAACTTTCCTGGGTTATTAATCATGTAATTTATCCCATTTGTCCAGTCATAAGCTCAATAGCAAAAACCCTATTATAAAACATTTTGGCTCTATAGTGTTCTTGAATTGCTATATGGTTCTTTGTCATTATTGGTTCTTCAGATAAACGGTTTGGTTTCTAGGTTCTTTGAAGCATCAGTAGATGAAACTGGAGAATTAGAGAATAATGGGTATTTGTTTAGCTTAAAGGGTTAGTTGAGACAAAAATGAAAATTCTGTCATTAATTACTGACCCTCATGTTGTTCCAACTCTGTAAGACTTTCGTTCATCTTCAAAACACAAATGGAGATCTTTTTACTGGGATCTTTCCAGTCTAAGAGCTTTCTACCTCCTTTGACATCCATGCAACTACCACTTTCAAGCCCCAGAAAGATAGTAAAGACACCATAAAAGTACTCCATATGACTCCAGTGATTTAATCTCAATTTTATGAAGCGACACAAGTGCTTAAAAAAAAAAAAAACATTTAAAAACAAAAGTTACGAAATGTATTAATCTGGTGCTCATCATGTTAACGTGCATTGGAGATTTAATTTTGTAAATAAAGTGGTAAATTATGTTTAATAATTTACACATTGCTTCTTAAATTTGAGGTTAAACCAGTTTATGATGTCTTTTACTGTGATGTTTAGTGTATTTTGCATGGATTTGATGATGTTTTTTTCCCCAGCAAAAACCCTCGAGAACATTTTGGCTACTTGAGATGCTATATGGTTTTTTGGAGATTGTCATTATATGTTCTTCAGATCAGTGTTTTAGTTTCTAGCTTCTTTGAAGCATGAGTAAATAGATGAAACGAGAATTAGATCATAAAAGTTCTACTTAAAACACTGTAAAATCGCTTTTTAAGACTATGCCAGCGTTTTATTGGTTATGTGAACATTGTTCAAAATTTTAGATTTACAACTTAATAAGTTTCAGTTGATTAAAATACATGGCTGCATTTGTTTGGAGGTGTTTTTCTTAAACGGGGAGTAATTTTTGGATGGAAACAAGCAAAAGCAGAGGAGATCTTCGTCCTGCCTTATTTGGTGCTCTGGATTTCGGGTCTTGAGTAATGTCCTCTGTTGCCCGACTCCAACCTCTCTCTCTCTCTCTCTCTCTCTCTCTAGCCTCTCTTAAAAACAACACAAAATATCTAGATAGTTTGTGGATTCGCTGCTGCCATGACAATGAAATCCCGGATCCCCTGCACTCCTGCGTTTATGTATACAGTACCTGTTATGTTCAACTACATAAACAGGAATTGAATACACAATGATGTTTTCTGCTTGGAAACAGATGTTTCCAAAGCACGAGGATCTGTACACTGTACATATAAATCGACCCCAAAAGTGTAATTTAGAATTGCATACCAAAGCAGATTGTTGAAATCAAGTCTAAACGGATCACATAATTCAGATTGAATAAACCCTTTGTCTGCATCCCAATTTGCATTCTGTTCGTCTTAAATGGCATGCAAGATTAAGGTTAATGCATCCTAAATCGTAGTTAATTGAAATCAGTATGTCGAGGATGCCTAGGTAATGTACTGCATCTGTGTGTATGATTTATGGGTCAGAAATTTGGTGATGGACTGAAATAGCTGAGATTTATCCATTTTGAAATTATCCGAATGTATCTTTAAATGAAAGATTAATGAATTTTGTCTCGATGCAAATGCAAAAATTACAGTCTATGGTGTAAATACACATTTTTCCTGGAATACTGTTTTTTTGTATAATGAAATGTAATGTACGTACAATACTGTTCAAAAGTTTATGGTCTTTAAAAAAATTTTAAAAATTAACTTTTTTAATGTATTTTAAAATGAGATTTATTCCTTTTGATGGAAAGCGGAATTTTCAGCATCATTACTCCAGTCTTCAGTGTCAAACGATCCTTCAGAAATCATTCTAATATGCTCAAGAAATATTTCTTGTTATTATCAATGTTGAAAACAGTTGTGCTGCTTTATATTTGTGTGGAAACTGTGATATATTTACATCAATTTCTGGATTCTTTGATGAATAGTAAGTTAAAGAACAGCATTTATTTGAAATTGTAATATTTAGTAATATATAATGGTAGTATTACATAAACATAAAGCATTCATGTATTTTTTTTTTTTTTTTTTTTTTTTTAAATCACCAGCAATTGGAGAATAGTATGGGATCTGGATCACCAGGGAAGTACATACTTATGGAGAATAGTTTTTGATTTGGGATGCAAACTTTTTATTGACAAAGCCAGACTGAAGATACCTGGACTTGTCTCAACAGGAGACATGGTTCATCTGTCTGTGGATTGTGTCTTGAGTCCCGAGAGCGTGAGCTAACACACTGCTGCGGTTTGGTCCATGATGTCTGATGTAGCTCTTTTGTGCAGTAATGTGTGTTGCGCTGAATAGCGCGCTGTAGAGCAGTGTCTTGTTTTCAATGGTGAGTAGTGTGTTGTGTGTCGTAGTGAGCCGTGAAGTGTGTTGTGCTGAATAGTGAGCAGGACGCAAACAACAGCCGCGGCCCTTCACTTCCCATTTAAGAGCTTGTCACCATTACCACGGCAACAATACAACCCCAGAACGCCGCGGTTAAGACGCCCGGACCAAACGGGAGATAAGGAGGAACGATGAAGAGGAGCTATAGGCCTTGAGAGCTGCTCTTATCTGAAAAGAGAGACAGAGGAGTATACAGAGGGACAGTGACTGAAGAAAGGGTGAGAGGGAGAGATAGAGCAACATCTCGGGGCTTATGGGTGGTGTAAATGTCACCGATGGGCTTCTTTCAGCGCCTCACATTCAGATCTTCTCTTGTGTGTGGCAGTGTCAACACCAGTAACTGTGGGTTGATGAAACTGCCTGGCTCTGTCCTAATCCGCATGGTGAATAGTATGCAAGATTACAAATGTAAGTGCTCTGGTTTTTTAAGGCTATTTAGAGAAATTAACTGCTTGTGGCGTTATCATTATTGTTTAATTTTTTATGACTTCTCAAGTGAATCGATGTTGGGTTTTTTTGTAAGAAAAATACCCATATTTAAAATTTTATGAAGTAAAATAACTAGCTTTCGGCAGACGACCGTACGCATACTGCGCAAGTCGCCAAAAGAGTAACCCCTGACGCGATGATGTCGGAGTATCGGAAGCCTCTCACTTTTTAAACAAATAGGGCTGGGGAAAAAACTCAATATGTTATATTGAAATCCTCCGACATTTCTCTTTAAAATGTCTCGTTTTACACTTCTATTTCGTGACTGGTGATTTGTTTTGCTCAATCCTCTGCACTTCCGCGTTCATCATTGCTTCGGGTGAGAGGTCACTCTTCTACCGTTACTCAGTTTGCATAGGCCGTCAGCCGGAAACCAGTTATATTAGTTTATTAAGATTTAAATGTGGACATTTTTCTTACACAAACGCTTCGCTTCAGGCCTTTATTAACCCCCTGGAGCTGTGTAGATATCTTTTATGATGGATGGATGCGCTTTTTTGGACTTCAAAATCAGGAGCCCCATTCACTACCATTATAAAGCTTGGAAGAGTCAGGATATTTATTAATGTAACTCCGATTGTGTTCGTCTGAAAGAAGAGAGTCATATACACCTAGGATGGCTTGAGGGTGAGTAAATCATGGGGTAATTACTATCCCTTTAAGTTCACTTTAGATAGACGTAGAAAGATGTCACTTGATACTGCCTGCCTGCTGTAAAAATAGTATGAGTAGAATGAAATTCTGAGTAATATGTAATGCTTATATCAAACATTTCTCTTCTCTCTCTCTCTTACCCCCCACACTGTTCTCACCCCTTCATCTTCTCCTCGAGAGCAGGCAAATACAGGGCAGGATAAAGCCCAGGCCTCTGGCAAAGACCCAACACAGAGAGAGCGGAATGTCAGCTAGGGAATTCGCGAGAGCCTCACTAGCCTGAAAACAACAAAAGAAGAGAGATGATAAAAAAAAACCCTACATTGCAATTCCAACCGTACTTTATGTAGTCTTGAATACTGATTCAGCCTCTTCTGTGGAGCTGCTCTTTTATTCGTCCGTCTCAGAATGCGACGTGTTGTTTACAGTGTGGCGGCAATAGAAGACGAGCTAAGAGCGACCTAAACCCCAGGAAGTCGGGGGGTTAAAATAAGGTTAAGAGAATTAGACGCTTTGTTCAGTTACATATTAATGGATTCATTGTCACTGGCTTGGCAGCACATCCACAATTAAACACTCCTATTCACGGCCCCGAGGCCGAGTGTTAAGTAAATCTCCACTAGCCGTCTTTTCTTTGAGTCGCCCGGCTTTACGCTCAATAACCGGTGAAAGGGAAGACATGCTTGCTCGTACGATTATTCTGAATATGTCCTGATTTGAATGCCACGAGGAAGTGGCTCACGGCGGGCTTTTGAGAGTGAGCGCTATCAGGAAAGAGCCAAACGAAAGACAGGTTTGAACAGGAAACGACAGACAATTGGAGGCACTTCCCAAATGCACGCGTTTAGAAGAAGAATGAAATGCAAGTTTGTACTGCGTGTTATCTTGAAAGGACTTCCAGAAGGACTAATTTTGATCTGTCTGCAGTTAAGGAATGCTAACAATAAACCAGAGGTTGAATCTTATTCTCTGTTAGAATTTCCTTGGCTTAATTGTTGAGCAGGCACTTTTTTTCCCAAAAGGAATTTACAGTAGCAAACAGTTGTTTGAAAGCCGAATTATAATGTGGTGATGCGTCTAGGCTGTTAACACAAAGTTTGCATGTTATTTTAGTATTATTTATGTACTATTGGAGTATTCATTCATTAGCTTTTATTTTTATAATTTTAATTTCAAAGTTTTAGTCATTGTTACATGCTTTTTTCATCTTCATTAGTTTAGAAGATTTAGTTTTTAGTTAATAATAACACCCGTTGCCAAGAAGGCATGACCCAGGAACTAAAAAGTTACCTATTGCTGCTGTCGGGCGGACACCTCGTATCACCATATTTCGTCATTTTTATTTTTTTCATAGATCATTACTATTGGTCATTTTTTATATCTCTCTGTGGGTTTTGCAAATATTTAACCAATGAAAAGTATTAAAAAGAGCTTGTTGTGGCTGAAACTGAAACCTCATAACTCCACCTGCCTCTATGGCCACGCGCAGTATCGTCTCTGCTTGTTTGCAATGCAAAATGATAAATAAAAAACTTGTTTTTTTGAAGTAAAGCGTTTTCTTTACTCAGGAAACATTTATAGCCAAGAAGAGTGTCCTAGTCTAGCATTTGTCATCAAGGAAAAGCCAGTGCTGTCCTAAATAGCCTGTGTGAAACACTTTTATAACATCAAATTTTGGCCAAACAAAGCGCCCACAAAGCCACAACTTGATAACCTGTAAGTTGATGAAAATGTAATGCGGCCAATCTAATGATGGACAAAACAAATATGTCTGACATTCGCTGGTGAAAAACCTTGCAACTCCCTTTAAGCTTGATTTTGATCAGATGTTTATAGAATAATGTCAATAAAAGTATAATGAAATATGTAATGCAAGTGTCTAAAACCACCATATCAACTTTGACAACACAGTAATTATTTAAAAAATACAATGTTTTAAAAAGTAGCAGTTTTGGACATGCAACTTTATGCAGCTTTTAAATAGAGTCAGACACATTGTAATTTCAAGTTACACACAAACAAGTATTGATGAATCTGAGTTCAGTATGACTTCGTATTACAATTTAACTTCCTGTAAAGCTGCTTTAAAATAAATATGACTTGACATTCAATTTAAGTGCTGTATTTTAATAATAATAATAAGGTGTATGACAGAACTAATGCAAAGATAATGACTCATCGTTTGTGGTTTGCATTATCCAACATATTGTTCCGTATTGTTTCAAAAAATGAGGATGAGTTTCTACATCCTTGTTGATCCCGGAACCAGTCGGATTTTATAACTGGGATTAGGCTTAGGGCTTTTATTTAAGCTTTAGTAATGTGTTTTATCATTTTATTTATTTTTTTTTCTATTTAGCTTTCATTTGTAGTTTTAACAATTATTTTGTGCTTTTGTCATTTTTATTAGTGTTTTAAAAATATTTCTATTTAGCTTTCATTTTTAGTTTTAGCAATTTTAGTTCGTAACAAACTACATAAACTTTAAAAAAAAATGTTTTTTTAATTTTGGTTTTTCATCTAATATTTACAATTTATTTTATTTAATGTCAACTTTATTTTGATTAATCACCCACCCAGGTTTATTCTATTTTTTTTTCTTTCTATTTTTCCAGTTTTAATTTGAGTTGAAACTGGACAGAAACCATAAAAATATCTCGATCTTTTCTTGAACACATTTTCTCCAAAGTTTTCCAGCAAAACACTTAAACCAAGTTATAAATGACATTCAATTCATGCTAAATATATTTACAAAGAAAGTTTAAATCTTTACCCAAGTCGCATTCTATGTAATTGAACAACAGACCATTCCTCTGAATTGCTATTGTCACGTAATATTCCCCCTGGAAACTGATATATTTATGCATATTTCACCATCACACACCACAGGGCTTTTCTTTAGAGTATTGTAAGTCCGTTGCCAGAATAATTTAGCGTGAGACATGAAGTACCTGCTTTCAAGAATTCAAGAAAAGAGTGCATTAACTGATCTTATCTTACCAATTCTGTCTTTCTTTGTCCACAGTGAGATGCTACTTGGGATTTACAGAGGTTTCTTTGTGGTTGACATATCTAAACATTACATTTCCTGTGCATGAATAATGCCTTGTGCTTTTAGTATTGTTTGGGAGCAGTAAAAGACTGAATGGAGTCCTCTCAGGTGCACAATGACATTATGTTGTCTGGATGCTGCTGAGCGTTTTGTAACGTGGGACTCCATCCGACCAGGACGAAAGATTGTGTGACCAAAATATTAGTGTCTAGAGACTCGGCGAATGTGTAGGCATAAAGGTCCAAAGAAAACATTCTTAGGATTCTGGGCGGGTTTTACTGGGGGCTCTGCGCGTCCGTGAGCATGCATGTGTTTTTAATTTTGTTCTTCGAGCCCTCACAGCCTCTGTACCGCACAGAGCGCTCACGGTCTGTTTGTGTGTGTTTTCTTTACGTCCCACAGGTAGAGGAGGGCGGGAAGGCGTCTCTGTTGCAGCACCCCCTGCAGGTGGGAGATGAGGTGGTCGTAATTAATGAGGTGGAGTTAAGTGGATGGAGGCAGGAGGCCATATCACTCGTTAAAGGATCTTACAAAACACTGCGGCTCACAGTGCGGAGGTAAGGCCGAAAGCAGTCCCATAATTCCCTGGGGTTGTTATTTGAATTATGTACTCTAGTGATCAAAAGTTTGGGTCTCTACGATTTTTTTTAATGTTTTTGAAAGACGTCTCATGCTCACGAGGGCTACGTTTATTTCATTGAAAACAGGAAGACTGTGAAAAATTATTAAAATAAATGTTTTTTGTTTGAGTATGTTGAAATGTAATGGAATTCATTGTCACATGATCCTTCAGAAATCATTCTAATATGCTGATTTGCAGCATAGATTTCTGATTGTTATACATGTTGAATACAGATTCTTTGATGAATCAGTCCCTCCAGAAAAACGCAGATTTTTTTTGTGATTGTTGCGGGCAAAAATCTTTGATTATGCGGCACGTTTTCTTAAAAAATGTAAAAATTGCGGGAACTTGCAAAAACTGCGGTGAAGTGAACAATATCAATTGATCAGTTTACGTTGCTAAGAGTGTTATGTAGTGATATTGGGACAGTAAAGACAAAATCACTCTGTGTGCTGTGGAGTAAAGAAATCTATAAATATGATTAAAAGATGAATATGAGACAAAATAAAGAATGTACCATTCTATTATTGGCTGTTTTACCGTAGACTGCAATGTTATTACCGCTTTCAAGGCCCAGAAAGGTAGTAAAGACATCATTAAAATAGTTCACGTGACTACACTGGTTCAACCTTAATGTTAAGCGACGAGAATACTTTTTGTGTGCAAAAAACAAACAAATATAATGACTTTATTCACCAATTTCCTCTCTTTTGTGTGAGTCTCTGACATTATTGACGTAGTAAACACAGTGTGGCTCAGAACGCGACAGAAATAAAAGCAAACCATTTAAGAATGTTGGATTATATTTATCTGTATGACCAAAAAGTTAAATGCACCATGTCATGTAAATACTCTTTACATATATACAGATTTCTTCCACATCAAAGAGAGCAATTTTGTCTTTACTGTCCCAAAACTTTTTTTTTGCTGCTTAGTCATGATCACGACCATATCGTTTTTGATAAGAAATGCACGGATAGGTCTGTTAAATACATCTAGGTAATTCTCACTTAAAGGGATAGTTATCCCAAAAATGTAAAAAAAAACAAATTTTACTCATCCCCAAGTTGTTCCAAGTTGTTGAACACATAAAAGAAGAAGATATTTTAAAGAGTGTTGGTAACCATACAGTCAGGGTTGGGGAGTAACGAAATACAAGTAACTTAGTGACGTATTTAAAATACAAAATTTGAGTAACTGTATTTCATTACAGTTACATTTTAAATGGGTGGTAATCAGATTACAGTTACATCTGAAAAGTGTTTTAGATTACCAAAGTGATTACTTTGAGTTTTAATGTCATTTAAACAGCAATTGGTGATTCTCTGACTCTGACAGTCTGAAAAAGAGGAGTTAAGTTTCATCAACATTTTAATACTTTTAAGAGGGATCATAAAAATGTTGTTATTTTTATTTAGTTCTGTCCTGAACAAGACAAAATGACTGAATTTATAAAGAAATTGCCCAACTGTCAACTGAACTGTCCTGTCATGACCTGATGATCCATGACTGTTTTCATGTTTTGTGATAGTTGTTTGTGAGTCATTTTATTATTCACTGCTCACTGCAACTTTTTATCACAATTTGTTTTTTCCCCTCACAATTGTGAGTTTGCATTTCACAATTCTGACTTCTTTTTCTCAGAATTTTGGGAATTGGGAGATATAAACTTGCAATTCTGACTTTTTTCTTACAATTGTGAATTTATTGTGTGAGTTTATATCTCATAATTTTGACTTTTCTCAATATTGTGAGTTTATATCTCATAATTTTTACTTTTCTTAATATTTCGAGTTTATATCTCATAATTCTGACTTTTCTCAATATTGCGAGTTTATATCTCATAATTCTGACTTTATAACTCACAATTGCAACTTTATATCACGCAATTCTGAGGGAAAAAGTCAGAATTGTGAGATAAAAACTTGCAATTACCTTTTTTGTGTTTGTTCCACACTTATTACTATTCCAAAGTATTTAGATTAAGTTACTAAACTTGAGTAATGTAACAAAATACATTATAAATTACTTTTTAAAGCATGTATTTTGTAATCTGTAGTGAAATACATTTTAAAAGTAACCTACCCAGCCCTGCATACAGTTGACAGCACTCATTGACTTCGATTATAGGAAAAAAATACTATGGAAGTCAGTGAGTATGGTTGCCAACACTCTTTAAAATATCTTCATTTTATGTGCGTTCAACAGAAGAAAGAACCTATGTGTGACAACATTTTCATTTTTGGGTGAACAATCCCTTTAAACAGTTTTATCAATCAGTACTTTTGCTTCGTTTGGTCATGCTTTATCATGCTGGTCCAACAGTCTTGCACAAACCAGTCTGGCACTGCCGTTATCAACGTTACTGCAGCAGGGTGGACGTGTTTAACACCACTAAAAATAGAAAACACTTTCCTTCTGATAAATACAGGCGTACAGGTCTAATGCTGCCTTACATTTTCCTGTCATTAGATTACCGGCCTGTTAACCCATTTAAAAAGCACATGTGAACGATGCTTGACATGCGATACGGGCACGTACAGGTGAAACTGGCAGGTGTGGAACGTTGCCATGGTGACAGGTGGACGTGTATGGTGAGACCTCTAGGGGGCGGGACTGAGCAGAGTTAGTCTCCTGAGAGAGTTCACACAAGCACACTCGGATATAGGTTACAGAGAACTGGCATCACAGACGACACAAAGACGCCTGTGTTCTCACAGGAGTGAGAAATGCCGGGTGTTTTACAGCATCGCATGTGTTGTGGTTTCAGTGGCGGTACACAATAATCTGTATTAGTTAAGAGCAGTTATGATAGAGGATGATTTACACATGATTGTGAAAGCTTGTGCTGCTTCCATGACTAAATGTGTTTTTACAAAGTACGTACATGAGGGCTGCCGAAGTTATATTTTGATATTCATTAAATGTTTGGATGATATATGCGTCGATATAACGAAGGTCCAAAAAACGCTTCTAATTTCATTATATTAAAAAAATGCATTTTTCAAAATATCTTCTTGTGTTTTTCACAACAACAACAAAAAAAGATGACTTGAGGGTGTGTAAAAGATGACATTGTGATTTTTGGGTGAACCGTCCCTTTAAATTAATTCAATGCACAAACTAATTTGACATTAAAACATTTGAATTCTGTTCTGTCAGATTTCTAAAGACTGCTGTGTAGTGGAAATATCTTGAAAAATAAAAAAACTTTAACCTGTTTTTTTTTTTTACGGCCAAGTACCACTCATTTTAGCATTTTTACTTAATTTTATCTTAATTAATTGTAAAGACATTTAAAATAACTGAAATAATTTCAATTGGCATTTGCAATTATTTTAAGAATTAACAGCAAACATACAAAATGTATTAATATATATGATAATTTTATGTATATTTAGTGCTACTGTCAGGCGATTAATCATATCCGAAATAAAAGTTTGTTTTACATAATATATGTGAGTACTGTGTATATTTATCATGTATATATAAATACACGTGAATAAACACAGTACACACATATTATGTAAACACTTATTTTGAATGCGATTAATCACGATTAATCGTTTGACCTCATGACATTAGTTTTATATAGATAGATGTGTTTGTTTTTTAAGACCGAATGAATGAATTAATGAGTCAATGTATATAAATAGGCTATGTTTCCAAAAGTATTCTCCTTATTTCGAGAGTGAGTGTGAGTCTTTGGCATGGGGTGACAATGACATCAGACACTGCAATTTACACAGTGAGGTACATACACACACACACACACACACACACACAAGGGCCCTCTCAGCCTGGATAATGCTCTGATAATAGGAGGTATTGTGTCACACCTGGTTTTGTGAGGACGGTGTTGGTGTCACGTTCACCCAGACTGACTCCAGATCAGGGGTGAAAGAACATGGGGAAATGCAAAAAGAGAGGGATTGTCATTCTCAGGTACAGAGAGGAAACAAGATGTTTAGGGGATATTGAGGACAATCTCAAATCACAAAGTTACTATCTGATTGGCTGCCTTTATGCAATTTCCGTAGTCACAGGTGTTTCAGTGAGGTGAAAACAGATCTGAATGACTTTATTTCTTCTGTGGAGAACAAAAATATATAAATACTGTGTGTGTGTGTGTGTGTGTGTGTGTGTGTGTGTGTGTTCTTCAGAAGGAAGAAAGTCATACAGGTTTCTTTCCAGCAAACAAACCAGCTGCCACTTTGAGTGTGTTGCATCAATCGCCGAAAAAGGAGTTTTGTTTGAGACACTGCTTGCAAGTAAATTAGGTGTATTTGAGCACATTTTGATCGGCTCTTGGGACGATATAGCAATTCTTTAGGAAACTGCTACAGTGATTGGTTGCAAGGAAGAGCTTTAGTTTTGCCGAAGTCTGCGAGATGCGTGTTGTTGACACTTCGAAGTTTCGAAAGATTGTCAAGTGTGTTTGAAACGCTTAGTAACAAGAATTTACTCTTCAGATTTAAACAGCATGTACATTCAAAGGTTTGTGGCCTGTAAGATTTTTTTAATGTTTATGAAAGAAGTCTCTTCTGCTCACCGAGGCTGCATTCATTTATTAAAAAAAAAAAAAACAGTAATATTGTGAAATATTATTCCAAATAAAAATTTTCTATTTTAATGTGTTTTAGAGTTCCTGTGATCAAAGCTGAATTTTCAGCATCATTACGTCACATGATCCTTCAGAAATCATTCTAATATGAAGATTTGCTGCTCAATGTTGAAATCTGCTTAATATTTTAGTGGAAATCACAATTTTGTTTTGAATAGAAATCCTAAAAGAACAGCATTTATTTGAAATAGAAACCTTTTGTAACATTATAAATGTCTTTGCTGTCACTTTTGATGAATTTAATGCATCTCTGCTGAAGAAAAGTATTCATTTCTTCCAAAAAAAAAAAATATTCGAATGGACCCTAAACTTTTGAATGGTGTACAGAAAACACAGTGTTGTCAGAACAGCTCAGCAGTGGAACAGTCTGGTGAAGGAGGATGTTGATTTACATATAAGTCCAGAGGTCAAACATCGGTGGGAAGGAGGGAAAGAAAACACAAAGGAAAGCTCAACACTGCGCACACACACACTCTTTGGTACTCCAAGTTTCCTTCAATTCCTTTTCTCGTCGTCATTTTCTGTTAAGCCTTGTGTGATCTCTCTAGCTTGTCAGAGACAGTGAAGCCTCAAAGACAGCTCCAACAAGCCCGTCTTAGCCTCAGCAATAGCCCCGGCAGGCCCGGCAACGGTCGCCATGTGGCCTATGACATCATCGCCTCACCATTCGCGAAGAGTTATAAAAGAGAAAAGGACTTGAGACTTTGTGTCATAGGGGGAAGAGAACCTCAGTTCTCACTGATGATGAAGTGATGTGCATCTGCCACGATTTTCCAAGGATAAAAAGATCAGACATTTTTATGAATAGACCAGGCTCTATTGGGTCCAAATAAACTAGGAGATCTTTAGTTCTGTTCAGCGGAAGCAAGCCTAAAGCCTCTTACAGCTGATTAACAACTTTTAAGAGCGTTCGTTCAAGCTCATGTGAATGCTTGGAGAGATCAGGTCCAGATTAGATGAAGGATTCAGAGGCGTTTGCTGAATCAGCCAGGTATGTAAAACAAATGAGTGATTCACGGTGGCAGAAATAGCCGTTTGGTTTATGTGCTTGTGTTCGGGGGTTTGTATGCAAATTTGGAATTTAAAAGTTTAATGTTTTCATGGAGTAATCTTTGTTTCAGAAGAAATGTTATTGCACAGATGATAACATGTGAATCGTTAGCGGTCTCACGATTCGATTACGATTATCATGTCAACGATTCGATTCGATTTGATTCCACAATGCATCGCGATGCCTCGATTTATAATATTATTACACATGGCTACATTTTCACTAATGAATACCACCAGTCAGGTATATGAACTCCCTTTTTATTTTATCTACTCCAAGAAAGTATACTTCGTGAATGTAGCAACATCAAACAAAACGCAAGTCTGAGCAAAGCAAATGACCGGAGCATTTCGAACCAATAAAAAATACTAAATACTTAAAGCACATGAAACTGTCAAGTAATGTATTTAAGTTACAATAGCGCTCACACAAGATCGCTTGCGCACTCGCACTCACGCACATGCTTGCACGCTGTAAATGTTAAAATAGTGAGTTTTATGACGCTCTTTTGTTTTTCCTCCTTCCACCATTTTATGCTAACGTGAGAAGCGCATATGATGTCAAAGAAACGTCAGTCGTCTATAATCGATCATGGTCTATTACTGCATCTATGCAGAATCGTCCTCGTCGCGATTCATTGTAAAAACGATTCATTTCAACACCCCTAACAGATGATACTCTTTCTTTAAGGAAAGGTGTGTAATTAACTATAGGCTAAAATAATGACTGTTTTCAAACAGGTTTCCCGAACACAGCCCTTGTCTTTCATTGGTTGGAAAACTGATAGTTCCACCCCAAACTCACACCATTTGTTGAGCTAATGCTATTTCTAGTTCTGCAGGCATGGTGTATTTTTGTAGGCCAACCTGTTAGTTAGCATCACCCTGGTTCCCTGAACAAAAAACCCAGCAGAAAATAAGCTCTGTGACCAACAAAATTTTATGATTCTTATGTTTTGTTCATCATGACAATCTTCGCAAATGAACAACTTTTCTGAATTTTCAAGCTTACATACAATTGCCAGAAGTTAAACTTAAGCTATAAATGACCTACTCCTCCAGCAGCTCTTTTTTATTTTTTTTTATAAAGGTACACTATGTAACTTTTGGCCCTCAAATGGTTAAAAAACAAAACTGCATGTATTTTACAGAAGAACATTATTTTGGTTGTGCTTCGGCTACAACGCTACAACAACCCAAAATGAAATGACCCTACAAAATAGATAGTGTTTTACAGTAAACCCTGTTAGAGAGCTGCAATTTATCTGTTCAATAAAATCAGTTACTAAGAAGGCCATCTCTGCATTGCTTTTGCATTTCAAATCCCTCAGTTCACGTTATCTCCAAAAAGCCAAGCTAATGTTGATTCTTGTTTTATTACAAACTCTGTCTTTTTCCTAGCAGACTCCTCCATTTTGTTTTCCCCCTGTAGTCAATAATTTTATCCCTTAAAACTCATCTTTGATCATCAAAATGAGATATTTAAACATTTTTTTCCTGTGAAAAAAAATTCTTCATGCCTTAAAACAGTGCATGCCAAACTGTGGGCCGTAGAGGTATTGCAGGGGGGCCGTAGCTAGTCCAAATCAATATATTAAAATAATTAAAATATTCCAATTGTTCTAAAATTTGATTTTTTTGAAAGTATGTAAGTGTTATGGATTTAAATATATTTGTAAAGAATGTTTTCATCATAGTTCTCATAATCCACATGATATTCTTACAAACTTGTTAATAAATGTATTTGTAGGTAAATGTCGGTATATATTTTTTAATGCCGGGGTCGTGGAGCTTTTGCAATGTTTTTGGGGGACCTTACGCCTCTTAAGTTTGGGAAGCTCTGCCTTAAAATAGCTTGAATGTAACGCTGCACCCTTGCTTCATTTAGTATACGCGGATTTATAAATATGCAAATTAGCCCCGCCTCCACTCACTCTCGTAGCTCAGAGATCCACTTGGTCTACTTACTGAGGTAAACGCTGCACAATGGTATTCGCTGTAGTTTGCACAGCATAACTGTAATTAATGATTAGCCTTTTGCTATCAAACGGCTAATAATTTGTTGTTAATGCTACACAAACAAATACAAATTAGACAATTTACTGACATATACACAGTAGGAGCTCAAATAAGCTGTAATTGCGTTAATCCTAACAGGACGTGAACAGAATAAATCTGTAATTTTGTTTGTGGTCAGTGCAAAGCATCTTAGTTAAGGAGGTTCACTCTTTGTTTTTAGCTACTGTTTAGAAATACACAAGCCTTTTTTCTGTTAGGTTCACAGTCTCTTCCAAACCTCTCTCTGTTTTTTTTCTCATTCATTACCTTTTTTATGAGGGTAAGAGATAGAATTAAAACCTTTTTTCTGCTAAAACAGATAGTCATCTCAACGTGACACTCAGGAACACTGTAAATATTTAACAATGTCTTGTTAAATGATGCTTATGTGCCAAGAGCCTCCACCTAACACCTGCCTGCTTCTCTCGGTCTCTGCTTTCTCCTCTCTCACCTCATTGGAAGACTAATTACAGGCATAAAAAACACAAGATATGTCCTGAATGGACTACCATTTTAGTTTACTGCAGAGTGTGCAGTATAAACTGTATTCTGCCTGCTACATTTTAAAAAATAAGTATGTGAAAGATAATGCACTGCAACAGTAAACACTAGTTTGCTAAATTGCTGTCATTTAAACGTGTACTGTATGTTTTATTTAGCAGAGGTGTTTAGTTCTTGGGAGAAAATGAGTTTTTATTACATGTCTTAAATGTTTTAACTCTTTGCAGTCTGATCAAATAAGTATGCTAAAAATCAGAATGGAAAGTCAGAGCATTTTAGGAAATTTACCAGTGCCTGACAGTAAACTTCACAAGTAATTACATAGTGAATTAAACATTAAAAATTTTGGGGTGGAATGATTGAAATTGCATTTTCTTGTAAAACATACTCCAGTAATCTTTTAGCACAACTTTGTGTACAACTTAATGTAGCATTGTTGCTTTAAGATGGATGATATTAGAGGAACAATTTATTTTCTGAGAGGATTTTAGCTTGCTGACAGTGCTTATCTTAGCACACTGTCAGTCTAAGATGTTGCATCTCTAAATTTAATCACTTTTAGAGGGATAGTTCACCCAAAAATGAAAATCATCCCATGATTTACTCACCCTCAATCCATCCTAGGTGTATATGACTATCTTCTTTCAGATGAACACAATCTGAGTTATATTACAATATACCCTGACTCTTCCAAGCTTTATAATGGGAGTGAAGGAGGCTTGAGATTTTGAAGCCCAAAAGAGTGCACCAATCCATCATAAAAGTAATCCATACGGCTCCAGGATGTTAATAAAGGCCTTTTTGTAAGAAAAATATCCTGGATATCCTATAATAACTGGCTTCCGGCAATGGGTACGCAAGTTGAATTCCAGCAGATGAGTGACCTCTGACCTGACTTATGACGTAGAATGTTTCAGAAAACCTTTTAGGCCATGTGACCACCAAAGCCAGCGACTAGCGTATTTAATTCACCCTTCGTTGACCCAAACAGTTTGATTGACAGGTGATCTGACCAATCATAACCCGCCGACAAAGCAGTCAGGGGAGTTAGTAGATTAACGTTGGTGAACTTGAAAAATTGTGTGTACTCACGTCTTTCCGCGCTTGAAACAACATTCCTTCTGATGTTCATTCATGTTTATTTGATGCTATAAATGAACTAGTATGAAGAGATGATCGGTTCACGAGCCGCTTGAAGGAGCTACAGCGATCTGTCACGACACTAGACGCTATTTATTGTTTAAACTTCTTTAAAAAATTACTATTTTAAATATGAACCTGTTTCATACATTGTCAGTGTCCTCTTTGCTCCACTATGTATTTTTCACTTCGTGAGAACATGATGTGTGGCGTGAGAGCGCATGGGTTGTCGGGCATAGCAACAGGGATTTTTGCGAAGGGTCTTTGCGAAGGGTTTTCAGTGGTCATTTTTAAAACGCCAGGAGCATAAAGAGGCGCTGACCGTCTGTTTCACGCTGAAACGCTGAGCGATCTGCATTTTTTACCGGAGAGTTGAAGAATGTTCAACTTTGGGTAAAACACAGCATTCATCACTGTCACTTTGTAGCTAGTCGTCCAATCACAGTGGAGGAGGGGCGGGACAAATACAACACCGACCAACTGCCACATTCTGCTAATACAACATCAACAGATGACAACAAGAAGCATAATAACAGAACAAAATAATTTAAAACTACAGCCACAACAAATACTTTGCTTTGTATCAACATTTTTACATAGAAACAGTACATTAAAAACGGTGAAATAAGATGCTAGTAGCCTAACACTTCTGCGGATGATATACGATGTCATAGCAAGTGTCTCGACTCTCAACCCAAAAAATTATGCTGCGCTGCCAAAGCACTCTCAAGCGCCCACAACTAGGTGTTTTGGCGTTTAGGTGTTTTAATGCTTTGGTGAGCCGTGTGGATTACTATTATAATGGGTGGATGCACTTTTTTGGACTTCAAAATCTTGAGCCCCATTCACTACCATTATAAGGCATGGAAGAGCAAGAATATTTTTTAATATAACTGAATGTGTTTGTCTGAGAGAATAAAGTCATATAAACCTAGGATGGCTTGAGGGTGAGAAAATCATAGGATAATTTTCATTTTTGGGTGAACTATCCCTTTAAGCTACAGGCCTAAATTAATTGAAATATCTAGATAAACTCACTACTTAACCTCTCTAATTATTATTAAATTGTTGTGCAAACACAGTCATATACTGCAAAAATGCTACCTGACTGGTCCAGAGACATTCTGTTGACATGCCTGCGCTGTGAGATACAACCAAGGCCTTCAGGTGTGTGTGTGACATTGATCGTGAGGCCTCAGTAAAGTACGATTTAATTATGTTAACTCAGCGTTTAATCAAACATTTGTACATGAGTGAAGGACGGGTTATGGTTTAATAAGACATGATGCAGTTGGTGAGGTTCTCCATGACCACACACACGTGTATCTGACTGCATATCGGGACATCTGAACCTTGGCACACACCTGAAACTGATCACATGCTTGTGTGGACCTGGACCTGTTTTATTATGGGCTGGTCGGGGCATTAGATACGAGCAGACACCTTTGGTTTGTTTATATCAACACAGGAAAATGGATCAGTATTATTATGGCAGTAATACAGCTTGTTATGTTGCATAACGCGTTTCGGTGCACTCTGCCAGACCACTATACAAATGAGACTGAGATAGGGAGGGAGGGAGCGAGACACTGGCTTGTACATTAAACAAACAGTGTTTACTGTGTGGCCTTTTATTTGTCCTGTTGATGAGGCTATCAGAAACGGTGAGAAATAGAAAGAGTGATGGAGAAAAACTCTAATTGCGCCCAATGGTTGTGGGTTTGCTCAAGGCATTGGCTGTTTGTTGGGCTGCAGATTTTATTGTATGGTAATGCTGCTGCTCTTAGGCTTGAAAAGAAATGATTCAAGAAGCTGAAGTGGAACCAGTAAGTGAAGTAGCATGTCTTTCATGTCTAAGCCAATTTTTCTGCCAGTCGCCACATGAATTAATACAATTAGGGCTCTTACATGACTGTGTCTAATGCTTTGAATACATTGATTTCAGTGCGGATGGTGCGTTGCTAGGATGTAGAGGAGAAGCTCAAGGGTCTGTGAAAGTGTAAATCACCAAAAATTGAGTCTGTCTGTCTGTCCGTCTGTCTATCTACCCATCTATCTATCTACCTATCCGTCTCTCTCTCTGTCTATCTCCCTATCTGTCTATCTCTCTGTCTGTCTATCTCCCTATCTGTCTCTCTATCTATCTATCTATCTATCTATCTATCTATCTATCTATCTATCTGTCTGTCTATCTGTCTGTCCCTCTGTCTGTCTATATACCTATCTGTCTGTCTGTCTATCTACCTACCTACCCATCTATCTGCCTCTCTGTCTGTCTATCTATTTGTCTGTCTGTCACATCGCTACACTATAACATAATTAAACCATAACTAAATAAAACAAAGAGACTTTTTCAGAGAATATGTCTTAGCAGTTCACGCTTTTAGTTTGGTTCGGACCAAAAAACAAAAACAAAACATATAGTCCTGGTCGGCTTAGCGTTCACACTGGCATTTTTAACAGCAAACCTAAAGTTACTGAACCAAAGGCATAGGGATACGGTCACAACCTGATTGGTCGGCTTTTATGACGTATATTTCACGACGGAGCTCGCTTACTGAACATTCAAAACAATGCTGTGTGCTGGATTAAACGTGATCATTTCATGCTTTATTTTTACCAGCTGAGAACTCACAAAGCGCTCATAAAAGGTTCAAAACTGCACGGACCACTCGTCAGACCAAATATTGATGAGGCTCTTCACCTCCTCGTTGCTCCACGTTTGTCCTCGACTCATTTTGGATACACCGATCTTTCCGTGTCGTCAAATCAGCTGACTTGTAGGGTCACATCTTGTGACATCACGTCCTGTTTTTGGTTCGTTTACATGTCTTTGGTCCGTGTTGCGTTCATATATCAATCGAACCGCACCAGAGTTCGTTTGGAAGCGGACCGAGACCCATCTTTTTAGCGGCCTTGGTCCGCACCAGGGTTCGGATGGCAGCGTTCACATGTGTTCAAACGAACCGCACTAACTGAGCAATCGCACCAGGGTTCGTTTTAATCAAACCAAACATGACAAGTGTGAACACACCCTTAGTATTTTGGCAAAAAAAAAAAAGATCTTCTTGATTTAAGCATATGTAAACGTAAAAACTGTGGGGCATCTGATACAAAGATCGTAGTCTTTTAATTTAAGCAGGCCCAGATGTGGTTTATTACTCCTGTCAGTGATGTGAACACCCTCCTCCACAACACATTTGTAGCCGATCCCACCCCCCTCGTTTGGACTGAATGCTTTGTTGTGGTCGAGGTTTGTATATTTCTATGGTGACCGTCAGCTCACCACACACAGATGCAGGGGTCAGGATTCAAAACAGGTGTGGAATAGGATGGGTTTTCCTTATTCCCACCTGTTAGGGCAATTGAAGCTGCTTTCTGATATTGCCTCGCCACCCACCTGTGAAACTAGCTGAGTCACCACAGGTAAAAATATTTAAATGTCCATTAGCATGAGCATTAATGAGGAAAAGGGACGAGAACGGGGTTGAACAAGAGGAGAGAAAACAGAGAGAGAGTTAGCCTGAAGGCAGGACAAGAGGAACCTGCTCTGTGACATCACCGCTGTGGCTTTTAGTCAGCCCTGCGGCTCCTCTGATTGGCTGAGAGGATGGCAGTCATGTGTCACCCGTGTTTGAGAGCGAGCAACAGAGAGATGTTGTTCTTCATCTGACAGAGTGGAGTCCGTCTGCACTATGTGGAGTCAGTCTCTTTTAAAGCTGAATGAGTGAAGTTGGGATTTATTTCCTGTTGCTCTGCAGGTTTGTTTAGGACAGCCTTTTGCATTCGGAAAAAACAGCCACACTGACACTCCAGCAGCGCAACAGGTACAGTAATCCCATTCACGTACATGTTGTTTCTTTTCTGTGTTTATATAATCTCACTGCTGTGTCTAACAATGCGTCTCTGTTTGGATTAAAACAAACTACAGTTATATATCATTATATAAATGGGTAGCTGGCAAGCGACAGCAGTGACTCAATCAAAACCTGTTTAAAACAAAATGTTTCGAATTCTTTTATAATTGCTCAGCATGCCGTTTTTACGACCTTATTAATTCTGAGATTACATGGAATATTTGTAGCATTAAAATTTCATTAGTCACTTTGTTTGACCATTAAATAAGCTTTAAAAAGCTAAAAGGCGAATAAACAAATCAAAAGAATTAGTGACCGGTTACGGCATCTAAAATATGCAGTTTTCCTTTTAAATTTAACCTTGATCTTGTGAAATAAACTAGCCAACAATATGTTGTATTAGAGTGCAGCTTCCAGGTGCGTTTGGCTGAATATTTAACAGATCACTAAGATTGCATATATGAAGTAGACCATGGCTCTGTGTGAGATTGTCGTTTTGTTTTGCATAGAATTGCATATGAACTGCTTGTTTCCATATGCAAATGAGAGGCTGTGTTGAGTTTGTGTTGAATAGACTACAAAAAATGATTCAGCGATATAAATAGTTATTGCTGCTGTTCGTCACTGTGTTTTCAATCAAGTTTTTAAGTTGTATTTGGTGTAAAATTTATTTATTACTACAGCACTGTATACAATACAATTTTTTAAAAGCACCTTCACATTAATAAACAGGACTGTTAGTGTAACGTTTCAATTATGTATTCAATTAAACTCATCAATTATGAAACAAATTAATTTTATTAGAATACTGTTATTATTCAATTCAATTTAGTTCAGTATTGTTTCAGTTCAGATCAATAACAGTCAATGTTTTAAAATTTATAAATTTAGCTTATCATGAGAGGTCATTCTCATTAAGTTGTGTTCGATAAATACTGCCCAGATAAATTATATAATCTGATCTCTTATATTCTTATTTAAAAGTAATATTTATCATTCTTTTAAAGGCAGAGTATGCAAGTTCTGCCGTTGAAGGTGGCTTATTCAAGTCAATCACAAATCCATAAACTAAATCACTAAAGCACATAATATATTAAATGTAATAAACACATAACATATTAAAGCGGCTTTGGTGTTTCCATGGTTCATACAGAATTAAAACCAGAAATCGAAGGTACCGCGGATGTGACATCATTGACGGGCGACGCAATGACACGGGCCGATACACTGGTTAAAATTGCGGATTCTTTGGATTTTAACATTGTTGTAAACATTTGGGATAATGCAAGTACGCAAGTCAATAAAATATATAACATTCTAGTGTTTTTTTGGATATTTTAATCCAAAAATATTACATATTGTGCATTTTTTTAAGGATTAGTTCACTTCTGAATGAAAATTTCCTGATTAATTACTCCGATGTTCATGTCTTTCTTTCTTCAGTCAAAAAAAAAATTAAGATTTGATGAAAACATTCCAGGATTTTTCTCCATACAGTGGACTTCAATGGGGTTCAACGGGTGGAAGGTTCATATTGCAATTTGAACCCAGACGAGGAATAAGGGTCTTATCTAGCGAAAAGAACTGCCATTTTCTAAAACAAAAGTAAAATTTATTTATTTTATATTATTATTATTATATAAAATATTTATATTATTTTTAATCACAAATGCTCGTCTTGCACTAACTCGGCGATCCACGCGCATAACGTAATCACGTTACAAAGGTCATGCGTGACGTAGGCAGAAGTACCACTCCACGACCCTTTACAAAAAAAAGGTAAAACAACGATATCGGATGATTTTTAAGTCAGAGGAGAAAATTTTTCGCCCTACCTACATGACCTTTCCAACATGATTACGTAATGCATGGTGCATCGCAGAGCTAGATGACCATTTGTGGTTAAAAGTAAACTTTTAAAAATGGCAGATCATTTCACTAGATAAGACTCTTATTCCTCGTCTGGGATCATGTAGATCCTTTGAAGCTGAAACCGCAATTTGAACCTTCAACCCTTTGAACCCCATTGAAGTCCACTATATGAAGAAAAATCCTGGAATGTTTTCCTCAAAAACCTTATTTCTTTACGAGTGAAGAAAGACAGACAAACATCTTGGATGACATGTGGGTGAGTGAATTATAAGGAAATTTTCATTCTGAAGTGAACTAACTTGTCGTTTAAACTACTGTAAATTATTATTGTCCATTGTCTTGTCTACTGCTTGTTTGACTGCATCTAGATCCAGAATTCATGAGGTATATCGACGAGAGAAAGCAAAACACTCTGCGTAATGAACAGCACGATACTCAAAACACAAGATAATACTGTCGAATGAGAATTGTTTTATGATTGTAAACACCGAGCAAGAGAAAGGCTGGAAGATGGAGCCAATGCAGGATAAAGAGAAGTGTTCATGCAGAATGTAGTTAAGGCAGGTTATCATGTTTGTTTTTAGTGGGCGTCACTAAAGGTCAGCGTGTTTGGTTGTCACTTAATTTATTAGCAAAGCTTTGTTGAACTTCTGGTGTGGCTTCAAAGTGTAAAAAACGCTTAATCTCCAAAGTGAATATTCCATTTAATTCCACTGTTGTCTTTATCATCTGTCATCTGTATCCCTTTGTTCCCTTCCTCTGCCAGAGTATTTTGTCTCTTCCTGTTCTCCGCTGATATCAGGTTCCTGGTTTTTTCTTTCATTTGGGGGTTGTGTTCAGTGACCGAGGGCAGGCATGCAGGGGAGATGAACTGAAACGGTGTCCTCCAGCAGCCCAGATGCAAATTAAATGTTCATATTTTCCGATTAAAATGGGTTTCCTTCACTAACCATGCATAAAACCTTTGGTATGAACATATTAATCGCACTTAAATTTAGGATAAAATTTACAGCCAATTTAAATTTCTAAAAATGTAATAACTAAGTGACCCTGATAATTATATTAATAGGAGTGTATTGTTTTATAATTATTATTTTTATTATGATTAGAATTAGTTGATGAATCATTTTATTTAATATTATTCCTATAATTTTATTATAACTAGATAAAGTTCGTCAAAACAAACATTGATGTTGGCTAGAGAAAACTTGACCAGAAAGTTTAAAGATTTTCAGTTTGAAATAGTTTTAAAACTTAAAGTTTGAAGGTTTTGAAGGCCATAATAACAATAATAATTAAAATTATTAATAACAATTGTTGGTGAATCCAGATTATTCCAAATAGTAAGTTATCATTCAGTCCAATTAATATATAAATTTTTAATAATTACGCTTATATATATATATATGTATATATATATATATATATATATATATATATATATATATATATATATATATATATATAAGCATAATTATAATATATAATATATATAAGCGTAATCAGCAGTTAAAAATATTATTATTATTAATAAATATATATATATATATATATATATATATACATTTTTTTTAATTAATAATAATAATAATATTTTTAATTGCTGATTAATCCAAATTATTGTTGTTCAAATACCATTTGGAATAACTTTCAGATTTTAGTGATGATGAGAACAAATTCATGTTTGCACAAACGTTTTGTGAATCCACTGTAAATTTTCAACATTTTTATGCAGTTATTAGTGATTGAGACCCATTGTGAATGGTTCATGCACGGGTTGCCACCATGATGCAAGTTTTGTTTATCACGTCACTATGCAGTTGCTAGGTTATCCTGGTTGGCTGTCTCATGTAAAAAATAAAAAACTTCCTTAAATATTATGGTAGCCTCGGTTTTGCATAAGCATACGGATTATATCGATTGTGTTTATCAGACGCAGACATTGGTCAGCTCTTTCTATTGTTTAGGGAGAAGAGTTCTTTAATAATCTAGTAATCTTTAGTAATCTTTAATACAACCTGATCAGCGCTAATATCAGATTTCTAGTTGCACAAATAAATACCAGCATTATTAAAGTAAACAAAGGGCTTATTAAATGCATATTTGACTTTTCCGTCATTCTTTTTTCTTCACGTGATGAAACAACGTCTGTCAAAACATTCTTTCGTTTCTTTGTTCCCTCTCTCTCTTAGGCATTCATTCTCTTACCTGTTGATAGCATTCCTGCAGCGGGTCAAGCTGGTTTAACTTTAAACACTTTCACAGAATCTCTAAATGCAGGTGAAGGGTGTGTTCAAGGAGAATGGCATGTTTTAAATGGAACGTCCTCTTGTTTTGCATTTGAAGCATACTGAAAGTGCAACTCGGGACACAAACCCTGTGGGAAAAAAAAATGCTTTTTTAATTAAAAGTGTCATGGCACGAGAAATCATATTTTGACACATAAGAGGTCCTTGTACAATTAAACCTGCAAGTTTCAGAGCTTAAAACATCAACAAAAACACAAAAGTATTTATTTATTCAAGCTCTTAAAATGGCTCGTTTGTG